>OZ023266.1:62177945-62427945 GCA_964006375.1 Tillus elongatus
GAATGTTGCCTCGTCCGTAAATAAAATTATACCTAAAGATTTTCTATCATTCAGAAAGTTATCTTGCGCCCAAAGGCAATAATCTAATCATTTCAGCTCATCACCTTCTCTTAAAGAGTGCAGAAACTTTGGCTTGAAAGGCTTTATTTGATGACGCAGAAGGTATCTTCTGATTTTTTATCCACTTACATCCAATGCAACAGCCCTTTGACGTACACTCATCTGGGCATTCGCTTAAGTTGAAGCCATTATTATGCTATCATCACTACTTTTAGTGAATTTTCTTAAAAAAAATTCACTAATGAGGAGATCCCGACTTTTGAATTTTGAAAAAATTTCTTCAAATTACCGCTAATTAGGCCCCCCAGAACACATATCCGGGGTCAGTTAAAATTTTTATATGTTTATATATATATATATATATATATATATATATATATATATATATATATATATATATATATATATATATATATATATATATATATATATATATATATATATATATTGATTTCTAAAAGCCGAGATATTGTGCATTCAGAGCTGCTGCAGTCCCGCGCCTAATTAGATTTCTCTGTGGATGTATCCAATTGAATTCATCAGCAACTTCTCTGCTATTTCGAGATTTTCAACAGGGATTTTGCTGGCAGACTCACAGTTAATGTGAATTTGACATTTATCGCAATATTTTGCAAGGTGCTAATTTGTTTTCATGGCAATCTACCTGTTAAAATCTGATAGAAAATTTGGGCTCTTTAAAAATTTACAAAAAAGTAAAAATTCGATTTTTGACTTGAAACTCGGTATCTGCAGTTAAAATTGGATTCTGAATAGCTTTTTAAAGTAACTTTTTTTCGATGTCTCTAACGCATCGTGAAATATATAGAACCGGCCCTACGCCTGAAATCATAGTAGGCTGGGTTGACATCTGACATTTGAAGTGAATAGACTATTCATACAGCCTAATGACGCTTTCCATCTGTAGAAAAAATGAAATCGCTATCTCTAAAAATAAAGAAAATACAGGCGTGTCTTCATGTTAAGTGTATATATATATATATATATATATATATATATATATATATATATATATATATATATATATATATATATATATATATATATATATATATATATATATATATATATATCCTTTCAGTATCCAGACACCGAGGTGAACCGTTAAACGAGTAGGTATGTATAGTAAATTGTGATAAGTGCGTTAAAAATAGGAATCGGAGTTTTTGAGATTAAAATGACTCAAAATAAAACAACACAACCTTCCGACAGGGGAAGGTTAGAAACTGAACGTGTAGTGACAGATTGGTATAAAGAAACAGAAAAGGAATTACTTCAGGACACAGAGATGGATTGTGAAACAAGTAAGGTAAGAATGGAAAAATAAACAAAAGCAAAAAGATACAACAGACAAGGAATTGGTATGTAACATTTTCAATTCATAAAAAGAAATTTCAAAGACGAATATAATAACAAATGCACAGGATTATCAAACAAGTGTGTTATGTTTGTGTATGGTTCGTGGATTGTAGTTATCGCTACTTACGTAATTAAAATGGACTGTATCGTGTTATGGAATAAAATCTCTTGGAAACACTTAACGTAGTTATATATTTAAAAACAATAAACTCTATACTATTGATATACGTGTAATACCACAAATACACTCAGTGCAGAAGCTCTTCGAAGCTGATGTGTTGAACGAATAGGCTTTAAAGCCATAAAACCTATATACCAATGATATCCATTATATATATATATATATATATATATATATATATATATATATATATATATATATATATATATATATATATATATATATATATATAGGCTGAACGTGTAATAGCACAACGCGTGCTCGTGTACAAATCAAATGCACTCGGTGCAGAAGCTCTTCGAAGCTGATGTGTTGAACGAATAGGCTTTAAAGCCATAAAACCTATATACTAATGATATGCATTATATATAGGCTGAACGTGTAATAGCACAACGCGTGCTGGTGTACAAATCAAATGCACTCGGTGCAGAAGCTTTTCGAAGCTAATCTCATGAACGAATAGGCTTTAAAGCCATAAAACCTATATACTAATGATATGCATTATATATAGGCTGAACGTTTAATAGCACAACGCGTGCTCGTGTACAAATCAAATGCACTCGGTGCATAAGCTCTTCAAAGCTGGTGTGTTGAACGAATATACCCTGTCCAGCTCTTGAACATTGCAGGTACCCTCTCTTCGAGGGATGGGACATGCGTACAATACACTGCAGTCATGCCAGCTTCCTTGTGACATACAAGACTGCAGTCTTACAACTTAAATTTGCGCGGTAAAACTAAACAAAGTGAATGAAACAAAAGTAAATCTGATGATAAGTTAAATAGTATAGATAAACCATTTAGAATTCTCAATAATTTTTATGATAATATGTACAGTCGACCGTTTATTGTTTACATTCAAAATAATAACAGAAACACTGGTAAAAGTCATATAACTAACACATCACGAATAATTATAAATTGGGTGCCGGACACAGACAATGATATTAAATCAATTATTAGCGTAGGCTTGAATAAAACAAAGGTAGAACTTACTAAGGCGCAAAGTGCGAAAAATCTAGTTAATTCAGCAATTTTAAACAACAATAACTATTTTGCTTATATACCGCAATATTTAACGAGACGACAGGAGGTAATAAAAAAAAATCGACATCGATATCACAGAAAATGAATTGTGCAGTATAATAAAACCGGGTACAGGAGAAAATTTCCAAATAATAAGTGTACGCAGAATGAATAAAATGGTGCAAAATGGTGCTCAGGTCTCTCATGTTCCAACTCAAACAATACTTGTCACATTTCAAGGGCAATACCTCCCAAAAAAAGTATAAATATAAAAAATTATCTTTGAGGTTGAACCGTATATTAGACGGGTCATACAATGTATGAAATGCTTACGCTACAATCACGTAAGTAGGTAGTGCTAAGGAAAAGGAAGGTGTGAACATGTGGAGACGAACATAGTAATAGACTGTGTAATCATACAGGGACCCCGGTATGCGTTATAACGACCTGACCTGACATATATCTTAGGGACCACATAAGGCGACGGACAGAAAATATTGCCCAGAGTATGAAAAACAAACATTAATTAAAAAATATAATGAGCATTGAAAATAAATCTTTTAAGGAAGCATCAACTGAATACTCCCAAAGTTATGCAAAAACGAAAAAAAAACCGCAAAACAAGTTGTCAAGAATTAGTACAAGCAACAACAACTCTTCACAGAGTGGTTACACTTTTTCTAACTCCCCAAGATATTCACAAACAATCGCTCCCAGTCACAACATTTAATTAAATGGAAACGTACAAATATACTCCGCGACAATAAAATTCAAACAATACGACAACGGCACCAACAAATTCTCACGACACCCACTTTAGAAATGACACCAATTATAAATCCAATACCCCCAATTATAAAGAACCTAATGATGAATACAAGACAGAAAAAGTAGTCTCATTTTTCTTAGAGACGTTAAAAAATATGGGGACAAAAAGTTTATTTGATGGAGAGCAATTAAATAACTTAGAATAGACATATCGCACATAATACATAACCAAAACACCTCTTCGCGGTTAATATAATGCAATGGAATTGTAGGTCCTTGATTTCAATTAAAGGCAGTTTAGAAAGATATATTTATGATAATAACATTGACATGGCATTATTAAGTGAGACTTGGTTGAAAATAACAAATCGTGTAAATATGATAGGCTACAATATGCTCAGGGAAGATAGAGTAGGTGGGTATGGTGGGGTCGTATCAAATAAACTTGCACATAGACTAATTGGTGGATTCCACCCAATAAACAACTTAATGTGTGTAGTAGCTAAAATAAAAATATCTTCTAATAAAATTATTTTTCTGAATGCGGAGGTACCCAATATGTATGGTCTAATATTACAGTTTTCAATACAGATGGAAATTTAATACCGGAAGATTAAAACTAAACAGTTTACCCTGAAATTTAAATTTCAAAAATAAACTTAATAAAAACGTCCCTTTCTTATAATTAATGTTCAAAATGTTTTCTATTCACTTGCAGACAACGAACTAATCTGCTCTGGAATTCTTCTCTAACACTGTTCAACACGTCAGGCGTTACATTCCTAATTTCTGTTGTTATTTTCATTTTCAAATCATCTACATTAGCAGGTTACGTATTATACACTCTGTTTGTAAGGTATACCCATAAAACGAAATCAAGAGGTGTAAGATCTGGTGATCTAGCGGGATATTCTACAAAACCTCTCTTTGGACCGTTTAGATTTTCTATAAAAACAGGTCCAACGACGTGATCACCAATGATACCAGCCCAAACGTTCAATTTCTGAGGACGATGAGGGTGTGTTTGTCGCATCCAGTGGGGGTTTTCGGCAGCCCAGTATCTGCAATTTTGCCTGACTACATCGCCATTCAAAAGAAATTTTGCTTCATCGGAAAAGAGAACGTCAGCAGAAGAAATAACATTTCTATGTAACATGTCTAGCAGTTGTTCACAAAATTGCAGTCTTCTATCAGAATCACCGCCAATTAATTATTGAACGTGTTGTAGTTTATAGGGATGCATTTTTTCGTTGTTTAGACACATTAAAACTGTTGATTGAATAACATCATTTTCACGTGCAACTTGACGGGTAGAAGTTGTTGGTTCTTTTTGAAAAGTCAATAAAATATTGAATTTTACATTTTCTTCAACAAACTTGGGTCTCCTATGCAGTGGTTTAACGTGTCCATAATCACGAAACTGTGAACGTACCTTAGACACAGTTCCCTGGGTTAGTGGGGGTCAAATCTGGATGGTTTTCATTAAATAGGTTAACAACTTGTGCCTGTGTTCTACACCTATCACCCAATCGTCATTAATATGTCTGTTCGCATTATTAGGGCAAAAATTAATTAAAATTATCGGAACAAAATTACGACCAATTTATTAGGAGACCGTGCATTGAACACAATACACCACAAAATAAAACAGAACTGTTTAATTTCACCTTTCACACTGCAAAAATTGGTAGTTAATGAGAAACGATTAGTGATACCAAGTCCGTTTTAGATAAAAGACAAGATTAGAAATTTAAGATAAGAGTCTGTAGAGAATTCCAGAGCAGATTATTTCGTTGTGTACAAGTGAATAGAGAACATTTTTAACATTTATTATAAGAAAGGGACGTTTTTATTAAGTCTATTTTCTAAATTCGAATTTCAGGGTAAACTGCTTAGTTTTAATATTCCGCTACTAAATTTCCACCCTGGATTGAAAACTGTAATATTAGACCATACATATGGGGTATCTCGGCATTCAGAAAAATGTGTTCCATTGAATTGTGTTGAAAAAATGTAGGGTTGCTATTGAAAAAAAAACGGATAAAGTGGTGGGGGTAAAATGGTGGGAGTTTAATTTTTTTTAATATGATTATAAGATAATGCTCGACAAATTAAACTTCACGTGTCTCAGTGTTTTCCACAAGAAATATTTTTTTTGAATTTTATTCCATAAGTGTGTTTCACACTGTATGTATATATATATATATATATATATATATATATATATATATATATATATATATATATATATATATATATATATATATATATATATATATATATATATATATATACAGGGTGCATCAGTTTATCGTAACCAAACTCAAACATCGTATTCTATGCGTCAAAATAATGGTAGTTTACAAGATGAACTACTATCGATAATGGCTTCGTATGGAATATACAGGCAGTTAAATTTTATAAAAAAATAGTAAAAATATATTATACTTAGTTCCAAAACGGCTCAAACTATTTTCATAAAAACTGGCACAGTTTCACAACAACACACATTACATTTTTTCATGGAAAATAAAAAAAATTGGCCCAGCAAGTGCGTTATGGTACCGAATTTTTTTAGAAATGATCTGATACCAAATATTTTTTTAAAGTTTTTTCTTGTAACATAGAAATCTAAATAAGATAGTTTGTTCTTTATAATATCATAAACCTATACCTACCAAATTTGGTTACCATAGCTTTTTTATTTTTTCGAAAGAAAACTCAACATTTTCCACGAAAACCTGGTTAGATTTCCCTGGCTAACGAACTTTTTCACGCCACTTACAAAGGGAAGGAACGTGTTAAATTTTATCAAAATCGGTCCATTATTTTTTGAGTGTGTCATACATACATTCACATGTATATATATATATATATATATATATATATATATATATATATATATATATATATATATATATATATATATATATATATATATATAAATATATATTTATGCATGTATGTATGAACATATAAAAATTGAAACTGACCCTGAAAATGGTTGTAGGGGCCCTAGTACGTGCTTATTTGAAAACAAATTCTCAAAACTCAAAAGTCGGGATCTCCCCATTAGTGAATTTTTTCTACGAAAATTCACTAAAAACATACTTAACATTAAAGACATCTCTATGAAAATCCGCTATCATAACACACTAGCTGCGTCCAGAATTTTTATATTTATGTTCACTTTTAACAATCACAATTTTAGTCCTAGAGTTAGATATAGCATAATTTTGTATTTGTGATTTAACTTTTTTGACGGAAAACTATTTTTTAAGTTTATTAGCAAATTTCCAAAGAATTTATTCCATTGGGTTTTGGTAGAACAAAATTTGATAAGCAAATTTTTCTAAATAATTTTTTTTTACAAATTTTATAAATTCATTACCGAATTTCCGTATATTTTCCATGCTTTTTCGTGGAACAAAATTTGTTTAACCTATTTTTGCAAAGACATTTCTGGAAATTTTTGTAGGCTATTTATAAGTAAATTTTTGTAAAAATTTTGTATCTTTGTAGAAAGAATTTGTAGACTATTTTCGGAATAAAGTTACTTTAATGAAATTTCTTACAGAGTTTTTAACTAGAAGGATTGTACTTGTTTAACCTTTCCTAGTTACGGAACAATTAAGCTAGTGGCCTTTAAAAAATGGTTAAAGAAATTAAAGGCTTCTACTACCAGACAAACTGATTTATTCTCAAATCCCTACGTGTCTCAACACATTAACGTGCCATCTTCAGGGGATTTAGACAAATTTCCTGTCTCAATTACAGAAAGATTCTGTATGAACTCTTGTCAAAGTTTGGCTTTTCATCCATTGTCCTCAGGATACCAAACAGAAACTGCGTAAAACAGGAAGTCAGGGACATCATAAGACTTGAAGAAACCAGAGGATGAATGCAAAAGACGCTTGTTTTTAAGTTTAATTTTATCAAACGAACAAAATCGAGTCCCATGGATTTCTAGATATTTTAACCACGAGTTTTAACGAGTTAAAATATCTAGAAATCCACGGGACTCCATTTTGTTCGTTTGATAAAACTAAACTAAAAACAAGCGTCTTTTGCATTCATCCTCTGGTTTCTTCAAGTCTTGTGATGGCCCTGACTTCCTGTTTTACGCAGTTTCTGTTTGATATCCTGAGGACAAATGGATGAAAAGCCAAACTTTGACAACATTTCATACAGCATCTTTCTGTAATTGAGACAGGAAAATTGTCTAAACTCCCTGAAGATGGCACGTTAATGTGTTGAAACGCGTAGAGTTTTGAGAATAAATCAGTTTGCCTGGTAGTAAAAGCCTTTAATTTCCTTTAACCATGTCAAACCCAGACGTTATGACGTTTAGAAATAATACCTTTAAAAAAGTTTAATGAATGAAAATTTTGTACCATAACGTACTTGCGGCGTTCGGACTTTTTCTTATGTGTAACGATTTTGTGACAATTCGCTACCATAACGCACTTGCTGCAGCAGATTATGTTAACATGAAGATAAATTATAATAAACTGTATGAGTCAGAAAACATATCTAGAATTAATTACTAAAATGTTCTCTAGAGTAAATAAATCTTGTTTTATTTAGTCATATTTCCATATTAAAAGCATTCCATTGGTATAAACTTTCATATAATTTAATGATTAAATGCCCTTGTGTAATACTTAAACTGGATCACATCATATATTGAGTAACCCTGAAACACATCAACTACAGCAACTCCCAAAAGAAATGCTGCAAAGCTGACCTTTATTGAAAGTTGTAATACGTCTCATGCTATCTATTACTTTCGTTTTCATTCATGTATTCTTCCAAGTGCAGCTTCTTACATGCCCAATACATCAGAAGGTTATAGCCATAATAAACACCAGAGTAATTATAGTATAGGTGACATGGCTTTGTCTTGACCAGTCAAGAAGCTGATTTTAGGTTTCATTTATTGTCCGGTTTGGTAATATAATTAATGCAGATTTAAAAGTAGTTTAATCAGCTGAAGTGGTCATATATGAGGACGAATAAAGCACCCGCCTATTGGATTCTCATATCTCTGAAGAAGTGGTGTGGTATATAAGACAATGCAGATCTTAGGTCTGTATCATTTACATCTTAGTAACTGACAAGCTAACGTTTCCAAATACTATCAAAAATGGCATTTAAGGTGAGTAGTAAAGTGAGGTTAGACCTTTTTGAAATCAAAAAAATATTTTTTAAGAGGCATAATTTAGGTTTTGTATTCTTCTGCGAATTTTTTTATGAATCTCTTATTTTTTTTCTAGTTTTTTGTTTGCTTAAATGTGTCCTAAAATAAATAGAACAAATAACTAAAATATAAAAAACTATGGTTTGGTGTTTTGTGGCAATTATTTTTAATTATATCAAATATATTAACACATGATGGCGAAACTATGCTGTGATATCAAATTAAAAATTAAAGCACTCCATTTTATTTAACGTAATAGTGATGTCTCTGCCTTCAGATTTTATTTAATATTTATTTTAGCTTCTACATTGCATAAAGTGATCCGAGTTTTCCAGAAGTTTTCCTTTGGGTAATTTTTTTTCAAGTGCCTGTCCTATAAATAACGTTTAGGCAAACATTATGTGTCAAAATATGCCCAAAAAGTGTTGTCTTCCTTCACTCAATTCTTTTAATCAAAAAATCTTTCTTTTGTCACTTCTAGGAGATTTTCAGTAGAGTTTCTATGGGTGTACATTGTCTTTAACATTTTTCTCCACGGTCACGTTACACAAGCTTCTATTCCCTTAATGTTCTGCTTAGTTTAAGTCCAGCTTTCGACCCCATACAATATAAACACTACATATGTATGACTTGATAAACCTCTTCCTCAAGTTTAAGTTAATTTTTTATTAGCGAGAAGAGTATTTACTTTGTTCTGTAATAGTTACTTAAAACAGAAGCTACGCATTTCAGTTAACACTATATATATATATATATATATATATATATATATATATATATATATATATATATATATATATATATATATATATATATATATATATATATGTATGTATATCCATATTTACTATTTTTAATTTAGTATAACTTGAATAACATTTTCTTTTTAAACGCGAACATCATTATCATAGTCTAAAGGCGATATGCCTTGTCACTACCACAACTTCCGGTCTACAGAGTTTTTCACATTTTATTTACCCTCCGCATCTTCATCAGTTAGGCCCGGTATTCCAAACGTACACTTTTTGTTCTACACCCCCGCCCCCTATTTTAGTGAATTTTTATTTTAAAAAAATCACTAATAGAGAGGTATCGATGGTGAGACTTTGCAAAAATCTTTTCAAATGAGCGCGAACTAGGACCCTTGTACCCATAACCGGGGTCAGTTCCAATTTTTATGTTTATATATATATATATATATATATATATATATATATATATATATATATATATATATATATATATATATATATATATATATATATATATATATATATGTATCCGTCTGATAACTCACACAATAATTAACCGATTTCAATGAAACTCAGCAAGTGCCTTTATTTTATTAATGGCTTGGATGAGTTTGTTATCCAGGAAAATCGGACGGGGTTTTCCGGCAAATTTTGAGTTATCTTCTAAAAAAATTTTTTTTTCTCTGAAAATAACAAAGCTGTTTTAATGAAATTTACTGCATATGTTGCCTTGAGCGACACCTTACTAAGTACTAAAATTCAACTTTCTAACTTTATACAAAATTGAGTTATTCAAATTTTAAATTTCCTTCCGAAAACATTTTTTTCTCCAAAAATTACAAAGTTATTTTAATGAAATTTGGCGGATATCTTTTTCTAGAAAAGTCCCTACTACATACAGAAATTAAACTTTCTAAGTTTATAAAAACCTGAGTTATTCAAATTTGAAGCATTTAATAAAAAATCACTACCATAGCGTATTTGCTGCGTCCAGAGTTTTTAAGAATATTTTTGTCATTTTTCCTTATATGCTTGTTTCAAAAAAAATCTGTTCTCTTCAGGGCTCGCTTACTTGAAGTAAATATTTTCGCTTGATACATTATATTACTCCATACGTATGACATTAAGAACGTTTGTCTGAGTTCAAAGGTTCAAAGTTAAAACCCAAGCACTTCCAAGGTACTGTTTAAGTTCTTGATTATTTACGTTTATATATATATATATATATATATATATATATATATATATATATATATATATATATATATATATATATATATATATATATATTTCCAGTCCCATCCTCACTTATACCCATTATTTCGGTTGTCGTCCTATGGGCTTTTAGTTTCATACTTCTTGACACGCCATTCAGTGAGTGCACTAGACATGCAATTTTTTTTACGTTTTTCGGAACAGCACTAAAGCACAAATTAAAGAATTTTTTTTTAATAAGCGACACAGAGCTAAATTGTATTTCATTTATTGCTTTGGAAAACCATAACTGGATATTGGTTTTTTAAACTAAATAAAAATTACACTTTATTTACTTACAATGCATCTTAATTTCACCCCTTCGCACACTTATCGGTTAAGTTACCAAAAATACTACTTGCCTCGTAGAGTATTGGTGTCGAGTTCTATTTGAATAGTGAAAAAAAATTCCCATACAAAATTTCCACCTTCTTAGAGACTGAAACTTGAAAAACGCTGAAATATATGTTTTACCATATGTATTGTAAAGTATTGATACCAAGTTTCACATAAATTCAACAAAAAATATCTTTCTCGTAGAACTGTTACACCTCGTTTTACCCTTTTATTAGTTGAATTATGACAAATGTTTGATATATGTTGTAGATTATTTATGCTAAGTTTCGAGTGAATCTGACAAAAAATAATTTAACCATTTAAACTTTTACACCCTTAAGGGTTAAATTTTGAGTAATGCTGGTATAGCTGTTATATTTTACATGTTGTTCTATGCTAAGTTTAAATTCAGTTAAGCTAGAAACATATTTCCCTTACACAGTGTTACACTCTTTTTTACCCCTTAGGGGCTGAAATTTGGTAAATGTTGAAATACGTGTTTCATTTTTGTATTGTTTCGACCAAAAAAATATTATATTCTTTTAGGTGTAAAACAAAATGCCCTCATTGTTTCTTTTGCTCGTGTGGAAGCCGAAAGAGCATTCACAAAAAATTGGGCGTCAATATCTACAGTGGTGTATTATATTTGCACAGCGGCTCTAGATTGACTGTTTTTTTTAAATTATTTTAGTGAATTTTTATTTGAAAAAATTCACTATTAGAGAGGTATCGATGGTGAGACTTTGCAAAAAAATTTTCAAATGAGCGCAAACTAGTACCCCTAGAACCTATGTCCGGGGTCAGTTTTAATTTTTATATGTTTATATATATATATATATATATATATATATATATATATATATATATATATATATATATATATATATATATATATATATATATATATATATATATATATATATATATCCGTCTGATAACTCAAAAAATAATTAACCGATTTTAATTAAACTCGGCAAGTGCCTTTATTTTATTTATGGCTTGGTTTAGTTCGTTATCCAGGAAAATCGGACGAGATTTTCCGGAAAAATTTTGAGTTTTCTTTCAAAAAAAAATTTGTTCTCCGAAAATAACAAAGCTGCTTTAATGCAATTTACTATGCATGTTTCCTTGAGAGAGACCTTACTACATGCCAAAATTCAACTTTATAAGTTTATAGAAAATTGAGTTATTCAAATTTGAAGCACTTAATAAAAATTCACTACCATAACGCACTTGCTGCGTCCTGAGCTTTTTTGTTATTGGGTGAATCTCTTTGGCAACTGTGGTAACTAGCTCAATGGATGATGGAACTATATGGGATGGAACGGTGATATATGAATTGGTTCCTAAACAGAACAAATTAATTTGCCCCGATTGGGAAGCGAACTCGCAACAAAACACATTTTGTCGTATGAGTTTGCAAAGTGATGCAAATTGGATACGAATTAATTAAATAATTAATCTTATTACAAAACAAACACATGGTTGGTTTTACACAAAATTCAGATCTAAATTAATGTAACCTCTTAATTAAATTCGGCCTGTTCCGCTCAAATAATTTGAGCCATTATTCTGTATACATTGGTTATCCATCTGGCTTTTGATTTGGGGATATAATTACTTGCAAATTACTTAAGAGCTTGTCATGTATTCATATTATATTTATACAGTTTACAGTTATTAACACAAAAATAATGTGACTTTTCAGTAATTCACATTGATTAGCTTGAAGAATAAATCTAACCAATATTATTTCAATTTAAGTGAATTTTCGTAGAAAAAATTCACTAATGGGGAGATCCCCACTTTTGAATTTTGAAAAAATTTTTGCAAATGAGCGCGAACTAGGGCCCCTAGAATCCATATCCGGGGTCAGTTTCAATTTATATATATATATATATATATATATATATATATATATATATATATATATATATATATATATCATTGATAACTCAAAAAATAATGGGCCGATTTTGATAAATTTGGAATGTACCTTCCTTTTGTAAATGGCTTGGATAAGTTCGTTAGTCAAGAAAATCGGACGAGGTTTTCCGGGAAAATTTTGAGTTTTTATTCGAAAAAAAATTATGTCTCTGGAATTAACAGAGTAAGGGCAACCAAGATAAACTACCTACCAAAATTTAGCTCTGTAGGTTAAAGGACAAAAAAGTTACAGGCATTTAAAGAAAAATAAATTTTGGTTTTCCTCAAAACGTCAAAGTCGCGATTTAAACGACAAAATTGGTAATATTTAGGCAATGAACCTGAAAGTAATATGAGCTATGGAAAGAAAATGTCTCAAGAAGAATGTTTTACAAACCCTGAGCTCTTGGTTTAAATCGTCATTGTCCTTCATTTTACTAAAATATTCCCAAAAAATTCAGTTCAAATACACCCTTTCTCTGATGCTTGGCAGTAGTTTTATCTATATAGTTTATCATTTAATGCTATATAATTTTTGTCGAATTTTCGTAAAAAATCATTAAAGCTCAATATATCCGTTATTATGCAAGTTACGAAAAAAAATTGTATACATTAATTATAGGGTGTCTTGAGCTACATGTTAAAAAATATCTCCACAATTACAGGGCGGCCCATAAGTCGTTGGTGATTCAAATTTTCTTTTTTTTTTTAATCGAACGCCCTATGTTATTGCATTTTTGCATTTTTGCATTTTCCATTGAAATATAATACATATTTGTAAGAAAAGAAAATCGGGATGCAGCAAGTGCGTTATGGTAGCGAATTTACATTAAATGCTTCAAATTTGAATAGCTCAATTTGCTATTAACCTATAAGGTTGACCAGGAAACCAGTTTTTTCTGGAACAATTTAAGTTTACTTTCGGAAATTTTTGTAGATTTTCAAACAATAAAGTTATTTTGATGAAACATGGCACATTGTTTCTACTATATAGGTTATACTGGTAACCAAATTTGATGCCTGCTTTCTTAAAAAAACATATTTGTTATTAAAAACATTTTTATGAAAATTCACTACCATAACGCACTTGCTGCGTCCAGAGTTTTAGTTTACTTATCAATGAGCGAAAGTTACAAGTGTGATATACTGCAGATAACAAATATTCACATATGCATATTCAGTAGTATTATGCAACTTGAAAGATAACATAAAAGTTAAGCAAATCAGTCGTCAATATTAGAATACATAACACAGGCTTGTCCTACTATTCGTTATGTATATTTTTTTAATTTGTTAAGATATCTTTGTTTTTCCACTATAATCTACAATAAAGGGGATATGTCATGTTAAGATGGAAGATATTACGGGTTGCTTATATATATATATATATATATATATATATATATATATATATATATATATATATATATATATATATATATATATATATACATACATACATTATGATGCTTTCTTATTTAAATGAATGAATAATAATTTTATTTATCATAAAATGGTAATTTATTTAATTTGGCAGTATGTCATATCAAAGTTTTAGATATTATGTGACTTCCAATATAAGATTAGAATCTCACATTAGATAATTTCTATGTGAATTTCCTATTGACCTTCTTTTCCTCATTTGTTTTAATGTTGTCAACTTTATACTTTATTGACATAAACTATAGGGTACCTAAATTAGTTTTGCAATTTTTTCCATGCACTTTATGAGTAGGTAAAAGGAAGAAATGTTGATCGTGCAGCTAAACATCTAACATATCCGTATGCAGATTGTTTGTAATTTTTGAGCACACCTTGAAAACATTTTGATTAATGCTTATATTACCCTTCATGTATATAATATGAGTACCAGGGAGGGTGAAACGAACCCACATACTGTTAACAGATTATTTGCTGTTTATTGCAAAATAGTGACCTAGGTGTAGTTTTATTTTTAGTGAATTTTCAATTTTCAATTTTGAAATTTTTTTTGCAAATGAGCGCGAACTAAGACATATATATATATATATATATATATATATATATATATATATATATATATATATATATATATATATATATATATATATATATATATATATATATATATATATATATATATAGGTATCACACCGATAACTCCAAAAATAATGGGCCGATTTTGATAAAATTTAGCACGTACCTTCCTCTTGTAAATGACTTCGACAAGTTCGTTAGTCAGGAAAATCGGACGAGGTTTCCCGGAAAAAATTTGAGTTTTCATTCAAAAAAAAATTTTATCTTAAAAAATAAAAAAGCTATGATAACCAAATTTGGTAGGTAGGTTTACGATATAAAAAGTAAACGATACACCAAAATTTAGATTTATGTATTACAAGAAAAAAAGTTCTAATAAAATATGTTGTGCCAGATCATTTCTATGAAAATTCACTACCATAACGCACTTGCAGCGTCCAGGCTTTTATTTAGCTTTAAAATTAATTCTGCAGTGTACAGATAAGAAAACTCTAGCTTGTTTAATATCATATGTATAGTTTGTATCTACTTATATTTAGACCCAGTAAATAGCAACATGAAGTTATAATAATAATTAGAATAATTGAATATATTATTTATTAGCTAAAGTCCCAATAGTATGTTTTACGTATTTCGACACATATGCGCACTTAATGTGTGCCCTTTGCCGGCAGGTCATTGTATCCAGAAACTCATTACAAAAATACAGTTAGCCGCTATTTCTTTTACAGAATTGGAAAAATATCTTTTAGGGCAACATATTAATTTTTTCCTTGAAACTTTCTAAACGTTTGCTCTTCTAATGGCTGTCTGTTAAGACAATGGAATGTGCTACATTACACTTATATATTTACCATTTTACTTTGGCTTATTTAGAAACAATTATAGACAAAACTGTGCAATCAAAACTTCTAGATATATGGGTAATAAAGGTAGCAATCCAAGCGACATTTAGGAGAAATTGTGGTTAGGATAATGTTTATTTTGGTACATGCCAAAATCTAAAGTTTGAGGAAATTTAGGTATGATTATCTAAGAGTTTGGCTATTTAAATTATATAATAATACAGTACTAGTGTATGATATTTCGTATAGGTTAAATTGCATGATCTTTACCAAGAAACTTATTATTATTATCGACTTTAGCCTGAAGGGCTTTCACACTCCCTAAAAGGGGCACATTCACTCATCCCAGGTATCTCAGATACCAAAGGGACTGAGCTCAGATGGAGCCCATTCCAAGTTATCGGGCCCTGAATGACAACGAGACACATCCTCATTTACCAGGAATCTCCACACGGTGTGGGCAGTTCCAAGTAATACCGCCTTCTGCATAACCTTATAAAGATGCTCTCCAAGGCCCAGTATCTTAACGTTCTCTCGAAGATTCTTAGGAACTACATCAGTTGACGACATGACTATTGGAATCACTCGGACACTATCTGCCCTCTATTGTACTTGTATCTCAAGGTCTCTGTACTTAATGATCTTCTCGTTGTACTTTATCTCTAGATTATTCGTATTTGGAATAATCACATCAATCAGCGACACTTGTTTGCAAGATTTATCCACTTTTATTATATATGTCCTGTTGTGTGCAACTCGTTGATCTGTGAGCACGGTCCGATCCCAATACAACCTGTATCCTGAGTTCTCTAGAACAGGCTCAGGAGGGTATCTATAGTAGGGAACCTTACTAAGATTTAAAAGTCCCAGTTTCAGAGCCAGTTCTTCATGAAGTATTTTGGCAACTGCAACAATAACTTAATATTATTATTATTTTTATTAATAATAATAATAGTAATAATAATAATGTTATCGACTTTAGCCTGAAGGGCTTTCACATTATCTCATAGGTGAGTAGAATATTAACTCATCCCAGGTATCTCAGATACCAAAGGGACTGAGCTCAGATGGAGCCCTTTCCAAGTTATCAGGCTCTGAACGACAACGTGACACATTCTCATTTCCCAAGGATCTCTGCACGACGTGCGCAGTTGCAAGTATCGCCGCCTTCTCCATAACCCTAGAAAAGTGCTTTGCAAGACTCAGTCTCTTAATGTCCTCTCAAAGATTTTTAGGAACCAACCAGCTGACAACATGGTCGGTATCACTCGGATAGATAGTTTCTGTATATTTACTTGCATCTCGAGGTCTCTGTACTCATAGATTTTCTCGTTGTAGTTTACTTCTAGATTATTCGGAATGGCCACAGCAATCAGCGTCACTTGTTTGCAGGTTTATCCACTATTATTATATCTGGCCTCTTGTGGACAACTCACTACTCTGTCAGTGCGGTCATATCCCATAAAGTACAACCTTTACTTTGAGTTTTCTTGAACAGGCTCAGAAGTGTATTTATAGTAGGGACTCCCACTAAGATTGAAAAGTCCCATTTTCAGAGCCAGTTCTTGACGAAGTATTTTCGCAACTGAGTCGTGCCTCTGCACTCTGTTGCAGCAAACGCTTAATATCCTCCGGTGACGTGCTGGATAGTCTCCGATGAGTGAGATCCAAATCTGCAATTGTCATCTTGGACCGGATTATCTCCAACTATATCCTTCAAGTAGTTTCTTGTTTGAACGTCCTGATATTGTATGGCCAGCAAAAACCCCACTGTCTCTGGGAACATCTGTCCAGACACCAACCAGTACTTCGACGCAGATTTATCGACATGTGCCTGAGAGGTGTCATTCAGATGTCGCCCATGGAGAGGTCTCTGCATTCAAGATTGCAACTTCTCCTGATCACTCTGATGTTATTTCACTGTCTCTTAATTGTAGCGGTGTTGAATCTGCTGCCTTGTATATGGCACGGTGTAGTTCAGAAATAAGCGCCTGCCGATGGATATATGTTCGCAGGTTCAATATATGCTGGTCCAATTTATTATCAATATCCAACGCTCCTCTTTCACCTTGGTATCTAGGTAGGGTCACTTGTTCGATGGCACTACGAAGGTGATGGTTTTTCGATTTTTTTAGTGTTCGCATTTTCCGTTGTAGATTTTCGACGTCTGTTTTAATCCAGTTCACCATCCAAAATGAATAGCTAAGTGCAGAATATGCCGATGTATTAAGAGCTTTAGTCAGGTTCTTGCTGTTGCACCACCTGCTTTAACCGTTTTGTAAACTAATTTGTCAGATCGTTCTTTATTAGTGAGTGGTTTATTTTCCTCGCTTGCTGTATTTCCAGGTATTTATTATTAGTATTAATGCTATTATAAATTATACTATAGTATTCCTAAAGTACACAAATATTTCTACAAATCAAGCGTATAGCAGTTTAGTTTTGTATTTTTGTTTGAAATCCTAATCTTACTTATTTGCATTACTTTTGTTTCCGTTATTTTGAATTTTTGTTTGATTCACACACCATATAGTACCTACAATGAGCATCATAAATCATTCTTCTTCTTCTTTTTCATCAGAGCTGTCATCATCCTACCATATGTAATTCAAAGGGGGCTCATTTCGACTTCTCTTATATTTTTCTTGACTGGAAAACTGGGGAAAACTAACAAAACTTAGAAATATTGTGCCAGTGGCTTAAGATGCCCTAGCCAATAAAAAAGTTACCTGCTTAAATAAATTAAATAAATGGAAAAATAATGGGTGTTCTTGCCCTACACCTTTGTATATAGATTAACAAATAGACCAGGAAGTACATAAAATTTTATTTATTTGAGGAAGTGCGTAAACATTATTAATATATTTATTTTTAAAACAGACATTTTGTCTTTGGGAAATATTGTTTTTAGTGATAATCTTTGACAAATTTGTTGGGCACGCCAATTAAGCCAGAATTGCATAACTAAGCCTGGGTGTGCTTTAGAAAAATAGCTTATGGTTGGATAAATAGTCGAAGTTTTCTCATAAAATTTTCCTTACTAATTGACTTATATTGGGAGCCTAGGTGGTCCAGGGCTAAGAAAGTGTGCCTCTGAACCGAAAGGTACTGGGTTCGAGTCCCAGGGTTCCGCTATCACTTTTTCAGTACATACCGTAAAAGTAACATCAACCAAGTTGGATGTCTGTACGTACCGCCCTTCAGAGAGGCGTAAAGTTGTCGGTCCCATGTCCATGCGATTTTGGGCACCTAAAGATCCCAACTCCTTCTAACAAAAAAGACAGGGGTTCGGCAACATTGCCAGTATAGTAATGTAAAACTGTTCCTTGGCGTCGGTGATTTGCCATAGTCGCGGAAATAGACCGACGTTAAAGTAAAGAGAAAAGACTTATACTGAAACTATAAGATAAACCACAATTGATGCTCCTCAATTTAGGAAAAAATTGAGCTATGAACTTTAAATAATGCAGAACTTTATTTTGGTGAACAGCATTACCCATTATAATTTTCAAAATATTTTTTTATAACATTTTCTTGTAAAAGCATACCTGACAAAAAGAAGTAACAATATAATACATTATTTGATTGATTTTAGATTGTAGTTCTCCTCGCTACCTTAGCATATGCCAATGCTGGTATCTTCGGTGAATCTGGCCCTGCCATAGGCTATGCCGCCGGCCCTGCTGTATCAGTACACTCAGCACCAGCTGCAGTCTCATACTCTGCACCCGCCTACAGCGTTGGCCATGCTGGTCCAGCTATTGGTTACGCCCATGGTGCCCAAGCTATTGGTTATGCTCACGCTGCTCCAGCTATTGGCTATGCCCACGGTGCCCCAGCGATTGGTTATGCCCACGGTGCCCCAGCGATTGGTTATGCCCAAGCTGCCCCAGCTATTGGTTACGCCCAAGCTGCCCCAGCTATTGGTTACGCCCACGCTGCCCCAGCTATTGGTTATGCCCACGCTAGTCCAGCAGTCGCCACCTACGCCGCCCCAGCAGTTGCAGTAGCCAAAGCTGCACCTGTTGCCACATCTTCTTCTTACTTTAGCAAAACTGTACATGATGTGCCAGTAGCTTATGCTGCCCCTGCTGTCAAGGTTCATGCCGCTCCAGCCGTCGCTTATGCTGCTCCAGCTGTCAAATACGCCGCTGCCCCCGCAGTATCTTACGCCGCACCAGCTGTGTCATACGCTGCCCCAGCTGTATCCTACGCTGCACCAGCTGTTAAATATGCTGCTGCCCCAGCCGTTTCCGTTCATGCTGCACCAGCTGTATCTTATGCCGCACCAGCCTATAAAATCGCTGCTCAACCAGCCATTCAATACGCAGCACCATCTGTCGCAGGAGTTGGTTACTCCATTGGCCACTCTGTAGGATCTGGCTTGGCATACTCTGGTGGTTATAGTAGCGGCTATAAATATTAAGAATACATATAAAATACGACTGTCGTTTTTATTAGATAAATGGAACCGTTTTGGTAGTTGTGTTAGTGTGTTGTATATATTTAATTTATTATTTATTGTTGTTCATTGAAATGCTTTTAAGGTTTGCAATGAATAAATGTTTGATATTAAATGTTTTTTAGTACACATTAAATCGTAACGCATCCAGAATACGCATCTGTGAAAGAATAACAAATCTGACAACTAGCTCAAACTATACATCGATTGGATATTCACGCTTCATTTCGGAAGCACAATTTAAAAGTGTAGTGGTTCTTATAATTCAAAAACTTTGCTAAAATAAAAAAGATATTATCCGGCAAACTTTACAGTACAGAAAGCCATTTCGTGCTAATACTCTGGGATCTTCTATACCAACTCATTTCGAAAAACCTCGTCTTGCAGTTACGATTTTTTACCTCGGGAAGTTAAAATTAACACTTTATTTTATTACTTAAATTTGGACAAAAATAGGAAAATCATATTTAGGATATAACTTTACCTTATCAGAAGTTTTCCTATACCAATATGTTTCATTATCTGCTACCATCTAAGGAGGTTGAAAATTACAACTTTTAATGTTTTGTCTTTTATTATTTAATTTAAATGAAGATTTTCAAATTGGAAAAAGTCACTTGGAACTTGCCTAACTAACATTTCAGTTCTTTGCATTTTCAACCCATTTTCAAGAAACACTAAATTTTTTGGAATATTTATAATGTAGATATACATATATACAGAGGAATTTATAACATGAAATAAATAGTTTTTTGCTGACTATTTTAAAAGTACATATCAAATTGTACAAACGCACCAAATTTTAAATGGTTAGTCCTGGCCATAAAAGAAATACCTTATTATTTTGAAAACAAAAATTAAAAAAATAATATATCTGAACAATGCCTTTTCTGTTCAGCGAACTTTCGTAGAAAAATTCACTAATGATTAGATCGTGACATTTTGATTTTTGGTTCTTTTTTTCTTTAAATGGGCGCCAACTAGGACCCCTAAAACCCATATTTGGGGCCAGTTATAATTTTACTGTGTTTATACATTAATCTGAGAGGGAGAGAGAGAGAGAGAGAGAGAGAGAGAGAGAGAACTTAGGGTTAGACGACTATAAAATATGACGACATAGCAAGGTGTCCCATTGACATCGTTGGTCAGAAGTATTTGAATAACAAGCTAGCAAATCAAAATCTGGTAAGAAGGCTTTAGATCCTACTATCTATTTATTTAAAATAATTTAAAATTGCCGATGCTTTCGGAAGTACCGAAAATTAATAACAACATAATTATTTTAAATAGAATGACCATGTTTTGTATATTTTCTTAATAATTTTGTGTTGAATTTTCAAATTACCTTATGGGACATATCACTAACCTATATCGTCAACTTTAGGATAAAAACTGTTTATGTCAAAACTGACAAACTTAGTATTAACAACATTTGTAAGAGTGGAACTAACAAAGATAGAACAACAAAATTTTAACAGTGAGCAGTCAAAACATTTATGTTCATTTTTGTTTAATTTAGTTTTGGAACTCTTTCACAAGGCAGCCTGAAGAAATTTGAAGGGTGTTTTATTTGGTTTAACAATGCTTCGGACAGGAAGATTACTTGAAGCGACTGATGTTTTAGTTTTATAGCAAATGTCTTTCGAAATGTATAGTAGACGTCATGGCACCCTTGAAAAATCATGATTCGAACGATTATAATGTAAGCCAAAAAATTAACATAACATTACGATGGTATAAAAGTGAATGTTAGAAGAAAGAATAAAGCAAGTATACTTTTTATCAATCAAAATATGTAACGTTTAATGTCTTAATACTTTTGAAATTAAACGATGAATACGTATGTGATCATTTTCACAAAGTCTATTCTTAAGCATTTATAAAATCACAATGTGACTTATTATACACCAACGCAAAGAGAATTTGTCATAGCTTACAAATTTTGGAAGAATATGCAGGGTGTCATTAAAAATCAAAAGTTGTTGTCACTTTTGGTTAAACCGGAAACAACTCAAAAACAAAAAGATAAAGTAGACAAAAAGCTTGTCTGCTTACCATTTAAACCACGAATCATGGGGGCCTCGAGAGCATTTTTAAGAAATCTGATTTGCAGCTAACTTTTTCAACAAAAAGATAAAGTAGACAAAAAGCTTGTCTGCTCACCATTTAAACCACAAATCATGGGGGGTCTCGAGAGCATTTTTGAGAAACCTGATTTGCAGCTAACTTTTTCAACAAAAAGATAAAGTAGACAAAAAGCTTGTCCGCTTACCATTTGAACCACGAATCATGGGGCCTCGAGAGCATTTTTAAGAAATCTGATTTGCAGCTAACTTTTTCAACAAAAAGATAAAGTAGACAAAAAGCTTGTCTGCTTACCATTTTAACCACCAATCATGGGGGGTCTCGAGAGCATTTTTGAGAAACCTGATTTGCAGCTAACTTTTTCAACAAAAAGATAAAGTAGACAAAAAGCTTGTCTGCTTACTATTTGAACCACGAATCATGGGGGTCTCGAGAGCATTTTTAAGAAACCTGATTTGCAGCTAACTTTTTCAACAAAAAATAATTTAAAAATTTGTTAGGTAATATAAAAAAAAGGATAAAGCCACTGAAATGTCAGGTATCTATGAGATAGGCTGTAAAGATTGTAATCTTTATTACGTTTGGCAGACTAAAAGAGTAATTGAAACCATGAATAAAAATAACAAAAATCAAGGGCTTTTCCTTGAGACAGCACAGCTGTGCAAACTACTCAGGTTTTTGTGTTATGTTAGCCTCTTAGATTTTTGTTCATTAATTCTTAACGTTGAAATGTGTATTGGCTCCTTCAGACTGTTATCATTGTGTGACCTAGCCATATTTTAATATAAAAATTGCTGTTCTCGGCTTCTGGCTGTTATCGGCTCAGTTTCCCATTGTCGCTTGTGGTTCCACTTTTAATCTTTGACAATAGCTTGGTAGACCTTTGTGCTTTTTGTAGCTACTAGTTGCTTTTATTGGATTGTGTAATGCTAGACCTATCACAAACATAGTTTCTGACGACCATCTTTTTATATTCTAGGTAGTAACCCCTGAGGATGGTTCCTTAAGAGCCAAAAGGTGTAGGATTTATTGAAAGTAAGATAATGTCTGGAATAGACGCCTTTGATTTTTGTTCTTTTTAATCATGTTAAACTCAGGCATACTTACGTTTAAAAATTATAGCATTGAAACCAAATTAAAGAAATATTTGGCACAGCTGAGATACGGTAGTAAATACAAGTGGCTTAGCATGTTTGGGATAATAATCACTACATATATAAAGAAAACAAGTAGCTTATCAAAAACAACCGGTAAGACTGGACGCTTAGGAGAGTATTTATATTTCTAAGGCCATAAACAAAGTTTGCTTGAACCATGCTCCGCCACTGATTAATAGTTCCCGATTCGCACTGTTTCTTTGGTCTTAAAGAAATCTCGAAACTGAGTGGGAACAAGTATAACGGGATATCAAAAGCACTTCCGGCAACTAATATAAAAACGTAGAAAGTTTGTTTGTGGTGTCCCTCTTTCTCTTTCTCTTTAGGGTTTCGGTCTTTTAACTGGCATCTGATATAAACACTATGTTTAGCAGTTAAGAGCTTATAATTTTTAGTGAATTTTCTTAAAAAAATTCACTAATGAGGAGATCCCGACTTTTGAATTTTGAAAAAATTTCTTCAAATGAGCGCTAATTAGCCCCCCCAGAAAACACATCCGGGGTCAGTTTCAATTTTTATATGTTTATATATATATATATATATATATATATATATATATATATATATATATATATATATATATATATATATATATATAAATATATATATATATATATATATATATATATATATATATATATATATATATATAATATATATATATATATATATATGTATCACACCGATAACTCAAAAAATAATGGGCCGATTTTGATTAAATTTGGTGAAAAAATTCCTTCTGCAAATGGATTGGATAAGTTCGTTAGCCAAGAAAATCTGTCCAGGTTTTCCCGGAAAATTTTGTGTTTTCTTTCAAAAAAAAAATTATATCTCCTGAATTAACAAAGTAAGGGCAACCAAATTTAGTACACATGTTTACATTGTTATAGGTAAGTTACTCACAAAAATTTAGCTATGTAGGTCAAAAGACAAGTTATAGGCATATAAAGAAAAATAAATTGGGGTTTTCCTCAAAACGTCAAAGTGGCGATTTAAAATGTCAAAATTCGCAACATTTAGGCAAATAACTTGAATCTAATACGCGCTATAGAAATAAAATGTCTCAAGAAGGATGTTTTACAAACCCTAAAGTCTTAGTTTCAATCGTCATTGTCCTTCATTTTATTAAAATATTTGCAGAAAATTCATTTCAAATAGACCCTTTCTCTGATGCTTGGCAGTAACCTTAGCTATAGAGTGTATCGTATCAATAAAGCTCAATATATCCGTTATTATATAAGATATGAAAAAAATTTGTATATATTAATTATAGGGTGTCTTGAGCTACATCTTAAAATAATATTTCTACAATCACAGGATGGCCCATAAGTCGTTGGTGATACAAATTTCCTTTTTTTTAATCAAACACGCCTTAAGTTATTGAATTTTTGCATTTTCCATCGAAATATAATGCATGTTTGTAAGAAAAGAAATTCTGGACGCAGTAAGTGCGTTATGGTAGCGAATTTTGATCAAATGTTTCATATTTGAATAGCTCAATTTGCTATTAACCTATAAGGTTGACCAAGAAACGTGTTTTTTCGGGAACACTTTAAGTTTACTTTTGGAAATTTTTGTACATTTTCACACAATAAAGTTATTTTGATGAAACATGGCACATTGTTTTTACTATATAGATTATACTGGTAACCAAATCTGATGCCTGCTTTCTTAAAAAAACACACATATTTGTTTTTAAAAACATTTTTATGAAAATTCACTACCATAACGCACTTGCTGCGTCCAGAATTTTCATTTTTTAAAGACGCTAACTTAGCTAGCGAATCTATCATGAGGATTTAAAAATATGCTGTGGTGGTTCGGGTGCTCCAAGTGTACAAAGCGCATCTCAGGTCCCAATCGTTACTTAGTACTTATTTACTGTGGATAATACGTGTGTTATAAAAAATAATTAATAAATCAATTGTTTTATTATACAAATTTATTAGAACTTATTTACAACTTTAAATATCAAATAAATATAAAGTTTTAACTCTTCACCATTTCCAATCACCCCCGGAATATCCAAATCCAGATCCGTAAGACGTTACTGGTCCTGTAGAATACGCAATAGCCGGTGCAGCCACTTTAACAGCAGGGGCTGAATAAGCCACAGCAGGAGCTGAATAAGTCACAGCAGGAGCCGAATATGCTACAGCAGGAGCAGAATGTGGAACGACTGGAGCAGAGTAGCTAAGTCTAGGTGCAGAATATCCTACTGCCGGCGCAGAATAACCAACTGCGTGAGATGAATAACCAACTGCAGGAGCCGAATATGCGACCGCTGGGGCTGAATAGGCTACGGCAGGAGCAGAGTAAGTAACGGCTGGTGCTGCATGAACTGTAGTGGTTTTGCTAACAACAGCAGATGACCTAAGAACAGGCGCAGCAACGGTCCTACCTACTGCTATATTTGGCGCTGAATATGCCACAGAAGGAAGGGAATGAGCAGAATAGGCTAGTGCTGGGGCAGAATGAACAGACAAGGCGGGAGCTGCTGAATAACTAACTGCTGGGGCAACCCCACCCAAAAATCCAGCGTGGGCTGCAGCCAATAAGGCGAAGAATATAACAAACTGAAAAAAGATACAGCAATGACTATTTTATTAAACATCAAAGACTTTCATTTTATCGTAAACTTACAATAATTATAATGGTATCAAATATAAAATTTGGCTATACTTGATCAAAATTCACTATATATATATATATATATATATATATATATATATATATATATATATATATATATATATATATATATATATATATTATTTAATAAATTTAATTAAGAAGGATAACACAAGCAATTGTTTTTCTTAACAACAAAATTAGCGTTAATATAATACATAATTGTTGGTAATTGCAGAAGAATAACATTACAAATGACGATAACATATACCAATTTTCAAAAACATCCCAACACTCAATAAGAATCGATCGATTCTAATAAAATTTATACATAATGTGTGTTCAATAAAACTTTAAAATGGTTACATTTTCAAACTAAATACTAAAAAATAACAGTTATTTAACGATGAGTCGGTCCGTCGCGGTTTCTTACGCGATAACTCTTCCAGGCATGCTTGAAATTAAATAACTTACGATACCCTGGGGAATGTCGTCCCAAGCTTCTTGAATTCGGTGACGAAGGTCAAGTAGGTTATTTGCTGGTTTAGGTAAATTACCCAGTCGATTGCCCATCATATCCGACACATGTTCGATTGGTGACAATTTCTTATATATGTATGTATGTATGTATCACACCGATAACTCAAAAAAACATGGGCCGATTTTGATAAAAATTGGCAAGAACCTTCTTTTTGCGAGTAGCTTGGATATGTTTGTTATCCAGGAAAATCCGTCCAGGTTTTCCCAAAAAAGGTTGTGTCTTCTTTGGAAAATTTTTATATCTCCAGAAATAACAAGGTAATGGTAACCAAATTTGGTACGCGTTTTTGTATTACAAAACCTGAACCATGTACCAAAATATATATACCAAAGTATACATTGCAAGACAACAAGGTTATAGGCATTAAAAAAATGTTTTTTTTCTCAAAATCTCAAATTCTCGATTTGAAACTTCAAAATTGGCAACATTTATACAAAGAACCTGAAACAAATACGAGTTATGTAAAGAAAATGTCGCAAGAAGAATGTTCTGCTAAGTTTCCACTTCAACCGCCCTTGTCCTTCATTTTACTAAAATACTTTTAGAAAATTAATTTCAAATAGATCCTTTCTCTGACGCTTTGGCTGTAGTTTTGTTAAGTTTATGGTTTAACGGTCTATAATTTTTAGCGAAAATTTTCGTAGTAAAAATTCGAAGAACCGCCATTTTTGAAGTGTAAAAAGATTTTTTCATATGAGTGCAAACTAGGCCCCTGTGGAATCCATATCCGGGTCATCTTAAGTTTTTTTCTGTTTACGTATGTACTGGGTGATGCATTTCTACGGTAAAGCTCAATAATATTTTTATTATTATGCAAGATATGAGAAAAAATTGTATACGTTAATTATATGGTGTCTTGAACTGCATCTTACTTTGATATATATATATATATATATATATATATATATATATATATATATATATATATATATATATATATATATATATATATATATATATATATATATATATATATATATATATATATATGTGTGTGTGTCACTCCTATAACTAAAAAAATTATGGACCGATTTTGATAAAACTTGGTGAGTACCTTCCTTTCGCAAGTGGCTTAGACGAGTTCGTTAGCCAGGAAAAGCCGCACAGATTTTCCCGGAAAATTTTAGATTTTCTTTCGAAAAAAAATTATATCTACGGAATTAACAAAGTAAGGGCAACCAAATTTGGTAGTTTATATCATTATAGGTAAGTCACGTACCAAAATTTAGCTCTGTAGGTTAAAGAACAAAAAAGTTACAGGCATCTAAAGAAAAATAAATTTGGGTTTTCGTCAAAACGTCAAAGTCGCGATTTAAAACGTCTAAATTGGTAATATTTATGCGATGAACCTGAAACTAATATGAGCTATGAAAGGAAAATGTCTTAAGAAGAATGTCTTACAAAGCCTAAAGTCTTAATTAAATTTGTCATTGTCCTTCATTTTACTCAAATATTCCCAAAAAAATTCATTTTAAATAGACCCTATCTCTGATGCTTTGGCAGTAGTGTTGGCTATAGAGTTTATCGGTTAATGGTATATCATTTTTGTCGAATTTTCGTAAAAAATCTTTAAAGCTCAATATATCCGTTATTATCCAAGATACGAAAAAATTTGTATACATTAATTATAGGGTATCTTCAGCTACACCTTAAAAAATATTTCTACAATTACAGGGTGGCCTATAAGTCATTGGTGATTCAATTTTTCTTTTTTTTAATCGAACACGCCTTATGTTATTGCATTTTTGCATTCTTCATCAAAATATAATACATCTTTGTAAGAAAAGAAATTCGGGACGCAGCAAGTGCGTTATGGTAGCGAATTTTCATTAAATGCTTCAAATTTGAATTGCTCAATTTGCTATTAACCTATAAGGTTGAACAAGAAACCAGTTTTTTCTGGAACACTTTAAGTTTACTTGCGGAAATGTTTGTACATTTTCAAACAATAAAGTTATTTTGATGAAACATGGTACATTGTTTCTACTATATAGGTTAAACTGGTAACCAAATTTGATGCCTGCTTTCTTAAAAAACATATTTGCTATTAAAAACATTTTTATGAAAATTCACTACCATAACGCACTTGATACGTCCAGACTTTTTACAATTATTAACGATTTTATATCGCATACGCGCTAATAACCTAGTTGATGAAGTTTTTTTTAAATAAAAAATATAACAAAATTTAAACCTTGATTACTCTGCATTTTATTAATTATTATTGCCCTTACTTAGCAAAACTAGTTCATACTACATAAAATTGGTTGCTTAATTCTCTTTGACCGGTTTCGCACTTTTGCGGCATCGTCACAAAGAGAATACAAGCAATTGTAAAGCCAAATATAATATCTCTACATCTGCGCTAGCCTTGCATTTGTTTTTGTTTCCTGCAACAGATCTTGTTATATTACAGAAAATACCAAATATTTATATTTATCCCAACTCAACTCGAATATTATTTATTAATCATATTACATTAATTAAACAACGTGTTTTATAAGTAAGGAAATGCTTGTGCTTGTATAAATACAATTTTGACTGATAACGTTTTCAATATGTAAGTCCAAACATTTTTTGATATGTCATTACGTAAATTTGTTCAAACTTGACTTATTTTTAGTGAATTTTTATTTTAAAAAAATCACTAATAGAGAGTTATCGATGGTGAGACTTTGCAAAAATTTTTGCAAATGAGCGCGAATTTGGGCCCCTAGAACCCATATCTGGGGTCAGTTTCGATTTTTATATGTTATATATATATATATATATATATATATATATATATATATATATATATATATATATATATATATATATATATATATATATATATAACTCAAAAAATAAATAACCGATTTTGATAAAACTCGACAAGTGCCTTTCTGTTATTAATAGCTTGGATGAGTTCGTTAGCCAGAAAAATCGGACACGGTTTTCCGGGAAAATTTTAAGTTTTCTTTCGAAAAACAATTTTTTCTCCGAAAATTACAAAGATATTTTGATAAAATTTGGTGTACATATTGTTTTGGGAAACACCTAACTATGTGGCAAAATTCAGTTTTCTAAGGTTACAGAAAATTGAGCTATTCAAATTTGAAACATTTATGTTTAATATCACCGCCTTTGATTGTCAATAGCTTACATGAGATCTAGTATGTGGTTGTCGTGGTAACGGAACATTTGATATTATTGCGCAGGTCTGTTAGACGCTGTAACTGATGTCGTATGGTATTGGTATGAGATTATTTATATGTTTATTTGTTTGAGTCGACGAATTATTTGTGTCATTTGGGAAATTCTTATATACAAGTGCAAATTATTCTTGTATCTAAACCCAAAAAACACCTCAAGCTAAACATGCTCCAATGATGCAGCTCCATAGTGATGAACATTATTCTTGATATAGCAGGCTTTGAAATTACTTTATACACTGTCAAATATAAGTATGGCTGGTAATTTTACATTACGGAACAAAATTAATAATAGCTAAACTTCGCGTGAATTTTTATTTAAAAAAAAATCTATAATAGAGAGGTATCGATGGTGAGACTTTGCAAACATTTTTTCAAATGAGCGCGAACTAGGACCCCTAGAACCTATATCCCGGGTCAGTTTCAATATTTATATGTTTATATATATATATATATATATATATATATATATATATATATATATATATATATATATATATATATATATTTGTGTGTGTGTGTGTGTATCCGTCTGATAACTCGAAAAATAATTAACCGATTTCAATGAACTCGGCAAGTGCCTTTCTTTTATTAATGGCTTGGATAAGTTCGTTAGCCAGGAAAATCGGACTCGGTTTTACGGGAAATTTTTGAGTTTTCTTTCAAAAAATAACAAAGCTGTTTTAATGAAATTTACTATATATATTGTCTTGGGAGAGACCTTACTAAGTACCAAAATTAAACATTCTCAGCTTATAGAAAATTGAGTTATTCAAATTTAAATTTTCTTTCGAAAACATTTTTATCTCCAAAAATTACAAAGTTATTTTAATAAAATTTGGTGGATATCTTGCCCTAGGAAAGACATTACTACATACCAAAATTAAACTTTCTAAGTGTATAGAAAACTGAGTTATTCAAATTTGAAGCATTTAATAAAAATTCACCACCATAACGCCCTTGCTGCGTCCAGAGTTTTTTTATCTTACTCTGTAACCAGTATTTAAGCTACCACTCTTGATAATGTTTGAAATTTATTGAAACACAACCCAATTTATCTTGTCAATTGACTAAACATGTTGCAATAATTAGCATAAAAATTTAACTCACTTCGCTCACTGAAAATTATAGTCTTGGTGATGAAGATGACATAAGTTTTGAAATACATTAACGAATTTTAGCTTTGCAGTAGGTTTTCTATTTTTTCGCCACGATTTTCTGTATAGTATTGTAAAATTATATTTTTGAATTTTCGCAGAAAAAATTCACTATTGGCTCCGAATTTTGAATTTTGAAAAAATTTTGGCAAATGGCGCGAACTAGGACCCCTAGAACCCATGTCCGGGGTCAGTTTCAATTTTGATATGTTTATATATATATATATATATATATATATATATATATATATATATATATATATATATATATATATATATATATATATATATATATATATATATATATATATATATATATATATATATATATATATATATATATATATATATATTTGTTTAAATTTGGCATGTACCTTCCTTTTGTAACTGGCTTGGATAAGTTCGTTAGCCAGAAAAATCAGACAAGGTTTTCCGGGAAAATGTTTAGTTTTCTGTCGAAAAATTTTTTTATCTCAAGAAACAAAAAGCTATAATAACCAAATTTGGTAGATAGTTTCACGATATAAAAATTAAAACACACACCAAAATTTAGATTTCTATGTTACAAGGAAAAAAGTTATAATATATGGTGCCAGATCATTTCTGTGAAAATTCACTACCATAACGCAGTTGCTGCGTCCCAACTTTTTTATAATGGGTGTAATGCAAATGTATATAAATGTGTTTTACCTTGTATGCCATTTTATAGGTTTCGTAATTCTAGACAGATAGAAGAGAACTGATCTTAATATCCCATATTTTCTTTTTATATACTCTTTGAAACCACTATTCAACCAGTAGATCAGGTGGTTTTAGTGTTGGCATTTACAGTTGATAAGTTATGAAACTAAATCCTGATTCTCCACCAAGACATATCTAATTAGCCGTGTCGATCTAAATGGCATTATCTTATTGTCCGATAAATTTATTTTGACTACAACATTCACAAATAAAAACGAACATATTGTTTTATTTTAATCTTGTAATTGAAATATGAGTTAACAATGGTGCCTGTTAATTAATTTATGTAAATGATACATATGTCACAAAGAATCATATTCTTAGAGATAAACGCTTAAGTGCTTAAGTGGTTTACCTCTAACAACCATCAACTAAACTGAGGACAAATTTTTAAACTTGACTTCCTGAAAGTCGATTTAAAAAATGTATAAAGTCTTGCTCTGACTACGCAAGGTATATCATTTATTTTTTAAATGTTATTACCGCAAAAGCATACGAAGTAAGTACAAGTAATCATAATATGTTTTTAATATTTGTGTAGAATGTCTTGGACTACAGAATATATTACGAAGTGAAGACTGGAATCTGTGATGAGCGCTGATAAGCACACTTGGAGAACCCATATCACCACAATCCACTAAAAAACCTGACGAACGATTAACTAACCAAGTTATTATCATGAGAGGATGAATCAGAGAATGAATAATTCAGAATTATTCATCCTCTGATGACGCTAATTTGTTTAGTAAAACGATCGTCAGGCTTTTTTAATGTGTTGTGGTGATTTGAGTTCTCCACGTGTGCTTTAACAGAAGATATGTTAACATCGAAAGTAAGTGGATTCTTACACGATTGAAGACCTGCAAAAAATGCCCATTTAAAGAATTCTCAATCCGCGAGGAAGCATTACTAAGTTTAAACTTTTTAATATAAAACTGAAAATGACTAAGTGTCGAAACTCATGTACCTAACTTGTTTTTGAACTTCCAAAAAACAATTACAGGAAATTTAAAAGGAACTATGCCTATCATGTCAAGGCTTTTAAGTGACCGAGTGAAAATTGAAACCTCTGATGAGGACTGATAAGTATACGTTGGAGAACTCGATTCACCAAAACATTTTTGGGAGACCTGACGATCGTTTCACTTGCAAAGTTCGCGTCATTAGAGGGACTGTTCATCTCATCAGACTGAAATAACGACAGAAACCTAAAATTCAATACGTGCTATAGATACTATGGAGGGAACGTGTGTACTAAATTTAAAGAAAATAGCTAGTTAGTAAGTACTTTTAGGGGGGCGAGTAGTCGGGGGCCAAAGGACTCCGGAGGCAAGCTGAGGAGGCGAAAACAACAACATGAGCTTTCGATGAAGCTTTCCTCAGGACAATCATACGCGGCGAAGAGCCGCATCCTGCACCAGGTGACCCTGCTTATAACCAAACATGACGGATCTAGACGTGTAGGTCGAGAAAACTCCCGCAATCCACGGTGTCACGTGACCCGTTCCTAGGGATGGATGGCACCAGGGTGATGATGTCGTGTAGGGAACCTCTAGAATACCGGGCAACCCTCCAGAGTAACTCGCCTTGCACCACACAGGGGGTTCTGATGGCGTGGACAGTATTTCCCCCATTCCTGTGAGAACAACACGAAGAAGACAAAAATAAACAAAACCAAAACCAATGAGGCTCAAAGAGTGGCTTCAGCTACAGACTCGTGCCTTAAATCTATTCTGGAAACGGAGACGATCCAGCGGGTGGTAGCGTCCGCGCACTATGGAGGCCTCACGACCGACGTAGATACGGGGTGTCAGGGGGTAGCTTCGGCCACGGACCTGTCCCTGACACCAAAGCTGGAGGCTGGGTCCCACCGGAGGGCAGCGAGGTGCGGAGAATCTCCGGAGGGCGCAAAAAAGGCGACAGGGGCGTGCACAGTCGAGAAAGCTGTAAAGGCGCAAGAGGGGAGTGCGAGTCAGAAGAGGCCGCGCTCGGCTTCTAGCACGCCTACCACAGACAGACGTCCCAAAAGGGCCAAGGCCGGAACACCGACGCAGACAGTCTCATATAGGGAGGCTGCGGAGGGCCTCGGAATGGCGGTGATTGACAGACGCCATCTTGAGTTCACGCTGGAACAGAGGAAGGCGGACCTGATCCAAGCTGCGGTGGTAGCTGCCGTGAACTCTCTTCAGGAAGGGGGATTCTGCCTCCATTCCACCGGACGCGCCTGGCGGGAGTCATCCTCTGGATAACCTGTGCCGGCCCGCAGTCGCGAGACTGGCTGCGGAAAACGATCGGGGTCCTCGGTCAGATTTGGGAGGGGGCGGACTTGACAGTCGTCAAGCCCAAGGAAATTGGACACCTGATGGTGGGTAGCAGATCAGGTGGATGGCAGACCATCATCGGCATGGATGCAAACGCCCAAAGAGTTTTGGTGAAGCTCGAACACAAATTCTAGGCGTGAGTCACTTTTACAATTATTTATGAAATTTAATTTAGACATATTGAATAGAGGTAATAAACCTACCTTCGTCATAACACGGCTGGAGGAAGTTTTAGATCTAACAGTTTCCACCCAGTTTCTGGGTGACTTTGTTAAGAACTGGGCTGTGCCTGGGGAAGTGAGTAGCTCAGACCACAGATACATCCAGTCTGAAATCGACAAAGTCGAAAGAGAAACGGTATGGTACCGGGATCCTCGCAATGCGGACTGGGAAGCCTACAGGGCAGACTTAGCAGTGGAACTGCGGGGAGTTAAGAGTACCAAAGACAATTAAATAGAAATTGAGATTGGGGCAGCCCAAGTGCGAGACGCAATGACATCCGCCTATAACGCAAACTGCCCTCTGAATATGAGGGCGTCCACCAGGAACGTCCCGTGGTGGAACCAGGACCTCAAGCAATGGAGGATGCAGGTTCATAAGCTGTTCAATGCGGCAGAAAGGTCGGAAGCATGGAATCAATATAGATATGCCCTAACAAGTTATAATAAAAGACTGAGCGACGCCAGGAAGGAGTCGTGGAGGAGGCACTACGAGGAAGTGGAGAACACATCCGAGAGTGCTGGACTACACAATTTGCTGTCCAAGGGCACTCAGATCATTATAGGATCCCTTAGAACATTTCCGGCAGGCTTTATAAATCGGGGGAGGAAACTACGGAAAATCTACTACAGACGCACTTCCCTAGCTGCAACATAATAAACCAATCACCTCCGGACTAAAAACACTTAGAAATAGAGGCGCCGTACAGGTCGGCATCTAGAGTAGACTGGACAGTCGCTAAAGAGGTGGTTACTTGGAGCAAAATCAGATGGACCATTAAGAGCTTCAAGCCATTCAAATCCCCGTGATTTGATGGCCTAATGGCCATCATTATCCAAGAGAGTATAGACATACTGGCGCCGGCGCCTACCCTCATTATGAGGGCCAGCCTGGCTCTCGTGTACATTCCGAGGGCATGTAGACTGGCCAGGGTTGTATTCATTCCTAAACTTGGGCGTCCAACAGACCAGGAAAAGTCCCTGAAGCCAATAAGTCTCATGTCCTTCTTGCTAAAAATAATGAAAAAGCTGCTCGACCGGCACATTAGGGACGGTGTACTGGAAGCATATCCCCTACACTGCGGAAAATATGCATACAGAGCAGACGTGTCAACAGAAATAGCATTGCGCCAACTGGTGCTGAAACTGGAGAATACGCAGGAGAACAGGGAGGTGACGCTGGGGGTGGGGGGGTGGTGGGGTTCAGTAACACCTCATTCGGGTCGGTTCTGGCAGCTGTCAGGGAGCGTGGAATAGAGGAGACATGCTGCAGGTAGATCGGTTCCATGCTCAGGGACAGAGCGGTGTTCACCTCACTCGCGGGAGGCACCCTGCTAGCGGGGGTCGCGGCGGGGTGTGCACAGGGGAGCGTTGTGTCTCCCCTGCTCTGGTGCCTAGTCGTGGATGCCCAGCTTGGGAGGCTCTCGGGAGGGAGGTACGAGGTAAAGGGATATGCGGACGACATTGTCATCATAGTCTGAGGAAACTTTACAGTCAGTGTGGGAGCGCATGCAGATAGCACTGAAAGTGGTGGAAAGGTGGACGGTTGCACAAGCGGTCGGGGTGAGCCCCGCGAAAGCAACTATCATACCGTTTACGAGGAGAAGGAAGTGGGAGAGCCACAGAACTCAACTATCAACGGTAGAAACATTCCAATGAGGTAAAATATCAAGAGGCATATTTGTTTTTTGTTAAAACTCGAGTAATATAACGTTTTAGGGTTTGTTTATTAGAAAACCTAAAATTTCATGAAACATCTGGTATTTTGTGCTGAACTTAAATTAGGGGTTGAAAGTTTTGGGTAGAATATCGGTGACAGAAAACTCGAATTTTTTTTTGATAAAACGGCGTATAAATCTCAAAACATATAGAAAACTTGATTCTGGCACGAAAATTTTGTTTGTCTGTCGGCCTGTACGTCTCTCTGTTAATAGGCGCAATAACTTTCGAACGAATTGAAATAGCACCTTAAAACTTGGTATTCAGTTAGCACCCGACGAAGGAACGCTTCGAATTGTTTTTGGGTAAGACCGTTTCAGCGGGTGATTACGTGACAATACACATTTTTTCAATAAAACTCGAGTAATATAACGTTTCAAAAGCTTATCGGTACAGGAATCGAAATATTAGCTTTGTGGTCAAGTCATGAGTCTTAAATTTATTCCATGTGATGTTTTTCTGAAGAGAATAAATGATTCCAGCTATGTGGAAGTTATGATACAAATTGGAGCACTAGTTTTTTCGCATATAGAAAACGTGATTTGGGAAAGAAATTTTTTTGTCTGTCGGTCTGTTGGTCTGTCGGTCTGTATGTCTGTCTGCTTTTAACCACCCCACAAGGGGTGGCATATCGGTGACAGAAACCTCAAGTTTTGTTTACTAGAACGGCGTAAAAAGTCTCAGAAGATATTGAAAACTTGATTCTGCAACGAAAATTTTTTTGTCTGTCTGTTAGTAGGTGCAACGAGCTTTCGAACGAATTGAGACATCATCTGCAAAGCTGGTATCCAGTTAGAACCCGACAAAGGAACGCTTAGAATTGTTTTTGGGTATGATCGCTTTAGGAGGTAGTGGATAAATGAGGGGTAATTTGGTGAAAAGTGACATTTTTTCGTTAAAATTTTATAAATTTGTTATAAATATGGAAAGTAAATAAAGGCAGTGATTGGAAATTTAAGATGAAGAAAAGTGGTATAAAAATTTATTTAACATGGTTTGTCAAAATTGGAAGTATGTCATATTTCCATAATGCAGTGTAAAGTCTTTTTAGAATAAACTGTCACTATATATAACATAAGTCAAAATAGACTTACTGTATAGACGTATTGTCTAATTTCAGCCAATAAAGTATAAAGTATATAACGTTTCAGAAGTTTGTGGGTACAGGGATACGAATATTTTCTTTGTGGTCAAGTCATGGACCCTAAAATAATTTTATGAGAATGTCTTTCTGGGCATAGTAGATAATCACAGCTATGTGGACGTTATGATTTAATTTGTAGTACTATTTAAATGTGTTTCTAAATTACCTGAGTAGGTACCTAGGTAGTAGGTACATATTATTCTTAGATTAAATTAGACAATGTAGGATTAGTGTACCTACTTTTGTTGCTAATGATAGGAGAAATCTAATATTTAACAATTTTCTATTATTATATATTAACTACCTTTCATTGGTTACCTGAGTATTAAATATTAGGTACTTCCACATCGCCAATACGTGTGGAAGTATGACATCGGCCACAAAGATTTAAATAAAATTCCGCTTAAACGTCGTAAAAAGTGTCAAAACATATAGAAAACATGATTTTGGTACGCAAGTTTGTTTTCGGTTGATCTGTCGGTCTGCATATCTTTCTGTTTGTAGTCACGATAACTTTATAACGAATTGAGGTATCGTCTTCAAATTTGGTACACAGTTAGCACCCGACAAATGAACGGTTCGGATTGTTTTTAGGTAAAATCACTCCAGGGGGTAGGGGATGAATGGGGGATGATTTTGTAAAAATTGTAATTTTTTTTCTTAAAACTCGAGTAATATAACGTTTTAGAGGCGGAATAACTTTCGAATGAATTGAGATATGATTTTCAAATTTGGTGTCGAGTTATCACCTGATAAATGAACACTTAGAAGTGTTTTCGGTAAGATCGCTTTAAGATGCAGGGGATAAATGAGAGGTAATTTGGTGAAAATTGACATTTATTCGTTAAAACTCAAGTTATATAACGTTTCAGAAGTTTATAGGTACAGGAATACGAATATTTTCCTTGTGGTCAAGTCATCAACCCTTAATTCATTTCATTAAAATGTTTTCTGGGGAGAGTAGATTATCTCAGCTATGTGGAAATTATGATTAAATTTGCAGTACGATTTTTCAGATGAATAGCCGCTTCAAAAGCCCTTTCTCAAAAATATTCAACTTAACTAACTGTTCTCTATTGCTTTATTAACTTTTTAAACTGCTCATTTCAAAAATATGGTATAGCACTCTAAAATACTCCTATGTCATTTTAGGGCTGGTTTTTCCCAAAGCTTTGATTCCATGAATTTATTTTAAAAAAATGTTTCTGCGTAGCTTCTCCTGCGAACCTTCAAGTCTTGAATTAACAAGTTCCCTGTTTCCTCCTTGGTGAGACCCACGGTACGATAGTATTTAGGCTGTAAGCCCTCGTGGTGTATTGTTGGAATATATAAAAAAAAAGCTTTCTCCGATATCTAAATCACATAATAACGGCCCACTCTGTGTTTTCTATTTTTAACCTGTTGAATAGTACACACCTTTCTTCCAGTTAGATCCATGAATCTTGGTATAAGTTATGTTGCCTGAAACTATGACAAAAACTACATTTTGCAGAATCCTTGCGCAATTCTACAAAATGTCACATCCAGTTCTAAAGGCAAGACAGGTCCCAGTTTTAATGCGTTTACGAGAGAATAATTACTTTAAGGTGATGCAATAGTGTCTCCTGTATAATATAAATCACACAGCAGTTTAATAGAGTCAAGTTCGCCTAATATAAAGATAGGCATCGACTGACATCATTAATAACGCAACAAAGCTTAGTCTAGCGACATTTACATTATCATCTCATGTCTTGTCTTTCTAGTTACTGTTACATAATAGAACATGTTTTGAGTGCCATAGCTTGATATTATCATGTTCTAGAGATCAAAAGACGTTCTTTTGTTATCATGTCACAGACCGGCTAAGCATATCGATTTTGAGAGATGTAATTATGAGGGTGTACGTTCTATATTTATAGGCAGATAAAGAGGATGTTCTGAGGAGAGCGATTTAAAAAAGAAAAAAAGGGTCTTAACGAAAAAAAAGGGGACACTGAGTACTGAAGAATAATACTGAAAGCTGAACAATATTAAGGTGGTTTTTATCTTAGCGAATTTTCGTAGAAAAATTGACTCTTTTGAATTGTGAAAAACTTTCTTCAGATCAGTACTAACTGTGGTAAACTCAATATCAGGGATCAGTTAAAAATTATATATATATATATATATATATATATATATATATATATATATATATATATATATATATATATAGCCAAATTCGCTAGGCGAGTAACTTCTAGAATCCGTACTAGGAGGTCGCAGGTTCGAGTGCCGTATTCAGACAGACATTTTTTTTACTCGATTGAGGAAAGACTGGTTTCTGATGAGTTATGGGGACATCCTTTGATATCACGCCGTATACACTCTACTTGCCAATGATTAATTGTTTTGTCAAACGCTCAATATAAAAATCATAATAATCATTTCTTGTATACTTAAAACTATTTTTACCAAATAATAATTATTCGTATAAACCAGCAAATAATAACAAATGACAAAAAATAATAACGAGTGACATAACGATTTGTAGTTTTAACTGTTTCATGCCATGGCCTCCTAATATTAAATCCTTAATAATCTGCTTAATACATTTTAATCCTACAGGAAAAACAAAATATTTGCTTTTACGCCGAATTTGCAAAAAAAAACTATTAATCAAAGAGGTATTATCTATCGTATTTTTTGAAACGAAGCTGACTGAAAAAAGTTTTCGGACGAGGACGGGCAGTAGAACTATCTATCGCCTGATTTTTGTGTGCTTGTCATAAGGACATAATAGGTTTACAGGTAATCGGAAATCCGTAAGCACCTATCTTGTTTAAACAATCTTGACGTTTTCCGGTCTCGATCGCTTCGCAGATAACTCTGATTTTTGAGTTGTAGAAAGGCGCGATTGTTTTGGAATTACCGAAGTTTCTTTTGTGTCCTGTATGAATATGATGCAGGGTTACTGCTGATGAGGGGTCAGGTTTTCTAACTGCGAAGGCATGTTTGTATATTCTATTGTGGATATATCTATTCGTTTGTCCTATATCAGTTCAGGAATAGTCGAAAAAAGAATTTCGTAAACGCCATGGAATTTGTTTTTAATCGTATCGTTGGGTGTTTTCATTAGACTTGACAGTTTTGTTGTGTCACGGAGAGGGTTTTGGTGTTATGAATTCTAAAAATTCCGCTGATTTTGTCGGTAGCACCTTTTGATATATAACAAAAAGGCTTTCTGCCAACAGGATTATGCTTGTTTTTGTTGTGGAAGAGTGGCTGGTTTTTGGGGGTCTCTAGTGCTTTTTAATATGGGTAGTTTGTTGTCGCCGTTTTCTAGTTTCAGCTCAATTTTATTACTTATTGTTATGATCCGTTAATCTAAGATATCGTATAACTAGGATTCTAACCACGAAATTCAGTTGTGATGGGTAACGGTGTTAAGGTAGCGATTCGTGTGAGTTGGCTTATGGTATATAGTGTTAAGAACATCATCGATGTTTGTTTCTGGTGACCGTACATCTAAGAAGGGCAAAAGAAAATTATCTTCCATTTCCATGGTTAAATGGATTGATGCTGTTTAGTTAAGTAAGGAATTCGTACAAAGATTCTTTTTCGCGTGTTAAGGCAAAAAAAAATTCAACGTGCTTTAACCACCAGATTGGTTTTAGTTTAGATGATTATAAAACCTTGAGACACGAGCCCTTCGTTTCATTTTTTAACGGTAAAAATATTGAATCGGTTGAAGGTGAGGCTTTAGTATCGTTTGATGTGATCTTGTTCTTTGCCAGCATCACTATAAAACAAACACTAATATATTTAGTACAATTAATGTTAAATGAACTAATCTGTTTGAATATGCCGATCATAAAACTTGAATTTTTGAACGCTCTGGGGAGCATTGCTAAATATTAACTACAGTAGTTGATGAAGTACTAAATCCACCATTAAAAGCTAGTGAGTTTTTTTTTTACGATTCATCTCACAATGGAGATAAGATTTTTTTTCAAAAACCTCACATTCTTCGAAAAATCAAGATATCTGGGAAACCTTAATAGCTAGGTATAGGGATCCAGGGAGTAAGAGAACCTTATTTTTTACATAGAATTTAAAAACGTTGCTAAACACCGGGTGTTCCAGAAGAGAAAACATAACTTTGAGGTGTCACCTTTTTTATATCATCCTGTACCTTCTAAAATAATATGAGTTTATTTTTTCTTTACGTATTCCTTAAGCGGTAACAATGCAAAAGTTCAACCCATTCCAACCATGTTCTGTTATCTAAATCTTCTGGATTTATTCATTGATTTTTATTTAGTTTTACATCCCATTTCATCTTCAAGGCTCTGAAGGAAGCTCGCATCTTACTGGTAAATTTATGTGTATACAAAATGGAAGCAGAATTTGCTGAGCATCGATGGGAGAAGCTTAGATTATTGAGGCTGATAAAGTAGTCGATCAAGCAGTTAGGGAGTATCTTTTGCATTCGATATCCTAGATTGACATGCCAAGTTTTTATCAGTCAAAGTAACACAACGTTACTATAGCTGTGTCTTTGCTACAATAATAATCGCTGAATTTGCTCAGCATAAAAATTAGTGCCGAAAAGTAACAAATTTTGGTAAGAGGCGGACAAATATGACTTTGATACGGACAATAAGTCCATGGCGAAATATATGGTTGATAATAAAATATATAATTAACAGATGCAGATTATAGAGCAGGACAAAATAAATACCTTGCGACTATTTCCAACTACTAAAGCTGGTACGTCAAAAAAGTTGAAATACTCTATAAAATAGTTTGTAACAAGAAAAGTGTAGGTATCTCTAAGATATCATGAACTTGATTATGTATGTCGGAAGGGAAATTTTAAGAAGCTCTACTAAAGAAAGCGGTTTCATTCGTGAGGGACTGTTTGATAAATGAGTAATTTGAGAATACGGGGGCAAACTCTTGAACTGAAAAAGTCCCTTAATGATCGAAAACGAAGGTATTAACAAAATAACTGCGAAGCAATGTCGATGATAATATCGACAGAAAGGGCAAACATTTCCCACCTTTCTCATGAGATATCTAGGAGACTATAGTCGTCTATAAGGCGAACAGCTCTTTTCTAAATAGAATGGGTGATGTTTGGAGCAGCACTCCAGATATGTGAACAATATTCCAACTATTGACGCATTTTTAGTGAATTTTTGTAAAAAAAATCACTAATGGGGAGATTTGGACTTGTGGCTTTTGAAAAAACTTCTTCAAGTAAGCGACCTCTAGAATCCATTTCAATATATATATATATATATATATATATATATATATATATATATATATATATATATATATATATATATATATATATATATATATATATATATATATTATTGTGTTCAGAGATTTAACAAGGTTTTTAGATAAAAATACTTATAAAAAACAAAATAAATACCTAAAAGTATGTAATCCATGTTGTTGTCACAGCTACATTCAGAGTCAAGGGGGTAAACTACAGACCATTATTCAACTGAACCTGAAAATTTCAAATAATTAACTATACATATAAGCAATATAAATTTTGTATTGCACCTATAACGAACAACTAAAGTGAATAATGAACTGCAATAAATACAGAGTTTAAACGTAAAATGAAACCCCGAGACAAAACGTTATAAACCGATATAAAACAAGTCAGTGAAAGAACATGTGTAATAAACTGTTTTGACAAAGTGCAAACAAATAAATTTCAAGTGATTTGTTTAGTTATAAGTTTGATGAAAATTTGTTAATATGTATTAGGAAATTAATATAGGAACAGGTAAACTGGCAATTAAGGAAATAATTTGTCAGTAATAAGGATAAATAGGTAAGGTTTGACAGTTAGTGAAAATGAATAGGTTAGAAATTTGAACATACAAACAATTTTTGACTAACCTGACTTTAAATACAATTATTTAATTAAATATGATCAAAAGGGAAGTAGCTTTCTCTTGACACACTTTGTAAAATCTGTTATGGCATTGGACCCATCTGAAACAGAAACATTGATTCGTTGAAAAGCAATTTCAAACACTAATTAGCAGATTTGATTCGTCATATAAAACAAAGGAAACGAATTTCATTTTCCGGGAGGATGAAGACGAGACTGATAACGAAAACCTGATGGAAACAAGATCATGTAGCGCGCAGATTAATAAAATACATTTAAAAATTTAGAAAAAGACTAGAATCAAAGTAAAAATGAAATGGAAACCTAGTACTTACCAGTATATAACTGTTGAAGTACTTCAAACAAGACTATCAGTACGTATAGCGAGAAAACAGTCAATAGTGAAAAATTTCAACAGACGCCGCAGTCCAAAAATCCAGGTATTCCATCAAATATTAATAAAACAGCAGCGTAATTCCAAACAAAGTTGCAAACAACCATTATTAGTATATTAACCTGTCAAATTGAAATGGAAATGACATGTAGGAACAATTTTACCAAAGTATGGCAATAAAATCCGAGATCAACTAAGAAGAGAAGAAATATATCAAAAGAGGGCGCTACGCGGGAGTTACAAGTAAGCAGACAAAATTCCTATTATCCATTTTAAGATAACATTTCCTTAGTTACCAAAGCGAGCAAAGCGAGGTTTCCATGGTAACTGATATCACAAGTTAAAATAATTGGATTGGTCAAACAAAAATAGAGTCAAACTTTTAAACATCATATTTAAATAATAGTAATCAAAATTTGTAATCATCTCAATCAAAGGACAAATAAGAACAAAAGGTATATAATATGAATTAAATGTTAATGAAATTAATGCAGAGCATAAATAGTATGAATGCAGATATGAAGGAAAGTAATAAAAAGATGAATGAGAAAATGGATAAACAATAAATAAGTATAAAACAAGATATGAAAGAAAATTGCGAGTAGTATAAAAAAGGATATGAATGAGAAAATGGAAAAGCAAGGGCGAGTGATGAATGAAAGTATAGGTAGTTTGAAAGAAGAGATAAAGAAATAAATGAATGAGGGAATCAAAAAGATGAATGAACGACTGATATAACTGGATGGAAAAATAACTGGACAATTTGAAAAAAATATGCAAGAGTTGAAAATAGATATAGAAAGAAAGGTAGATGACAGGATTAATGAAAATAAGAAGAAAACAGGTAAGATAGTGCTAGAGATTAATGGAAAGTTGACTGAGACGAATAAGAAAATAGAAAGAGTAGAGCAAGTGGCTAGAGTAGTTGGGGATGATTTAATAAAAATGGAAGGGTGAGACAGAACAGAGGTTAAATTTAGAGCGTATCAGAATAAGAGAAGGAAGGGAAGGGAAATGGAATGAAACAAATAAAAAATTGGAACAGTTTGAGAGAAGGAGCAGAATAAATGAGCATATGATGGAACAATTGAGAGAAGAAGCCGACAGAAAACTGAAAATAGAAAGTGAGAGAATAAGCAAAGATATGGAAGAAAATTTTAAACAAAAATGAGACAGAATGGAAAGACAAATAAGACAGAGCATAGGAAATGAAACAAACATACACCAAGTGACAAACGATACAGGAATAAAATTTGACGGACGCATAGAATAATCACATCCAAAAATATTTATGACGAGCCTGCGAAATAAGCTTAAAAATGTGTACGATCTACAAGATTTGAGAGAGATTATTAAACAAAGCTTAACAGGAAATGCTTTAATATGGTTTACGAGCAAAGAAGATGGAATGAGAGATATAGAAGGCTTTAATAGTAAATTTTTGAACCATTATTGGGGAGAAATGCAACAAGCAACCGCAAGGGAGAAGTTGTACTTTGGAAAATATGATCTAAATGACCCGAGATAACTATCGAGCTATGCATTACACATATATGATAGCGCACAGCATTTAACTCCAAAATTGAGAGAATAGGAGATTATCATGTATATAGCAAGGCATTTCAAAAACGAAATAACGGACACAATCGGAATCCAAAACATACAAACACTCGACCAGTTAACATATTACTTGCAAAGGGTGCCGAAAACTACGAATTGACAAACAAACCGACACGAAAGCAAGGATTGGGGAGACGATAGAAATAATGACAGGCGAAATCATAATTATAATAATCTACATGACGAAAGTAAAGACAATTACTGGGGAGATGATAGATATCAACGGGAAAACAAGTATGATAACGGTGGCAGGAACAGGTATAAATATAACAGAAACGGAGATAACTACAATGACAATTTTAACATAGAATATGATGCCAGACGAGGGGAAGGATCTGATGAATACAATGAGCAACGGAAAAGGCAAAATAACGTATATGACAGAGATGAAGGAATAAAAATGGATTATCGTACGTGATAAATGGCAATGAATAATACGAAAATGAAAGAAAATGAAAAAAGAAAGACGCAGACAATATTAGAAGGTAAAATAAGGGTGGATGATTATGTCAACGGTATACGAGGCCAAGAGAGGTCAAGTATGCACCCACTAATGCAAAGAAATCAATAAACCAGCAGAAAAGTCACACGACAGACAAGACGTATGCAACCAAACCGACAAAGTAATTTGAATAAAGTTTATAAGGGGAGAATGTGAAGTAAATTCTAAATTAAAAACAAAAAATAGACCTGGGTCAAGTCTATAAACTGAGCCAAAATTATTTCAGAAAAATAACCATTCAAAATTCAAAAATTAAAAACAAGAATAAACCAGGGGAAGTCTTAACATTCAACAAAAAATCATTTCGAAAAACAATAACCAACCAAATTCCAAATTAAAAGCAAAAATAGACCTGGGGAAGTTTTAAAACTCAACCAAAAATATTTCGAATCAAAAGTATATCAACATTCCAAATTAAAATAATAATAATAATCCAGTATGGAAAACTAATGTAATAAAAATATCGGAAAGAGGGATATTCAACGCAGCAAATATACACCATTACAAACAGTGAAAACATAAGTTCACTGAGATTTTTTATAAAACAACGATAACTTAATTGATCCTGGGACTTTATAAAAAGTCTTAAAAACAAAAAGAAAAGGAGAGAGGGTTTTAAATTAAAATGAACAACTTGGAAAGAAGGATGCAATTTAATTTTGAAAACTATATGGCCAGAGGCAAAACAAGATGGACAAGATTAGAGAGCAGTGCTAATTAAAGAAAAATAGGACATGATCAAGGAAAAATGATAACTTATTAAGAACAGTATGGACCAGATCAATAAAGATTTGTGGCCAAGAAACAAACATAATTGTGTTAAAAAATCGAGATTTGAAGTATGATAAGAATTATGGAATAAAGACAAGGATAATAGGAAAAACGTCAATAGCAAACGAACCAGGAGGAGCAAGAGTAAGATTGAGCAATTACAGAATTATAAAAATAAATATAGGATGGTATGTGGTGAAAAACGTTCGAAGAAAGAAGAGATAGATGGAGTAGCTAAACAAGCATATAGTACTAAAACCTATGGTAGGTAATATAGCTGAAATATGATGAATTATTAGGAATTATTGAAGATTGATATAAGAATAATGAAGTTAAAATTATATTGAAGTATATATAGGGGAATATCGAAGAGTATAAAAAAGATGGAAGCCATATATACGAGAAAACGGAATGAAGTAATTGCAAATTGAATAATAAAAAAGTTGAAAATATGGCGTAGTTGCGAAATAGTAAAAAGATAGATGTCGATATGGAAAGAAAAAGCCAGATCAAACATAAAACCGTGATATAAAAATTGGTATACACTTATGATGAAAGAAAGAATGGATCAGAACATACTGGTATTAATAAATAAAGGAAAAAGTTATTGCAAGAAAAGCATGATTTAAGATTGGAAACAGAATGGAACTTTAATAAAACTAAACAAAAACAATTCCGTTGAATAAAAGACAAGTAAGGTTGGTTGCATAAAAACATACATGACGGACGAACAGACAAGATATATAAAGACGTATACACACACACGAAGATTGAGGTCGAGGTTACTTAAAAAGCCAGAGAAAGAGGATAATAGAATCATTTATACAGGGGGGTAAACTAAGTTTATAAACGTTGACTTATAAGTCAATCTAACACCGTTTTATTTCAACGTTGATTGCAATTTGCTATATATGCAGCCTGCACTTACTAAGTTTATAAATATTGACTTAAAAGTCAATCTAGCAACGTGTTATTTCAACGTTGATTGCAATTTGCTATATAGAGCATGCACTTAAAAAGCTAAGTCTAATATTGCTTCAGTAAACATGACTTTAAAAAAGGCATATATTAAAAAAAGAATATAAATGTAAATTTCATGAGAATAACGAACCACATCTCACGACACTAACATTTTTTTTCAAAAGCACTAAAAACACACACACACACACACTATACAGTAACTTTGTAGAAACGTAAAATTCAGGCATTGTAGAGCAGCTATCTTGAATAGCAGATATTTTGAATAGTAGCAGCTATCTTCAATAGCAAATATCTTCAATAGCAAATATGTTGGAACAGCAAGTATCTTAAATAGCAGATATTTCTTTTTGAATAGCAAGTATCTTGAAATAGCTGATAACCTGAAGACAGGGTTGATCATTTCGTACAGTAGATAACGGATACATCTTAAACTTGATGACAGGACCAGTCTGAAAATAAACACTTCAGGTAACTAAAGTTAGGACTAAAGAACTTAAATTCTGAAAGCTAGGTTACAGAATTAAGATTAGTTATTGGGGATATTTATTGTGTTCAGAAATTTAACGTGGTTTTTAGATAAAAATACTTATAAAAAACAAAATAAATACCTGAAAGTATGTAATCCATGTTGTTGTCACAGCTACATTCAGAGTCAGGGGGTAAATTACAGACTATTATCCAACTGAACCTGAAAATTGCAAATAATTAACTATATGTATTTGCCAGTGGATGGATCATGACATTATTTAAAGTTACCTGATAAGCAATAGAAATTTTGTATTGCACCTATAACGAACAATTAAAGTGAATAATGAACTGCAATAAATACAGAGTTTAAAAGTAAAATGAAACCCCGAGACAAAACGTTATAAACCGATATAGAACAAGTCAGTGAAAGAATACATATTATTTTTTACAAGTTTACAACCTAGATCCTTATTTTCCCCTCTTTGTATAAAATGAGTTACAAATAAAATGTTGATGAGAACACTTTTATGTTAAATTCTTAGTTTGGAGTATCTTACAAACTTCACAAGTTGTACATTTATCTCTATCGTTTGTAGCAAGTAAACTTGCAATGTTCATATGTGATCTTATGCCTTTGCTCTCATGAAACCCTAGTAAATATTGTCTTGGTCGATGGTTTAAGTGACATGAGAAAATTATATGATTGAGATCTCCAAATGAAGTATTGTCACATGGGCATGATGGAGTATTTCTAATGCGAATCTTATGCAGGTGGGCTGGGTACGTTCCATAATTTAATTTTATCGCACAATAATGGAATAAAATGCTTTTGGACGGGCATTGTCTTCATAGACATAATGTTCTGGTAAAGAAAGATGTAGTAGAGCATATTGGTTTTTGAAGATGCTACAAATAGTTCTCATGCAATTTTCCAATCCACCCTTATTTGGGCGCGATACTGTGTTCTTAAATCTGCTATTGTAAGATAGTTATTTACTTATATTACGTCTTCTTTAGAAGCTTCCTTTGCTAAGTTGTCGACCATCTCATTGCCATTACAACCTGTATGCCCTTTTACCCAGAGGCTACTGTTTTTTGCTTTCATATTTATGTAGTAGTAGCTCTTTATTATGCCGCACAAGATGGTATTCTCATATTTCTCTAAAGAAAAATGATCAATTGCCTTCAGTACCGCTTGCGAATCGGTAAGTATTACTGATTTTTTCCATACTCTGATGCCCAACCTCTAAAATTCCTTTGGCTTCAGCAGTGTTAATTGAACAATTTGCGTTTAACCTCACCTTATTTTTAACTTGATACCTAGCAATATAAACCGCAAAATCCACTTTGCTATTTGCTTTTGATCCATCGGTATATATTCGTGTACATGTATTATAATTTTCTAGGTGGTTTTCAAATATTTGCCTGTTCAAATCAGGAAGCTGTGAATATTGTGGTATTATAATTGGTTGCTGTTTTAACGCTTCATATGGCATTACAAAAATAGGGTAGCGTTCTGCTGGAATTATTATTGTTTGTAGAACACTGGTATGAATAAATGATTCTGCTAGTGGAAGCATCGGTTCTTTTAGCCAATAATTACTAGGTAGGCACTCTACGGCAATAAAGCTAATTAAATTTAGCAAACTTTTATCACTGAATCTTAGCTTTAATAAATGCTTATTGGCTAGGTAATGCCCTCGTATCTGCAATGGGGATTCGTTGGCTTCAGCTAGAAGCGGTTGGCATGGACAGGATTTCAATGCTCCTAAAGAAATTCTGATGGTTTTAAATTGCATATGCTCTATTTTCAATAAGTTGCTTTTTGAGGCAGATAAATAGTATAAAACCGACCTAATATATGATCTGTAAAAAATCAGTGCAATTTCCAATTCGGCACCCCATTTTGTACACGTAACAAATCTCAGTAAGTTAAGTCCCTTCTCACATTTAGCTAATATATGATTGATGTGTTTTGTCCATAGTAACTTGTTGCCAATCACCATTCCTAGATATCTACAGCTATTTGTTACAGATATGTCCATATTTCCAAATTTTAGTAAATTTAGGGGTTCAACTCTATGTCTGGTAAAGAATATTACTGAGGTTTTACTACTATTTAACTGTAAATAGTGGTCTGAGAGTCAGGTTTGCAGACTGGTTATAATATCTGTTAGCTGATGTACGCAGCCTTCGTATGTTTTATGACTTGTATATATATATATATATATATATATATATATATATATATATATATATATATATATATATATATATATATATACACATAAAGTCTCAAAATGACCTTGGATTTTGATTCTAGGGGACCTAGTTTGCGCTTATTTGAAGAATTGTTTTCAGAATTCGAAAGTCGCGACCTCCTCATTAGTGAATTAATTTTAAAAAATTCACTAGGCGCTGACAAACCCCTGCCGCACAAAGCAAATGAAACCGATATCAAAAATCCTTTCTGCATAATCTGATTAGTGCAGTACTGTTGTGGCACCTGTATTTATTTTTTTCAGCGCTACTTTCTTCAAGCCTATAACTAGTCAGGTCATTAGGAAAATAGTTTAAAAAAAATTCGCTCCCATAAGGCACTTGCTACGTTTTAACTTTGAAATTATAAGTTTTAGACTATGAAATTTTTTTATGTTATTTTTAAAAACACCTACACAGTATACATGTCTACAATATTATAGTATGCGTGTAATTTATAATAAAGACAAATTAATAAAAATTATTTTGACGCTTAGTGGACTAGCTTTCCATATAAATACATTAATTACCTTGACCACAGACCATTATGATATATTACAATGCAAGCCACCTTGTTAACGTGAGAATTACTTCTTGCAGCCTACGAAAAGAGAAAGGTTATGGATTACTGTTTTTATAGCGATCGTCTTGATCTAGATAAAGGCATCCATACACAACAATAGAATATAGTGGGCCAGCCTTCGCTTTCTGGTACAAATATGTTCGGAGGCGATGGCGGTAGAGCCATTTATTGATATAACAACATGCAACCGTGTGACTGTGCATCCCACTCAAGCGATCAAACCGATTTAAAGAGCAGAATCAAAAGCTGAATGCATGTCCGGTGATGGCGTCAGCCAATTACGTGTATCGGCATAATGGGGCCCTTTTTTATTTATTTCAACAACACAACACACCACGAGGGCTTACAGCCTAAATACTATCGTACCGTGGGTGCCGCCAAGGAGAAAAGAGGCAACTTGTTAATTCTAGACTTGAAGGGTTGGAGGTTAGGGGGAGAAGGAAAAACATGTTCCGGCAAGGAATTCCACAACTTGGAAGTCCTCGGGACAAAAGAGCGGACATACCAATATGTTCTATGTCTGGTGACCTGGGCAGTAAAAGGGTGCATTGGCTCTGTTCCACTGATAGATCTGTTGGGGGCAGCAGGTGGTAGAACTATGGAAGAAAGCTCCTCTGAGCAGTGCCCGTGCAGATATCTATAAAAGAGAGAGATGTCACCAACGGTACGTAGGTGGGCAATGGATGGCAGCCTTTGGGTGAGTGTAGGGTCACCGATGAGACGTATAGGTCTTTTTTAAATGGAGTCCAGGATAGCGAGTGTGGAAGCGGCAGCAGCACCCCAAATGTGGGAGCAGTATTCGAGGTTTGGTCTTATTTGTGAAGTATATAAGGTATAGAGATTAGCTGGTGAAAAATATTTGCGAGCCCGGAAGAGGAAACCTAATTTCTTAGCAGCCGCTTCTGCAATTGATGTAACATGTTGGTGCCAATTGAGATTTCGATCCACAGAAATGCCAACAAGTGAAAAGGACTCATTACTTTTAATAACTTGGTTGTTTATTGTGATGGGTCTAGGGCTGGTGTATCTCTTATGAGAAAGAAAGAAAGACTGTGATTTGGTGGGGTTGAATTATACAAGTTTTCTACTTCTCCAGTCTAATATCTTTTGGAGATCCACGGATATAGAACCCTCCATGAGTCTGCGATCCTCATCTAATTGGGCTAAAGAGACAGGCTTAGAATATTGTATATTTGAGTCGAGGGTGCTGACGTCTGCGTAACTGTGAACTGGGTTGGATGTGCTAGAGAGCAGGTCATTGATGTGGAGAAGAAACAAAGTAGGAGCTAAAGCTGAACCTTGAGGAACTCCTGCATTCATTGGATACAGTTGAGAGGAATGGCCATCCACGACAACAGAAATGCTCCGGTTGGAGAGGAAATTTGCTGTCCGCGTACAGAGTTTTGCTGGTAGGCCATAGGCCCGTAGTTTATTAAGCAGCGCTGCGTGCCTTCGAGTGTTGTATTACTATCTTCGACATTCGTATGGGATAGACGAAACACCAGTGCTGCCTTAGCAATCGGGGGATATTGAGTCCGTGGTGGAGAACGAGAGATGCCGTATATACTGGAATATCTAGGTATTCACTGTCAGACCAGTAGCCGCTAATAGGCCTGACATTATCCTTCTCGGCAAACACAATCAAATCCTGTTTGTTATAGAGTTTTCGGCTTCAGCTGAGATTAACGTTAGTATAAACGAGAGGGAAAAAAGGAAAAGTATAGAGACCTTATGTTTAAACTTAGGCAACTTTATCCGGGACACAATATACTTGTCGATTTGATTATTGGCTGTCTGGAGGGTGTACCCAATACGCTGCTGCAGGAACTCGAGAAAATTCCCGCATGCCACGCCGCTGCATATTCACTAGCTTGCAGTATGCAGAAATCTGTCGTCCTTCGGTCTTTACCTGTCCTCCGTTCTCTAAACCTGGATTAATGATTTCCGACCCCGTGCTCTCTTACCACTGCTGGAGCGGGGCGAGGGCACGGATGTAATGACGTTGGGTGGACATGAAATTGTGTCGGACGGTTGCCCAACATATTTTATAAAAATAATAAAAATAGTAATAATAATAATAAAAACCAAGCCACTTCATGGACAAATAGCAAATGAGGCTGTCAAGGAAACCATTCATCAAAATAACTCATGGGCGTGGCTCACCCATGCAAATCTCAAGACCGAGACGGAAGCTTTGATAACTGCCTGCCAAGATCAAGCCATCGCAACAAATTATGTGAAAGCTAAAACAATGAGAACCGACACAGACCCAAAATGCAGGCTCTGTCGGTCTTTCAATGAAACCATCCACCATATTGTTGCGGGCTGTCCCATACTAGCAAAACATTTGTATCTGGAGCGACACAACACAGTAGCCAGACAACTCCACTGGAACTACTGCAAACACTACAAGATAGCTGTAAATGAAAAGTGGTACCAGCACACCCCGGACCCTGTAATAGATGCTGAAGATGTGACAATCATATGGGACACACAAGTGCATACAGATAGAAAAATACTTGCAAACAAAACAGACCTTATAGTTAAGGATAAGAAGAAAAAACATTGCCTAATCATAGACGTGGCTATACCTTCTGACTACAACATCAAACGGAAGGAAGCAGAAAAGATGCTTAAATATAAAGATCTGCAAATTGAGATACAGCGCATGTGGGACCTGAAGGCCAAAATAATCTCCGTCATCATCGGAGCCACCGGACTTATTTCCAATGCCACCACCAATTTTATAAAGGAAGTTCCAGGAAAACACAATATCCTGATAATGCAAAAGGCGGTGGTCCTGAGCACGGCGTATATAGTACGGCAAATACTATGATACTTCCTAACATCCAAACGCAGAAGCAACACCCTAGGTGCACGGAATGCACTCGGTGTTGCTCAACTCATGTAGAATAATCCTTAGAATGACCTAAGTGGAATCTCTTATAATAATAATAATGTAATCTGCAAATTAAACTGGTACCCGATGATAAATTACGCGTTGGTGCAAGGAATACTTTAGCTCGGGACACACCTTCCGCACATTGATCTAAATTCAGCTACCTAGAGCTCGTTATTCGCCTTGTAAATAGCTTTTGGCTTCTATGATTTATAATTATCTAATTATAGTACCGTCTACCGAATATTTAAATTAGATCATCATTGCGCAATAGTTAATTATAATCGTTCATTTCACATAATGTTGACGTCTACTGTTTGACTAAGTAAATTTAAAATGCCAGTGTTATGATTAATGCCACAAGCTGCGCTACTGGATAGGCGACATTGTGACAGATTGCACCACTAAAATGACAGATATCACTTTGAGTTTTGTATTATGATTCATATCTAATGAACACAATAAATTGAACAATATGCAATTTGCATATTAATCAACATAAAATGGGTTAGGTTCATACTATCTATATAAATGTGCTACAGATTATTAGAAAAAGCCAGACGCAGCGAGTGTGTTGGTAAAAAAAATACAAAATCTTAGAAATTCAAATTCATTGTCCTATTAACCTATAAATTTTAAATTTGGTATATTTCTCCAACATGGGCCCATCTACAAATTTACACTGCATGCACTGCGGTCCTAAAAGCTTATTGCGCCCACCCTTGTTAAAAATCCTATTTATAATATCGTAAGGAATTGAGTACCCTGCATCAGTTTGTACAGGGTGTTCAAGACAACATGCCTTATCGCGTATCACATTTTCTGAAAAACTGGGAAACATGGATGAAATGATTAAATAACAATTAACTATTTACAATATAGTAAGGAATTGACTACCCTGTATTTGTTGGTACAGGGTGTTCAAGACAACATAACCTTTGCGGTAAAACTCCAAGAAATGGATGAAATAATTAAATAGAAAAAGTCTGGACGCAGCAAGTGCGTTATGGTAGTGAATTCTCATAAAAAATGTTTTTAATGGCAAATATGTCTTTTTTGAATGAAAGCAGACGAAAAAAAGTATAAAAAAACTAAAAGACAAACGCAGTCTACGGAGAGATTTGCACCATTGTTCCTGTGCTTATCAGCAATGCCTTTCACCATTCGACCGCACTAACACTTGAAAAATGTTGTGCAATAAAAGGTAGATAACGCGTAATAGTCTTCAGTTATTCATGTAAGGATTTTAGAGGCATATTTTGCAACTATTTTAACAAATAAGAAGAGTAGCATATTCTAGAACATTTTAGTATACATTTTATGCAATATTTACGATTAATAAAATACAATAGTTATACTAACTTTCGCGTTTAAAATCTCCGGTTTGACATTTACAGGAGAAAAATTATAAAATTTTCAAAGAAGAAGAATTTTCAAGAAGTACCAGAAAATTTTCTTTGAAAATTTTCTGGTACTTCTTGAACTTTTTGCGGCATGAAAAGATAAGCGTTATCTGTAATATTTAATAGATTTTGTTTTAACACATCCAATATTTTGGTATTGCGTCTTCTCTGGGTTTTAGTGGCAGTAAAACTTTCCTTCATTAAGTGCCTATAACTTTTTCCTTTCACCATACACACCTAAATTTTGGTACACAGCTTGGTTTTTACAACGTAAACCAGAATACCAAATTTTGTTGCCATAGCTGCGTTATTTCCGGAGATATGAATCCTTTTCAAAAGAAAACTCAAAATGTTCCCGGAAACCCCAGCTCGATTTTCCTGGCTAACGAACTTATCCAAGCCACTAATAAAAGGAAGAACCTATCAAATTTTATAAAAGTCGGTCTATTATTTTTTGAGTCATCGTTGTGATACATGCACACACACACACACACACACACACACACACACACACACACACATATATATATATATATATATATATATATATATATATATATATATATATATATATATATATATATATATATATATATATATATATATATATAAATTGAAACTAACCCGTTTTCTAGGGGGCCTAGTTCGCGCTCATTTGAAGAAATTTTTTCAAAATTCAAAAGCCTTGATCTCTTCATTAGTGAATTTTTTTTCAGAAAATTCACTAAAAAGTGGTTGTCATCTATTCGATACCGCAGTAAACTTTGCTCTCATAAATGGATCACCCTAAATACTATTACATATTTGAGTTCTACATAAAATTGTAATACAAATTGACCCAAACTGCGTATATAGCTTATCTCTTAGCCTTTTTGAGGTAATCGTTTTTATCTAAAAAGAATTAAATTTTTGGATGACCATTAATGAGTAGTTGTAAGTTGTAATAAGTCCTTGCCTATAATGACATTTCAATGCTGCGATGACCATGTGGATAGATAAGACTTTTATACTGTGTATTGGTATTTTTATGATATTATACACGGTAAGGTTAGATGCATACTCACAACAAGAATCGTAAACCGGTTTAGCTCTAATTAGAGCTCGTCAGTACGGCATACTAATTGCTGCGAAAATACACCTATAAAGTAATACGGCTATGGTAGCCAGCCTTCCAACACTAACTGAGTGGTGAACGTGTCACCACCTAGTTGCGGAACCAAGTAGTATGTTGTCACGCCAGCTCCAAATAACAAATAACACAAAGTGTTAAAAAATAGAGACTGTATACAACCAACTAACAACTTTAGTAAATTGTAAGTCCTGGCCCATTTATGCTCTAATATAGGTACAAAGTATGTAAGACTAAATGCATTCTCACAACAATTAGAACCGTAGACCGGTTTTGCTCTAATTAGAGCTCGTCAGAACGGCATACTAATTGCTAAGAAAATACACCTATAAAGTAATACGGCTATGGTAGCCAGCCTTCCAACACTAAGTGAGTGGTGAACGTGTCGCCACCTAGTTGCGGAACCAAATATTATGTTGTCACGCCAGCTCCAAATAACACGAAGTGTTAAAAAATAGAGACTATACAACCAATTAACAATTTTGGTAAATTGTCAGCCCTGGCCCATTCCTACCCAAATATAGGGACAAGTATGTAACATATACCTAAAGTCTACATCCTGGCGAAAAAAAGATCCCCATAATAGAGGGACATTATTGCTTCAGGCTTTTGAAATGTTGTGCTTCCTTTCCTGAAAAACAAAAACATTACATCTTTGTATAAAACCCAAGTATAATTATGTAAATAAAATGTCACCAGGTAAGCAAATTTAAATTGTAGGTACTAGTATAGAAACAATATTTATATACACAACAAAAGCCTTGTACAAGTGTCTTAAAGTTATTAAACATGTACGTATATAGTTGTATATATCCAATAAAGAGCATTTAAAATGAATAAAATGTTTTGAATATTGCTGGTATAACACACTGATGAGCTTAAATAAGAGCGAAACTAGCATTTGTTTCCAGTAATAATCTTGATATATCTATTTTTATATTATTCGTATATTTCCTTATAGGAATATAGTGACAGGGCTGACAATTTTAAAACATCATTTGTGGTTGTACGAAGTTGTTTTGTTCTAGATGTCAGTAGCTTGTATATCTCAGGTTTCGTTCAGATTTTGGCTGCGTTAAGCCAATTAGCTTAGATGTGTTTTGATTATTGCTGGTATAACACACTGATGAGCTCAAATAAGAGCGAAACTAGTATGTGTTTCTAGTAATAATCTTGATATATCTATTTTTATATTATTCGTATATTTCCTTATAGGAATATAGTGGCATAGTGGCAGGGCTGACGATTTTAAAAGATCGTTTGTGGTTGTACGGCGGCACCTGACATACAGAATTGGTACCGGAGTCGTGTTACAGACACAGTTCCCTGTTTCGTTCTAGATGTCAGTAGCTTATATATATATATATATATATATATATATATATATATATATATATATATATATATATATATATATATATATATATATATATTGTTACATATCATAATCGAACGATGGGATGTATATGTTTTATTTTTAGCGAATTTTTATTCTATATAGATTATTTAAATACTATAAATAGGAATGAATCTGGGACACTAGAAGCCAAAATATATATGCTTCCAACCCACAACTTAAGAAATAATCAATCGATATCGATTAAACTTGGCACATGCCTTTCTTTTATTAGCAGTTTAAAAGAGTTTGTTAGCCAGCCTAATCGGACAAGTTTATCAAAAGAAAATTTGAATTTCCTGAAAAGAATTTGTGTCTCGGAAAACAACAAACTTATTTTGATAAAACTTGGCACACAAATTGACCTCATAGACACTGTATCCCAAAATTGAGGTTCCTAGTTTAACAGAAACTTGAAATATAAAATTCAAGCATTCAATGAAAAAATTCGCTACCATAACGCACTTGCTGTGTTTGAAATTTTTTTATAATAATAAACGTGAGACTTTGTATACTTGTGATAAGTGAGCACTTGAAGCAGACCCTTCTGGATGTTGTGAAAGAATACAAAACATCAGCCTTGGAAAAAATAGGGGTCACGCTTCTAGAACTGTGACTAAAAATTGTTTTTTTGGCCATACTCTCAAATTAGTTACGTATGACAGTAGATCTAAAGAACGACAATATAGGTCAATTTTATAAGTATTGAAGCTAGTAATGATAATAATAAAAATTACAGTTTTTTACACCACAGCAAGAAAACTTCAGATAGTACGAAAAAAAAGTGCAATTGTTACTTTGTACGTTAGACATTCTATCCCTGAAAGACTTCGTGGAAATAAATTGAACGGAAATAAAAAAGACAAAGAACTTAACTGAAATTACATCGCATCTCCAGTAAACTTCAATTAAAAATCAATCAACCGCACTGCCCTGGTCTGAACGACGAACTTCAGTTTTTTGAGGTTTATTTAAACACAGAGAAATTGTCTGTAAGCATTGGGGAATAGATATCTTATTGCACATGTTCTTAGGAACAGCTAAAATGAGTTTCCACACAAAACAATTATATTTTACTTAACTGAATTTTAGCAAACTTCTAATTGCACAATTTAGCCTGACACAAAGAATATAATCGTTAAGATTATACTTTGATACCATAACTAGAAACATTACTAGAATATCAATCAACAGAAAACACATAAAACACCTTGAACAGAGCGGTCTTAAATAATTTCTTTAAACTTTAGTTTGTCAGCTGGCATAACCGAAAGCAGTGGTCTCCAAACTTTTCAATGTGTGGAGCTACTTTGATAATTTTGGAATAAACAGTGAGTTACCTAGTCGTAAGCGACGTAAGCCAACCTAAATGAAACAATGCACAGTTATATTCTACCTACATGTATTCATTTTATTAATTAGCTAATACTACATACAGACTTGGAGACTACTTCTCTGGCTTCACTGTTGGTTTTTGTTTTTGTAGGTGAAGGACGTAGCCAGCGCGTAAGCTAACTGGAGCTAGTGGCCCTTATGAATTCTGGAAGTTCTAGGGTGTTCTTCAACGTTTCTGTGACTAGTTTCGCTGTTTTACAGCATTTTTAGACAGATTAAGATTGAATTAGTACGAAATCATGGCAACTACAAATAAAAATCTGTTGCTATGTTATGATATGATGTTTTGATCAAAAAATTTATTAAATTGAAAATAAAATGAAACACAGATGACAGATGAGGCTTCCAAAATGTCTACGTGATGTATGTCAATCTTTAACATAAAATAGAACTAGCCTATAATAACTATGATGACAGTTATAACAATAAAATAACTAAACAATAACAGTATAAAAGCAGTCAGTATATAACAAAATTATTGACATACATCAACTCATTATATTATTACAACTTTTTTAAAAGAATAGTTAAATTTATTTCCTTTGACTTATTTATATAGAAAGAAGAATATCCAAGAAAGAGGAATTCATTAAATAAGTTTGCACGTTTAAAAAAAGGTAGCTATTGTCCTGTGTGTGCTCTTTGACTTCTAAAGCTTCAAAAAAGTCTAGTTTACGTTTTTAATTATAAAAATGTAGTGGTTGTATGCGGTTATTTACTGTAGGTCTATGTTCTGTATCAATAATATGTTTTGCAAATGTAGATTTGTCAGCATGGTTATTTCTAAATGCAGAAATATGTTCTTTGTATCGGGTGTTAAAATTTCTAGAAGTTTGACCTATGTAGATTGCGTTACAATGTGTACACGTTTATAAACTCCAGCTTTTGTCAGGAAACAAGTTTTTTTATTTAGCGTTAAATGGTAAATCACGCGTCGTGTTGTAAGATTTAAAAACTACCTTTGTATTTGTACAGGTATTTAAAATTTTTGAAATGTTTTCTGAAATGGTTCCAAAATAAGTTATCGAAACGTATCTGTTGTCTTCTTTGTCTCTAATATTTGGATAAATTAAATTAATCGCTAATTTGTATTATTTTCTGTCGATCATTTTATCTATTATTTTAACAGAGTAGCCATTATTAAGTGCTGTTTGCTTAATTATTGAAAATTCTTTTTCAAAATTGTTTTGTAACATAGGTATTGAAAATGCACGATGTATCATAAAATGGTAGGCTGACAGCTTTTGTGAAAAAGGGTGACATGGTATGGTTGTGTCAGTGTAAGTTGGTTTCCTATATATTGAAAGGTCAAATGAATTGTTTTCTAACTTTCTAATTGTTAAGTCTAAAAAATTTATACAACTGTTAGCTTCTTCTTCTAAAGTAAACTTAATATTTGTGTGAAAGTTGTTAATAAAATTCAAAAATTTATTTAATTCTGTATGACTACCTTGAAAACATGCTAAAATATCATCTACGTATATGTACCAAAAGACAATATTATGCGAAAGTTCTGATGTTTAAATTTGGTTTTCTAAGTTTTCCATAAATATGTTGGCTAATAAAGGTGACAACAGACTACGCATGGGCAGGCCTTCATTTTGCATATAAATTTTATTATTAAATTTAAAATTGTTTTGTTTTATACATTCGTTAAAAATATTCATTATTTCTTGTCTTTTTATGACATTTACGTTCTTTTCTATTAAAACGTTTTTTAATAGAGGTAAACATTCCCTAGTGGGTATCTTAGAATACATGCCACAAACATCAAACGAGACTAATTTACTATTTGTGGGAATAATTAAGTTATTTAATTTTTGTGTAAGTGTAAAGAATTCTTAACAGAATATTTTGGAAAGTAATTGTATTCCCTAATAAGTGAAACCAGTTTGCTCGCTATCTTATGATTAGGTGTATTAACATAGCTAACTACTGGCCTCATCGGTAAATTTGGCTTATGAATTTTCAGGTAGCCATACATTTTTGGTGGCTGCGGGCTTTTATATAAAATATATTTCTTGTGTTGTTGACTAAACAGAGACACATTTTTAAGTTCATTTTTTAGTTTTGTCTGAAATGCGTTTGTTGGGTCTCTCCTAATTTCTGTTCAATTTTTTGCAGTAATAAAATCATTAATTTTAGTGTTATATGCGTACCTACTTATAGCTTCAGTTGTATTTCCTTTATCACCTTTAGTAAAAACTAGATCATTGTCTAATATTTTATGTTGAACAGATTTTAAAATATGAGTTTCGTTAATTTGACGTTTGTCATATTTTAAAGTTAAATTGCTTAAAAATTCACACATTTTTAATCTTTCATATTTCCTTATAGATCTGAAAGCAATTTCGGATTTAGGAGCTAATATCTCTTTAATTTTGTTTGTAAATTTAAATTTTGGGCAGTATTTATATCCTTTATTTAGAAAAGAAATTTCTTCAGTTGTATAAATTGTATCGCTTAGGTTTTCAAATCTTTTGCAGAACTGATGTGTGTGTGGGGGAGGTCTTTCTCGATTATGTAAATGTTGTGTGCTTTCTAGGTTTCTAATTTTGTTTGTCTGTGTTAAGCGTTTTTTAAATTTCAATTCACTAAATTAGCTTGTACACATTGTAACGCAATCTACATAGGTCAAACTTCTAGAGATTTTAACACCCGATACAAAGAACACATTTCTGCATTTAGAAATAACCATGCTGACTAATCTACATTTGCAAAACATATTATTGATACAGAACATATACCTACAGTAAATAACCGCATACAACCACAACATCTTTATAACGACAAACGTAAACTAGACTTTTTGAAGCTTTATAAGTCAAAAAAGCACACACACGACAATAGATACCTTGTTTTAAACGAGCAAACTGATTTAATAAATTCCCCTTTCTTGGATATTCTTCTTTCTAATTAAATAAGTCAAAGGAAATAAATTTAACTATCTTTCAAAAAAGTTGTAATAAGATAATGAGTTGATGTATGTCAATAATTTTGTTATATAGTGACTGCTTTTATACTGTTACTGGTTAGTTATTTTATTGTTATAACTGTTATCATAGTTATTATAGGCTACTTCTATTTTATGTTAAATATTGACATACATCACGTAGACATTTTGAAAGCCTCATCTGTCATCTGTGTTTCATTTTATTTTCAATTTAATAAATTTTTTGATCAAAACATCATATCATAACATAGCAAGATATCTTTATTTGTAGTTGTCATGATTTCGTAATAATTCAATTTTAATCTGTCTGAGAATGCTGTAAAGCAGCGGAACTAGTCACAGAAACGTTGAAGAACATCCTAGAACTTTCAGAATTCATAAGGGTCACTTGCTCCAGTTAGCTTACGCGCTGGCTACGTCCTTCATCTACAAAAACAAAAACCAACAGTGAAGCCAGAGAAGTAGTCTCCAAGTCTGTATGTAGTATGGACCAGTTTCACCAAGTAAGGGCAACAACAATCAATGAATTAGCTAATACATAAAAGCCTCGGTCATTCAGTGGTAAGGACGTGTACTTCTAAAACGAGGGGTACCGGGTTCGATCCCCAGGATTTTTGTTTCGCTTTTTTAGTACATACTGTGCAATTAACATCAACCGAGGTTGTGCCATTGTATTTGAGCAAGTTAAATGTCTGCACGTTTAACCCTTTGGAGGAGGCGTAAAGTCATCGGTCCCGTATCTATGCGATGTTCGGCACGTTAAATATGCCTACCCCCCTTATTCTTATTTTTGTCGACTGTTTAAAAAAATATTGACTTTTGTCCAACGAACAGGTTTTTTAATTATTTTACCTCTTCCTTTCTGGTGGCAAAATGTAATGAAAATTACTTTTCAAAATTAGAGTGTACAGTTTTATGATGCCTCCCAATATTTTCTTTTTTAGCTACGAAGACAGAAGTATTACATAACAAACATACATTTTTACCTTTAACTTCTATAAAGAAGTATTGGTCTTCTAATTCCTCGAAATGTCTATCTCCTTATTACTGCTTGCCATAATATTTTTTATTCCTCTCTACCAGCCCAACCGCTGGACATTGACTATGCCGTTCAGTTTTTAACTGAGCCCAATGTCGCCGCGCCATGCGTATTTATCCGGCTCAAAGCAGCTCAGATCGTTTTCGAACATTAGTGCGCTGGTCTGTTCTATCCGATTCTATCATGGTGACGTCGACGGCAGATCGCTCACTTCAGTGTTGCCGCTGCTTGTGTTTATTATGAGAATTTGCGGAATTTACGGAAGCTTGTACGATTTGTACACCTTTGTATTTTTCAAACTTGAAATATGTTGTGAGCTACCGGAAATGCGTTTGCGAGATACCGATAGTGCGCGGTCGACAGGTCGGCGACCACCGCCTTAAAGGCTTCACAATCACAAATTGCCTGTAAATGTTCCACACCATGACTTTAATTATCAAAACAATTAATACTATGCTAATGGTAGCTAATAAACTTATTAGGAATATTTTAAAACAATCACTTATTACCAAAAAAAACCGAATTTTAGAAAGATTGGTTCCAAACTTAATTGCATCGACTGGAACTCCCTATAATTTATCATCATAACGAGAAATTTTCAGCAATCGACTAAGCAAAGTATTAATCAAACCCTATCATAAAGGCAATATTGCGATGGCATCTTATTAATATGAAGATTTAGATCCCAGAGTTGAACATGGAAACTGTGGAGGGAACTTAATTAGATTTTATAGATCAGGCTAAAGCAAACCCATGAAGGATCTGTAGGTTTCCGTTAGTTTAAATGATAGGGGTGCAAACTATCTTAATTTTCGTTATTAATCATAAACAAAAAGTCTGGATGCAGAAAGTGCGTTGTGGTAGCGAATTTTTATAAAAGTAATCTAAATAGGGAAAATAAACTTAAAAAATTGTATGCACTTCCGAAAGTAACACAGTTTATTTAAATATGGGGCACATATTGCCTTAATGAAGGCTTTACTAAAATTAAGTAAATATAGTTAGATTATTAAAGTTACAAAAAGGAAAACGTTTGCTACAATGCGCTACAAAAATTTTGTTACCACAAAATTGACCGGACGCAGCAAGTCCGATATGGCAGCCAATTCTTATTAATGCTACAATACATTAACAACCAAATTTGCCATAATCCTAGCACTTCAGTTCTTGTATATTAGCGATTTTTTATTTTAAAAAAATGCCAATAGAGATACCGATGGTGAGACTTTGCAAACATTTTTTCAAATGACCGGGAATTTGAGCCCCTAAAACCCGAAACCAAAGTCTGTTTGAACTTTTATATGTTTATATATATATATATATATATATATATATATATATATATATATATATATATATATATATATATATATATATATATATATATATATATATATATATATATATATATATATATATATATATATATATATATATATATATATATATATATATATATATATATATATATATATACAAGCTGTTTCAAAAAACATGCACCATCGCTCGTGGGACAATTCCTTACTAAAAAATAAGAAAAAAAGTTCCTGTGCACATGGGCCCGGAAACGCATAGTTTCCAATATACAGGGAGTTAAATTTTAATTTTTTTTTTAATTTTTTATAAATAATTTCAAAACCACTGGATTGATTTTAATGAAACTTGGAACTTGAAAGTGTATTATGAAAGTGCATATTTTCAAGTGAAAATCTACTTACAACTGCGTCAGTGGCGTGCGTACGGGATAACTGTAAAAATTCATTTGGGGAAAAAATATGTGCGCCACTGTCTTTTTCCAATTTTGATACATCAGTTATGAAGCTTATTACATAAGCCACAAAAGCTGCCTCTTGGTATTTTTTCGTTTAGGGTATCCCTTAGGAGATATGATTAATTTTATAAAAAGGGGCAAAGTACCGATTCGTTGGAGTAATGAAAACAGTAATCGTAAAGTGCCATGAAACTATAATTTTTGACAGTTCTCTAAATTCTACAATTTTGAAGTGCTTTGTAGGCGTCAAAAGAGTTTTCGTGCTATTCTTTAAATTTTGATACGGTGCAGTATTTTCGTTTTTAGTTATTTGTTGATACTGAGCTGCTCATTAATATTATTTCCTCCTATCAAGATGGTTTTCATTAACTACACTTCAGCGGATTTGACTAATATGTTGTTAATTTATGGACAAACAAATCAAAATGCTAGACAAGCTGTGCGAGTTTATCAGGAAACTTATCCGCAAAGAAGAATTCCTGACAAAAATATTTTCCCACGCATTGTAAGACATTTGAGAGAAACTGGTTATTTAAAACCTTTAAAAGCTGACTCTGGACGCAGAAGATACCGCCGAACTGTACGAGTTGAAGAGGCAATATTAAATAGAGTTGAACGTGATCCTAGTACAAGTACGAGAATTATTGCCACCGAACTGGGTAATATTTCGGCATCATCAGTTCACAGAACTCTGAAGGATCAAAGTTTATATCCCTATCATTTTACACGTGTCCAGGAACTTCTACCTAGAGACTTTCAACCAAGGGTAATGTTTTGTCAGTGGTTCTTAAACAAACTTAGGCACGACCAACATTTTTCTAAACGTGTACTATTTACTGATGAGGCGTCATTTACGCGAAAAGGTATCGTAAATTTTCACAATTTACATACATGGGCCGATGAAAACCCACACTCTCTAAGAGTTGCAAATTCGCAGTATCAATTTTCCATCAATATTTGGGCTGCTATTATTGAAAATCACATAATTGGTCCTGTTGTTCTACCGAATCGTCTTGACCATGAATCATATTTAAACTTTTTACAAAATGATTTGCCGTTGTTACTACCGCTTTTTATGAGAAATGGTACAATGTGGTTCCAGCATGATGGTGCGCCCGCACATTTTGCAGCAGTTGTAAGAACATATTTAGCCAACACATACGGTCACAGATGGATTGGTCGTGGAGGTCCGGTGTCATGGCCACCTCGATCTCCGGACCTGAATCCTCTCGATTTTTATTTGTGGGGTCATTTAAAAGAAATAGTGTATAAAACACAAGTAAATACACGAGAAGAATTGTTGGGAAAAATAGAATATGCATTTGACAGCATTAGAGAAGATCAAAATATTTGCAGAAGAGTAAGAAGATCTTTGCGCAGAAGATTAAATAATTGTAACGACGCTAATGGTGGTCACTTTCAACATTTTCTTTAGCTTTGTTATTAAAGTCAATTGAGTAATGTACAAAAAACAAGAGTTTGGAAAAATCATGGTGTCTTTACGATTACTTTTTCATTTTTTATTTTTATTTTTTATTTATCATTTTTTATCAATGTTTGTAATATTCATTTCAATGTTTATCACCAATAAGTTTTAGGTAGGTTAGTTATTTGCACGTTTATTGTTGTAATGTTTACTGTATGTTTTGTTTTTCATATTCTTATGGTTGCAGTAAACATATATTATTATTATTATTATTATTACGCCGACTAATCGGTACTTTGCCCCTTTTTATAAAATTAATCATATCTCCTAAGGGATACCCTGAACGAAAAAATACCAGGAGGTAGCTTTTGTGGCTTATGTAATAAGCTTCATAACTAATGTATCAAAATTGGAAAAAGACAGTGGCGCACATATTTTTTCCCCAAATGAATTTTTACAGTTACCCCGTACGCACGCCACTGACGCAGTTGTAAGTAGATTTTCACTTGAAAATATGCACTTTCATAATACACTTTCAAGTTCCAAGTTTCATTAAAATCAATCCAGTGGTTTTGAAATTATTTATAAAAAATTAAAAAAAAAAATCAACTCCCTGTATATTGGAAACTATGCGTTTCCGGGCCCATGTGTACAGGAACTTTTTTTCTTATTTTTTAGTAAGGAATTGATCCACGAGCGATGGTGCATGTTTTTTGAAACAGCCTGTATATATATATATATATATATATATATATATATATATATATATATATATATATATATATATATATATATATATATATATACAAATTTATTATAACTTGTAATTTAGAGTATTCATAGAAGTAACACATTGTAGTTTCTAATTAAATAAAGTTTTAACTTTTTGGATAAATTAGAACCGTGATAACTGACTGGCACTGCGAACAGTATGTCAAAACGGCATTAGATTAAAACCGCCGGTTTATTTCAATAATTTATTTGGCAAAAAAGAAGCTCAAGTCAGTGTTTCAAATGCAACAAGAACCCATAGGACAACCCTGCAAATACCAGAAGATCCAAAAGAAGGCTTTCTTAAGAAGATATGAACTCATTGTAAGTACCCTCCTTTTACCCTCACTGTGAATTTATGGTTGCATCTCCTGTGTTTTAGAAAATTTTTGTTGAGATATTAAAAACATTTAATATTACACTTATGATATCTTCAACAATTTTTGTTTCGAAATATTTATAAAACCATTTATATTGCACTTCTGATATTTTCAAACATATTGTTTGTTTAGAATAATATTTTAGAAAAACGTTTAGCATTGGATTTTAGTTCTTTCAAGCATTTTCGCTTCGAAATATTTAAAAAATAATATTAATAGCTTTATTTGCAAATTATATTATTAGTTGATAAGTAACTAAGGACGAATTTTAGTTTTAGTTTATATTATATTGCATACGAGTTCATTTGAAGATTTATTAAAAAAATAACAGTTCAAGAATTAATTATCCTTAGTGTTTGGCAGATTTTGAAAAAAAACTAATTAAGTTTTCACGTCACACAATAAAAACGACATCACGTGGCTATCTCAAGCATGTATGATGATCCCTGAATATCAGGGAGGCTGCAAACACCTAAATTATTTTATAAATCAGTTTGAACTTTTAACTGTAAATTATAAGAAGTAAAGTACCTAACCACAGGACAAAAAATCAAAGAGTCTTAGAATTTCATGGTCAAATCAAAGTGAAATTAAATGCACTCAACGAACATACCGATTTACAAAATTTAGGGGTTGAAATTAAAAGCCAGAAGAAAAATTACTTTACCGAAATTGCGGTAACAGCATTTAAAATTGGCATAGTAGAACCCTACTTTAGTCATTTAAGGTTAGTAAACGTAACGAACCTAGAATCAGCATTACTTGAATGCAACCGAATAGGCAATGAAATAACGCAAGCCAATTTGATAAATAATTTTAGAAACCAATGAAATCGCCCTACACAAAAACAACGATGACATTTTTAGATGAAGTTGCCTTACCACAAAGACCCCAACAACATAACAAGATTATAAACCAATTTTAACCACCACCTGTTTTATAACAAAATAGATATTTGCCGACAGTCAAGTTTTCGGTCGTCAACCACCTCAAAATTATAAAATTATCGCATGTCTAACAGGTCAAAAAAGAAGCCTCGGAAAATCTTTCGTCACCCTAGTTATCAATAACATTATGACTCTTCCTAACCTACCCTTCTTTGCGTTACCCTGTTTGAATCTAAATATTATAATAGACACGGGACCTCAGACAGCATAATAAATCCAGGACGGGCAAATGAATTTTTCTCGAAATACATTTTCAAGAAACCCTTCCCTGTAAAATCTGTAGGAAAATTACTACTATTAAAGGCATTAATAACATCAGAAATCCCCTGTTAAAGGAATATGGTATAAATTATCCATTTTCTTGTAGAATTATAAAATGGGAGAGATTTGATGCTCTTCTAGATTTCGAAGGCTTTAAAAAACTTAAAAATAAAGTAGATTATGAAAAAAAACTATAAAGTTTGGAGAAATTGAATTACTATTTTATCTTGAAATAAATCCCCTAAATTTCCAATACTTTTTACAAACTTGCACTACTCACATACAAATACCCGCAAATATAGAAAACGAAACAGTTTTAATTCCAGAAATTGAAAACGATCTAGTTCATATACCAGAATCAATAGCTGAAGCTAAATCTGGCTACTTTTCTATACCATGTGCAATAAAAAATGATGTAAAATTAACTAAAATTCATTTTGCTGAACAAACTGAAGTCGAGCCTATTCAAAATTTTGAAGAAACACCTAAATTCCTCTGGTCAATTTCCTTTGACGTACGACAACTTAGAACTCATCACTTAAATTCTGAAGAAAAACAAATACTATTTAGCTTATGTCATCGTTTTCGAAATATATTTTATTAAGAAAATTCAGACCTTACATCTACAAATGCCAGTAAACACGATATAAAAACTCGTACTAACGACCGTATGCATCTGAGATCTTACAGACACCCCTATCACTTAAAAACAGAAATACAAAAGAAATCCAAAATTGATTTGATAACAAAGATATAAAGCCCTCTATATCTCCTTATTCCTCTTCTGTGTGGATTATATAAAAAATATGACCTCGCCAGGCAAGAAAAAATGGCGACTAGTCATTGATTACAGGAAACATAACGAAAAGACGAGACCTGAAAAATACGCCTTATCAAAGGTCGATGAGATCCTAGACAACTTAGGAAAATGTACCTATTTTACTACCGTTGAATTCACCAGATTGAATTAGGTCCTGAAAGCAGGAGAAAAACAGCCTTCAGCGTAAATAACGGACATTATGTGTATGTTAAAATACCCCATAGTCTCCGTCATTCGGCCATAATTTTCAAAGAGTAGTGGATAAGATTTTTACAGAGTTCTTGTATTAACGCTGCTTTGTTTACATGGACGACATCGTAATATTTTATAAATCCTTTCTGGAACACCTCATTTATATCAAACAAATATTTCAAAAATTACAAGACGTCAATTTAAAAGTACAATTAGGCCATGTGATCTCAGTAGACGGGGTCAGACCGAATCCCAACAAAATTAAATGTATAAAAAGCTACCCCATTCGAAAAACACCAAAACAAATAAAAACATTTTTAGGACTCATCGGATATTACAGACGGTTTATAAAAAAAATCCCCACAATTGTCTACCCTCTCACAAAATGTCAAGAAACACTCTACCCTTAATTATAACGATCCACAATACATTAATGCATTTTTGCAAGCTAAACAACTTATAATAAATTCACCTGTCCCAGCATGTCCAACCTTCGACAAAGAATTTCACTTGAAAACGGACGCAAGTAACATAGCGTTAGGAGGCGTATTATCTCAAGATGATAGACCTATCGCATTTTACTCTAGAACCCTTAATTCAGAAGAACGAAAATATAGTATTTTTGAAAAAGAACTACTATCAATAGTAGAAAACACTAAACATTTCAGACCTTATCTTTTCGAAGGAAAATTTACTAAAGAAACGGATCATAAGTCTCTAGTTTATCTTTTTTCTATATTTTTTAAAATTATATATATATATATATATATATATATATATATATATATATATATATATATATATATATATATATATATATATATATATATATATATGCGTGCGCGTTGTGTGTGTCCTTTAACATGTCTGAAGGTAATCCATTCAGAACTTGCTTATAAATTACATCCAGTAGAATTTGATATATTAGATGACCAAATACATATTTTAGTTAGTGAATTGAAATTTAAAAAACGCTTAACACAGACAAACAAAATTAGAAACCTAGAAAGCACACAACATTTACATAATCGAGAAAGATCTCCCCCACAAACATATAAGTTTTACAAAAGGTTTGAAAACCTAAGCGATACAATTTTTACAACTGAAGAAATTTATTTTCTAAATAAAGGATATAAATACTGCCCAAAATTTATATTTACAAACAAAATTAAAGAGATATTAGCTTCTGAATCCGAAATTGCTTCCAGATCTATAAGGCAATATGAAAAATTAAAAATATGTGAATTTTTAAGAGATTTAACTTCAAAATATGACAAACGTCAAATTAACGAAACTCAAATTTTAAAATCTGTTCAGCATAAAATATTAGACAATGATCTAGTTTTTACTAAAGCTGATAAAGGAAATACAACTGTAGCTATAAGTAGGGACGCCTATAACATTAAAATTAATGATTTTATTACTACGAAAAATTTCACAGAAATTAGGAGAGACCCAACAAACGCATTTCAGACAAAACTAAAAAATGAACTTAAAATGTGTCTCTGTTTAGTCAACAAGAAAAGAAATATCTTTTATATAAAAGCCCACAACCACAAAAAATGTATGGCCACCTGAAAATTCATAAGCCAAATATACCGGTGAGGCCAGTAGTTAGCTATGTTAATACACCTAATCATAAGATAGCGAGCAAACTGGTTTCAATTATTATAGAATACAATTATTTTCCAAAATATTCAGTTAAGAATTCTTATGAACTTACACAAAAATTAAATAACTTAATTATTCCCACAAATAGTAAATTAATCTCGTTTGATGTTTGTAGCATGTATTCTAAGATACCCCCTAAAGAATGTTGACCTCTATTAGAAAACGTTTTAATAGAAAAGAACGTAAATGTCATAAAAAGACAAGAAATAATGAATCTTTTTAATGAATGTATAAAACAAAACTATTTTAAATATAATAATAAAATTTATATGCAAAATGAAGGTCTGCCTATGGGTAGTCCGTTGTCACCTTTATTAGCCAACATATTTATGGAAAACTTAGAAAACCAAATTTTAACATCAGAACTTTCACATAATATTGTCTTTTGGTACAGATACGTAGATGATATTTTAGCTTGTTTTCAAGGTAGTCATACAGAATTAAATGAATTTTTAAATTTTATTAATAGCTTTCACACAAATATTAAGTTTACTTTAGAAGAAGAAGCTAACAGTTGTATAAACTTTTTAGACTTAACAATTAGAAAATTAGAAAATTAGAAAATAATTCATTTGACTTTTCAATATATAGGAAACTAACTTACACTGACACAACCATACCATACGATTCATGTCACCCTTTTTCTCAAAAGCTGCCAGCCTATCATTCTATGATACATCGTGCATTTTCAATACCTATGTCGCAAAACAATTTTGAAAAAGAAATTTCAATAATTAAGCAAACAGCATTTAATAATGGCTACTCTGTTAAAATAATAGATAAAATGATAGAGAGAAAAGAATACAAATTAGCGATTAATTTAATTTATCCAAATATTAGAGACAAAGAAGACAACAGATACGTTTCGATAACTTATTTTTGAAAGATTTCAGAAAACATTTCAAAAATTTTAAACACTTGTACAAATACAAAGGTAGCTTTTAAATCTTACGACACGACGCGTGATTTGTTATTTAACGCGAAAGAAAAATCTTGTTTCTTGACAAAAGCTGGAGTTTATAAATTAGCTTGTACACATTGTAACGCAATCTACATAGGTCAAACTTCTAGAAATTTTAACACCCGATACAAAGAACATATTTCTGCATTTAGAAATAACCACGCTGACAAATCTATATTTGCAAAACATATTATTGATACCAAACATAGACCTACAATAAATAACCGCATACAACCACAACATTTTTTATAATGACAAACGTAAACTAGACTTTTTTGAAGCTTTAGAAGCCAAAGGCACACACACGACAATAACTACCTTGTTTTAAACGAGCAAGCTGATTTAATGAATTCCCCTTTCTTGGATATTCTTCTTTCTAATTAAATATGTCAAAGAAAATAAATTTAACTATTATTTCAAAAAAAAGTTGTAATAAAATAATGAGTTGATGTATGTCGATATTTTCGTTGTATAGAGACTGCTTTTATATTGTTATTGTTTAGTTATTTTATTGTTATAACTGTTCTCATAGTTATTATAGACTAGTTCTAGTTTTTATGTTAAATATTGACATACATCACATAGACATTTTGAAAACCTCATCTGTCATCTGTGTTTCATTTTATTTTCAATTTGATAAAATTTTTTGATCAAAACATCATATCATAACATAGCAACAGATATTTATTTGTAGTTGTCATAATTTCGTACTAATTCAATTTTAATCTGTCTGAAAATGCTGTCAAGCAGCGAAACTATAGTCACAGAAACATTGAAGAACATCCTAGAACTTCCAGAATTCGAAGGGCCACTTGCTCCAGTTAGCTCACGCGCTGGCTACGTCCTTCACCACTAAAAACCAACAGTGAAGCCAGAGAAGTATTCTCCAAGTCTGTATGCAAAATATTCTTATTCTACCATTTTACTAAAATAACTATGTATTAAACAGTTTTGCGTTTGGAAATGTTTCCGCAGTCATAAATGTAAGTACTAGGTTCTCGTAATAAATCGCAATCAGAACTGGTTGAAACACAATGTTTCGGCCGCCACTTTGTAGCCACTATCAATAGGTTAAAAGATATGAAAAACAGGTACTCTCAGGTCACGATTTGCCTATTCCTGAAAGTGGTGTATAACGACTGGTTGCGTTTTAGGAAAATATGAAAAAAAGGACCTTTTAAGGCCTCAATCTACCCACTCCCGAAAGCCGTGAACGATCGTAGGTTATGTTCTTGGGATAATTATATTCTGTGGCTTCAATCAGCTTACACTTACGATAACATTAAAAATCGTTATTGTGGTCTCAGTGTGTTAACCCCAGACCTGAAGGACCTGGTTGTAAAAAGACTTAAAGTTAAAGACGATATTTCGCTGTGACACCAGGGGATTAGGCAGATCGGGAATTGCTTAAAAATGGAACCTGATACCTAGGATATAATTAGTCGGTCAACCTAAACAGTTGTTTTTAATTCTACTTATTTTTTAAGGAAAACTACACAATGTGTTTTGCTACATAAAGATTCTAGCTCAATGCAAAATTATTACAATCAAAAATTTCTAATAAAAATTCGCCGTGATAACGTACTTTCCAACTGAAGTTTAAATAGGCAAGGGACTGTTGCAAAGGAAAGACAAAAACAGATAGCAAAAATTGTACAATAATAGAAACTTAACGAAAACTTAAACTATGATACATTCTATTATGTGACAATAAGCTATAATTATTTGGCAGTTTTGTTTGGTTTAAACCAGTGATCAAAATCGCAACATTTGCAGGTGCAGTAGTAGTACTAGTGGGGAGGCCAACTCCAAGCAAGTAGGCCACAAGGGCCCTTTTTGCCAACCGCAGCAACCCAGCAACCATGCTCTACTCTTCCTCGGTTCCGTCGCCAAACTGTCTCGACCTCGAGCTGAAGGTCGTGACGGTCTTCAATTAGACGGTACTGACCTCATTCCTCTGCAGAGTCCTTGATCCGAACAATTCTGCTCGAAGACTCCCAAAAGCCTCGCATTCACACAGGTATTGGTAGGACGTTTCCTCATCCTCGCCGCATTCCTGGCAAATGGGATCCCTCTCTACTCCTATCAATGTGAGGTGTCTTCTAGGGGGGCAGTGGCCTGTCAGCACCCCAAGGATGCGGCGAAGCGTAGGTCGACTCCTTCCGAGTAGCCAGACAGATTTATCTCTGTCCGGCCTCTCCACAAAGTCCCTCGCCTGCCTGCAGCCACCAACCGGCCCCCAGTGCCTCTCCATTGCTTCCTCGCTCCACCTGTCTAAGGCGACAGAGACTGTCTTCCTACTTATGCTTATCGCAGGCTCCGGGCCACAGAACGGCCGCCGGGAACCGAGTCTTGCGAGATTATTCGCCACCTCATTCCCCGCTACGCCACAGTGTTTCGGAACCCACACCAGTTGCACCTCCTTCGTCCTGGCTAGCCCTACGAGGGCGTCATCGCACTCCTGAACCAGTGTTGACCTGATTCTGGCCGCGCAGACTGCCCGGAGGACCGCCTGGCTATCCGAGCAGATGTACACACATTTCTCGGGACTCATCTTCACATCCTGTCTATTGGCCACAGACAGGATAGCATACACCTCTGTTTCGAATGCCGTGGTATATGCGCCAAGAGCATAGCTCTCGCGCACCACTTGGCCCTCGATGTATATTCCTGCCCCGGAGGATTGTTGGTCCTCCAGCCGCGATCCGTCGGTGAAACAGACCAGGCTTGCGGGCTGGAATGCAACCTCATTTTTCCCCCACTGATCCCTACTGGGTATCCTGAGGGTCTATGGCCTAGTCAACCTAATATCGTCCTCAGCATCCCGCGCCTTTATGGCGGAAATCGGAATTTCCTTTTCCAACTCGTTGGCGACTCTTGCATGCCCTATTACTGCTCCCTGTCAGCACCAGTTTCCTGAGTCCCGCATTCTAAGATGCGACGCCATAGCCTCCCTTCTGATACAGATGGGAAGCGGTGGCAGCATCAACAGGACCACAAGCGCGGCTGAGGGTGTCGTCCTCATAGCGCCTGTGATACCCAGGATTGCCAGCCTTTGAAGTTTGGCCAGCTTTCTGCTGGTAGTTTGGTACAGAATGATTCTAGCTCAATGCAAAGTTATTAGAATAGAAAATTTCTAATAAAAATTCGCCATGATAACGTACTTTCCAACTGAAGTTTAAATAGGCAAGGGACTGTTGCAAAGGAAAGATAAAAACAGATAGCAAGAATTGTACAATAATAAAAAACTCGGGACGCAGCAAGTGCGTTATGGTAGTGAATTTTCTTAAATATGTTTATATTGCAAATATGTCTTTTTTCTTTTTATTTAAGAAAGCAGGCATCAATTTTGGTTACCAGTATAACCTATATAGTAAAAACAATGCGCCATGTTTCATAAAAATAACTTTATTGTGTGAAAATGTACAAAAATTTCCAACAGTAAACTTAAAATGTTCCCACAAAAACTTGTTTCTTGGTCAACGTTATAGGTTAATAGCAAATTGGGCTATTCAAATATGAAGCATTTGATCAAAATTCGCTACCATAACTCACTTGCTGCATCCAGAATTCTTTTCTTACAAACATGCATTATATTTCGATGGAAAATGCAAAAATGCAATAACATAAGGCGTGTTTGATTAAAAAAAATAAGAAAATTTGTATCACCAACGACTTATGGGCCACCCTATGATTGTAGAAATATTTTTTAAAGATGTAGCTCAAGACACCCTATAATTAATATATAAGAAAAATTTCATATCTTGTATAATAACGGATATATTGAGCTTTATTGATTTTTTACGAAAATTCGACAAAAATTATATACCATTAAACGATAAACTCTATAGCTAAGGCTACTGCCAAGCATCAGAGAAAGGGTCTATTTTAAATGAATTTTCTGGAAACATTTTAGTAAAATGAAGGACAATGACGGTTGAAACTAAGACTTCAGGGTATGTAAAACATTCTTCTTGAGACATTTTCTTTCCATAGCCCGTACTAGATTCAAGTTCTTTGCCTAAATGTTGCCAATTTTTTACGTTTTAAATCGCAACTTTGACATTTTGAGGAAAATCCCAATAAATTTTTATTTAAATGTCTATACTTTTTTGTCTTTTGATCTACGGAGCTAAATTTTTGTACGTAGCTTATGATATAAAACCGCGTACCAAATTTGGTTGCCCTTACTTTGTTAATTTTGGAGATATAAATTTTTTACAATTTTTTTTCGAAAGAACTCAAAATTTTCCGGGAAAACCTGGGCCGATTTTCCTGGATAACAAACTTATCCAAGCCATTTGTAAAAGGAAGGTACTCACCAAATTTAATCAAAATCGGCCCATAATTTTTCGAGTTATCGGTGTGATACATATATATATATATATATATATATATATATATATATATATATATATATATATATATATATATATATATATATATATATATATAAACATATACAAATTGAAACTGACCCCGGATATGTGTTCTGGGGGGCCTAATTAGCGCTCATTTGAAGAAATTTGTTCAAAATTCAAAAGTCGGGATCTCCTCATTAGTGACTTTTTTAAAGAAAATTCACCAAATCTTAACGAAAACTTAAACTATGATACATTCTATTATGTGACAATAAGTTATAATTATTTGGCAGTTTTGTTTATATTAAACGAGTGATCAAAATCGCAACATTTGCAGGTGCAAGTAAAAGTTTAATTGTAGGACACACCCTATGTTTGTAAATGTAAATATATACTGAATGTTTAACTCTGAAAATAAAACAGCTATTTTGACGAAATTTAGTACCTACACACATTGAACTTAAATAGGTTTTACTATGTATTTAATTTAATTGAAGGTTCTAGGTTAAAGCAAACTTATGACAACTTAAGTTATAAAAAATTAAATTTAATACCATAACACACCTTTCGAGTTAAAACTTTAATAATTAAACATATATTTCTAGATTCATTGTTAACATCTTAAAATAAAGCTTCTCGATGGAACAAGCCAGTTAGTATGGAGATGTTAAACTAGACCCGTACAGTGAAACTGCGGGTCCAAGTTAATTAGATTTTGTAGATCACGAGGGAGCCATCGCCAGACAATATTTGTGGTTATTTGCTCGTGTTTCCGCCCAACATTTGTATCCTAGAATAAACATTGTTATGTGGTTTACCTGACCCTTGCTCCAGACCACACGTCCAAAACATATGAATCAACAATACAAACGTTGCATTAACATAGTTATAGTTACGCCTACCGCACTCTAATTGAAATTGACAGGTCTTCTCTTCAATACAAGAGATAATTCGATAATGTTCGTGACAGTACTCAGTTTCCCTAACTAGGTATCGACAGTTATGGGTAAGAATCAATTGAGGTGGAAAATTACATCATAGGGGTCTATTTTGGTGTTGTAGTTGACTAAAAGTGTAAGTAAGTGTTCCTATCAAAATGAAATTTTAAAACAAACGCTAGGAGGATAGCGTTCGCGGTTGAGTAATAGGTTGAGTAAAAGCAAATAATTTTTTTACGAAAAATTTATTTTATACAATTACACATTTTTGTATGAAAGTTAATTTTCCAGCAGCATTTGTTTCTGAGTAATGACGTCTTCAAATTCTTGCTTAACATACATATTCTATTTTTTCTTGATTCTGAGGGATCGCCTCATCGTTTCATCGTTGAAGGCAGTTTCGGTGGTCCAGAAGTTAAAACGTGTGCCCATGAAGTTAGGGGCTCGAATTCAATTCCCAGTAGAAACGTCAAATAATTTTTAGTACCGGTGTAAGTTAACATCAAGCGAGGTTGTAACATTGTATTTGAGCAAGTTAAAGGTCTGCACGTTCCGCCCTTCACAGAGCGCGTTATGCCGTTGGTCTTGTGTACGGTGCGATTTTGGACACATTAAAGATACGTAGAGTCCTTACAGAAATGATGGAATCCGGATTTTCAGGACATTGGTGTTAAACTGCTCGCCAGGTTCGGTGATTGGCCATAGTCGCAGAAATAGAATGACGTTAAGAAACGATGTACAATAAAATTAATAACGGGCAAACTATTTACCATACAGTAAGTATATGTGGATGTATATATATATATATATATATATATATATATATATATATATATATATATATATATATATATATATATATATATATATATATATATATATATATATATATATAAATGTGTTTGAATTTTTTTGGTCAAACAACCTGCTGCTTTAATGCTTTAAAGCCAATTCTCTCTCTCTCTCTCTCTTACACACACACACACACACACGCACACGCGCGCGGACCCATTCACACAAACCGGACGTCAAGTAATGAGTGAAGGAAAGACTCCGTTGCAAATCAAAAACCTTAAAATACGAGGGGGGGGGGGGTCAATAAGTCCGTGACTTTTTGAATGAAACACAGGTTTTTTGACAAAAAATCAGTTTATTTTTCAACATGGGCTCCTTAGCGCTCTATACACTTCATCCAACGATTCTAGAATTTTTTTATCCTATCCAAAAAACAAGATTGTTCGAGGTCCTTAAAATAGGTACTTGTTTGTGAGATGATTTCATCATTGGAGTCAAATCTATATCCGCCGAGCCATTTCTTTAAGTTTGGAAACAAGAGATAGTCACTCGGGGCTAAAGCTGGAGAATAGGGCGGATGAGCGAGCCGAATTTATGCAATTTTGCCATGGCGACTACACCTTTGCATTGTCTTGGTGGATAAGAACTTTTTCTTGACCAAATGCGGTCGTTTTTTCTTCAAATCGTCATTGAATCTCTCCAGTAGGTTGGCATAATATTCGTCATTGATTGTTCTTACCTTTTGAAGATAATCAATGTAAAAAATGGTCTCCATGACTTTATTGGTTGACAAACCCACATTGGCTGTCTTCGTTGCCGATTCGCACGGAGAAACCCACTGTTTTGACCGCTACGTGGTCTGTGGTGTGTTGCGGTAAATCCATGTTTCGTCTACGGTTACGAAACGGTGCAAAAACTCGTTCCTATTGCGGTTGAACAACGCCAAACACTCCTTCGAATTTGTCGCACGATTGCGTTTTTGGTCGATTATGAGCAAACGCGACTTAGAGTTGTACTTCAATTGAACTTCATAAAGTTAAATTTATTTACTTGAAGTTACAGTACAACGATATATATATTAAAATTTAAATAATATAAAATTTACAATAAAATACATATGAGTAATCTAATACCATTAAGGCTGGATGGCAAAGACTAACTGATGAATATTAATGTTCGACATATATTTATAGACTATTAATTGCTGATCAATTTCCCCTCGGTAATGTCGCTGCACTTCAACCGGACGCTGAGTCGACGGAAAAGCCGGTGTAGCGCAACGTACCCATATGTGCTGACAGTAGCCTTGGTGTGTGTAGTATACCGGGTGGTGCAACCATAACTCCTCCGGGGCCAGATAGAAAATTTAGGGAAGCTAAATTTTCAAAGTGATATTCTCCAGGGGGATTTCTTCCATGGGGCATCTTTGTTGTTGTTGGTTGGTGTTGGATCTTGGTTCTTTGGTTGGTTTTCTTAGTCTCCATAAAGCATAGACTGCTATCAGGGCAACAATCACGTACAACAGGATGGTCCAGATGCTAGTAGACAGGCTTACTTTCGGATGTTGAACTGCATTCAATAATGACCGTTGGTGTTGTAGTTGATGCTTTGTTTTTTGTAATTCATCCAGATCTATTGATTCTAATTTGATTGGGGCTGTATTTACTACCTCTTGTAGCTGAAAGTTGGTAAGCTTCAACTTGGGTAGTTGGATGTGGTAGGTAGATACTATCTCATTGTGAGATGGGGAGAACATTTGCTTATTTACTGTCATTTGACATCCTTCGGGGATTTGAACCAAGTAGCTTCCTTCTAGATTTGTGGTTTCTTGTCGGCTACGGCATCGTTGGTGGGCTGTACTTTCACGGGGGAATACCATTATCCATTTGTTTGCACTTATCTTCTGGCTCTTCATCTGCTGTATGTTGACTGGGTGGTGTTCGCAAGTTTCGTATCTGGTGGTGAACTTGACCAATTGGACTTCACAAGGGCTGCTATTACTGATCTGATTCATCGTTTGACCTCTGCATAAGTAGTCTCCAGGGCTGACTTCTTGGCATAGTGTGTTTTGTAAGTTATAGCTTTCATCGTTAAGGGCTAGGTATTTGGATTGAGGGATGATGACGGTATAATTTTGACTAGGACCTTGTTTCACAGGAAATGCATAAAGGTGGTAATAGTTATAATGTTTAGATTCTACTAATGGAATTTCAATAGCAAACACTAAAGTATAATTTTTGTAGTAACACTTAATTATTGACACCTCCTCGTATAAAGCTACATTATTTGCATCAAGCTTATAGGGGAGATTGGTTACAAAACTCTCAATTCTTTTAAGTTCTATTAGTAAGTCTTCAGGTTCTAATATGGATGGATGCATTGTTTCTAATCTTGCAAAAGTTATTGCGTTAACTAATGTGCTTAAAATGCTTTTAATATTAATGATTTCTGTAATCAATTGTATATGCACCATCTGCAGACGCATTATGTGTTCGTTATTAATTTTTTCCTGTTCGAAACCTAAAGTGATCAACTGCAAACGTTCCTCAATTTTGTTTTGGTTTAAAATGACCGAGGATATGGTTTTATCAAATTTTTCTATGGCCTGTTCTGTTAACATGATTTGATTATCAACTATTGTTTTAATTTTGTCTTGATTTGATGTTAATTGAGAAATTGCCGTATCATAACGTTCTGCATCGTCTGCGTCCATGTTGCCTGTTAAGGTCTTTATGATTGTACCTACAGCATTAACTAGTCCTCTTTTATTACGATTATTATTAGAGGGTATAATTTGGTTAAATATTTTTTGTGTCTCCACAATTTGATGGGAAAGGATATTTTGGTAATTTTGTATCTCGTTTTGATAAAGATTCGAATGTGTGGAATTGTGAATAATGTCATGGATATCTTGGGACTGTTTATCTATGGAACGAAACCCATTGAGAAGTGGTGTTAAAGGGATTACTCGAATAATGGTCCATTTGTCAATGGAATTTTGCATTTTGCCCATGTTAATTGATAATAGTCCGGGGTTGTCATTGATCTTGTCTAATGTTATTCTTTGTCCTTGGGTTTGGATAAGGAAGATGGACCTGAAACATTAGGTCGTTTTAGATTTCGTAAATGACGTTTAGACAATTTTTTGTTTTTTCTTAAAGTCATTATATTTTTGTCAGATATGCTTACAACCTCGTAGGGGCCGTCAAATTTAGGGTTATTCTTGTTTCGTTTGTCTACTTTTGTATATACATGTGTTTGATCTCTAAATAAGTCGGTATCATTGGTTCTATTATTAGCGTTAGAAATGGAGCGAAGCTTATTTTTCTCTATTAATTCTTTCACCTTTTCATATAATAATTTTAATTTATTTTTGTGCGATATTAGATAATCTTGTAATAGCTTTTCATGATCATTTATATCGAAAATATCCCTAGTAGAAGTGTGTCCAAAGGTTATTTCTAAGGGGGTGTGATTTGTAGATGTATGTATAGTATAGTTGAGTTGTATGCCAGAAGGGCGTAGTTCATTAAATTTTTTATGGGGCGTAGTTCATTAAATTTTTTATGGGGTCTTTAGTGTAAGTTTGTCGTAATATTCGAACGTGTTCAATTAGTGTTGAGTGTAGTCTTTCAATGGGACCGTTAGAATTTGGATTTTTAGGTGTAGTAAAATGAATTTTAATTTTGTGAAGCTCTAAAAGATTTTGGATGATTTCCGTTCGAAATTCGGTTCCACTGTCCATAATGATGTGTTCGGGTGTGCCATAGTACGTAAAATACTGTATGAATGCATTAGCAGTTTCTACCGGATTCTTACTACTTATAGGTATTGCTGTCCCTAATTTTGAGAAAGTATCAATGATTGTTAAGAATACTTGATTTTCTATTATAAAGGTGTCAGCATGTATAACCTGAAAGGGTTTACTAGGGGTGTCTGTTAGCATTAAGGGTATATTGGGTGGATTTCTATCGTACTTGGCTCGCTTGCAAATTTCACATTCATTAATATAAGCCGTTATTTTTTCACGCATTTTTTGAAAGTAATACTTGTTGGATATTTGTTTTATAGTTTCTATTATACCTCTATGGTTAGTTTTTCCCTCGTGATAATTTCTAATTACCTCGTTAATCTCTTCATCGTCGGCTAAGGGCAGACGATGCTTGGGGCAACTGATAATAATGGGTGCATTGTTGTTAAATATTTCCACATACACTGAACAGAAATCTTGGTATAATTTTTCTGTTTCGAAATTAAAGCAATACCTTTTGCCTATTGTAGTATATTCCTTTAGAAAATTTATGATTGCTTGTCGATTATCATTTCTCGTGATTTGTACCAAATATTTATTTTGATTGTTAACCTTTAGTTGTTTTACTGGTCTTGGATTATTATGTACGGGAGATATATAATATTGGTTTAGTTGTTTTTCTATAGGAACATCTGATATCTGAATACCTATTTTTGGTTCTACATTTACTTGTGAATGATCACTGTCTCGTAAGTCGTTATTTTGTTCAAGTGTTGTTTTGTCTGTTCGGCTTATAGGTGGAATAGTGTTGCTTGAGGTGCTAGGAATTTCTACTGGAATAAAAGAGAGTTCTGGAGGGCTCATTGGCGGAATATATTCGGGTTCAGTTGGTTGCACAACGTCATCAAAATTTGGGGTGTTGAGCTGCCTTTGTAAATCTTGGAGAGGTCTTTCGTCCTCATCAAAATTATTAGCGATTGATGAAATTTCTGCATCCTCTAAAGCATTAACTTGGATGCGGGACAAGGAATCTGCGTTGCAGTTTAGAGACCCTTTTTTATAAATTATTTCATAGTCATATTCCTCGAGTTTTAAACGCCAACGTGTTAATTTTGAATTGGGTTCCTTTAGTTGCATAAGCCATACTAAAGGCCTGTGGTCAGTATATATATAGAACTTACGACCATAAAGATAGGGGCGGAAGTATTTGGTGGCCCAAACAATAGAAAGAAGTTCCCGTTCAATGGTGGAGTATCTCTGCTCTGTTTCATTGAGGGTACGAGAAGCATAACTAATAGGTTTATCATTACCTACTGACCCTTGAGAAAGGACAGCTCCAAGTGCTACATTGGAAGCATCCGTAGTGAGTATAAAGGGTTTTGTGAAATCAGGGTATTGTAATACGGGGTCATTCATTAATATATTTTTGCATGTTTCGAAAGCTTCTATAAAACTACTATCATGAACTATAGTTGCATTTTTTTTTAAGCATCGAGTCAATGGTTTTGTTAATTTACCGAAGTCTTTAATAAATTTTCGGTAGTACCCTACAAGACCTAGAAATCCTTTGATCTCTTTTCTTGTTTTAGGTATGGGGAATTCTCTTACAGCCTTTACTTTATCAGGATTTGGTTTCACGCCTTCGGACGTGATAATGTGCCCGAGGTAGGCTACTTCCTTTTTTAAAAATTCACTCTTGTCAAGCTGTATTTTTAAATTAGCCTTTCTTAACCTTTCGAATACATTTGTCAACCTTTCTATGTGTTCTTGCAAAGAAGTACTGAAATTTATGATGTCATCAAGGTAGGTAAAACATTTTTCATTTTGAATACCCCTAAGGATATTATCCATAGCCCTTTGAAAGGTACTAGGCGCTCCCTTCAACCCGAATGGCATACGCCTGTACATATAGTGCCCCCCTTTAGAGCTGAAGGCAGTTTTTTCCATATCTTCAGGATTCATTTCAATTTGATGATATCCTGAGGCTAAGTCTAAAGTGGTATAATACTGGCTACGACCTAATTTATCCAATATTTCCGAAATATTGGGTAAGGGATACTTATCACCAATAGTTTGTTCATTAAGACGTCTATAGTCTATGACCATGCGAAATTTTTGTTTGCCACTGGCATCTGATTTTTTGTTAACAATCAGGACAGGGCTATTCCACGGGCTGGAAGATGGCTGAATAATTTTTTGTCTTAACAAGTCGTCAATTTGTCTTTTGACTTCTTGCTTTTGAGCTTCAGGTAATCGATATGGCTTAACAAATACTGGGTTAGGATTAGATAACCTAATACTATGTTTAACTTGATTAGAAAATGATAATGGGACACCTTCGCAATAAAATATGTCTCTGTACTCGTAACATAAGTTTTCTATCATGTCTCGTTCTTCGTCATTAGTGTGATCAAGTCTTAATCTGTTTAAATTTTGAATTTGTAATTTGTCAATTTCATTAGCAGTACCATCTATGTTTTCTAAGTCGATATCTTTGTTATGATGAATGGAATTTAATTCGTTAGTTGAAACAGGTTCTGCATAAATAGCTTTATGTATAATCAGCTGTACGGGATTTTCATTACTATTCACTATAGAGGTTATAGCCTGGCCATTTGAAACTGTCACGATAGATGCAGGAATAATTACGCCTGACTCGAGTTTTATATTATTTATTATGCCTATGTTGGAACTACAGTCTATAGGAAGTTTGACTATTGTTTCACATCTCGCAGGCAGTATTATGTTATTTAATTCTTGTGGTTTCGAGTTACATTCGCGATGTATGTCGTCGTCACATGGTAAATACAAGGGAATGCATGTATGCTTCGTTACCAATTTCCTATTATAAAAATCTATTTTAGCTCCCAGTTGTTTGAGAAGGTCAGTACCAATTAACCCATGATATTGATTATTGATGTTAAATACATAGAATTTAAATTTGGCTCTGCCTGTTTTAAATATACTTGGTAGAGGAATTTTTAGAATTTCATTATGAAAACTGGTTTGGTGAACAGATTTAATTTGAAATTTTTCATGCTCTATAAATTTGGAATAAAAATTATGGGCAATATTTTCACATAACAGCGATTTCATCGAACCGGTGTCAAGCATAAGTCGCATTTGAAATGAGGGGTTGATTTCGACCAGTATATAAGGCAATTTAGGGTGGTTTACAGAATTTATCTGTACTATATTTTTTTGTTTAGTTCGATAACCTGAATAAAATTTTGTTCGATGTTATCTGTTTGTTCAAAAGCTGCTTCAGGTCTAGTTTCTTCTTCGTACGTTTCATGATTCGTTTCGTCAAAGTAACGAGCGTCATCTTCAGGAATTGTATAAGAGTGTGTTTCTGAAGGATAATTTTCATAAGATTCGTCATAAACAGGGTTGTCTGATTTAAATTCATGTTGAACCTCTTGATGGTATAATTGGGTAGGTGATGACTGTGCGTTAGGCCCGTTAGGACCTCTCGGATGAGTATTGAAATTTCTAGATGACGTTTCCATAGGTTCGGGCTGGAAATGTTGTCTAAAATTTGGATTGGGACGTGTATGTATCGAGGAATTTTTTGCAGATACCTCCATAGGTGTTGGCCTATAGTTTGGTCTGAAATTTGGATTTGGTCTGAATACGTTTTGTGTCAGCTGTTGTGGGGGCTGATTACGTAAATTTAAGGGCTTTCTGTATGTGGGTTGGTTATGGAATTGTCGGGGGTGCGTAAAATGCGGAACGTTATTTCTATTATTTTGCTGATTCTGTATGTATTGAGGTTGTTTATTTGGTACATTTGAGTTTTTAAAATTTGTGGATTGATTGTGGAGATATTTCATTTGTTTTTCTCCATATTGAAAATTCTCTTCTTCCAGAACAAGCGACATAGCGTGTTCTAGATTAGTCGGGTTTTGTAGCCTAACTGCTAACCCTAGTTGACCACTCAAACCATGTAAATAGGTTTTCAGTGCCACTTTATCGTAAAATTCATTTTTAATTAAACGAAATGCTTCGTTTGCAGTTGTTAGTCTTACTTTTGAAGCTAAAAGACTACGTGAGTCTTGTATTCTCATACCGAATTGGTATGGGGTTTCTCTAGGGTCTGGCTTTAAGAGCAAGAGGTCCCTAGCTAAACAGTCTTCGTCTCTCTGGTCGCCGAAGTATTGTTGCAATAATTGTTTAATACGAGGCCAATTTGTGGCATCTTCCCTACTACCTATCAATGTTCTAGCTCTACCTTCTAATTTACTTATTACTATTCTAAGCATCCATTGGTTATTTGGATTGTCATCATTTGTTCTATCAACAAATGAAGTGAGAAAATTTTCACACGCTGAAATAAATAAAGCTAAAGTATGCTGGTCCCCATCGTATGCGGGAATAGCATTAATGTGATAATTTTGTAATTGATTTGCCATAATTTGATTGTTATTTGAGCTTATTGTATTTTTCTCTGTTACTATAAGTTTGGGAGGTGCTAAATTTATGTTTACTTTATTATTAAAATTGTCAACTGTCTCTGTTTCAGAGTCTGACATTAATTTATTAATCAATAATTTAAATTTGGGTAAAATTTTAATTAATATTTCCCGTAATATTTGCTTCTAACTTTAATCGATTTTAGATTAAGGTAGGACAAGGAATTCAAAGGAACAATAAAAGCACTTACGCCAATGTGAAGATGAAGACGATTTCTGTTCTTCCTTGCTTCAGCATCATAAGATACAGCGAATAAGGCAGACAACTTCGTAGGCAGAAGTTCCGTATCAAACCTTATTTTCTCTTATGATCGCTCGCGCACTCACTGTATTTTTAATTGAAAGTTACTTAAATTATTTTTATCAACTTGGACGATGCTGTTCTTTGTTGACTTTGAAGCTGGTTCTGAGTTTTTAACGATAAAAATCGAAGTGCGGACTTTTGCGATTTTTGTCAAAAGGGCACTAAACTCATCCTACCGACTGCGCCACTTAGAGTTGTACTTCAATTGAACTTCATAAAGTTAAATTTATTTACTTGAAGTTACAGTACAACGATATATATATTAAAATTTAAATAATATAAAATTTACAATAAAATACATATTAGTAATCTAATACCATTAAGGCTGGATGGCAAAGACTAACTGATGAATATTAATGTTCGACATATATTTATAGACTATTAATTGCTGATCAATTTCCCCTCGGTAATGTCGCTGCACTTCAACCGGACGCTGAGTCGACGGAAAAGCCGGTGTAGCGCAACGTACCCATATGTGCTGACAGTAGCCTTGGTGTGTGTAGTATACCGGGTGGTGCAACCATAACTCGCGGCACCCATCTTGCAGATAGCTTTCTCCTACCTAAGTGATCATGCAAAATCGAAACCACTGAGCCATGTGATATGCCTATGGCTTCCACATGCTCCCAAACGTTCAATCTCCGATTGGCCAACAGCATATCGTGAATTTTTTTCATTGTTTCGGGTGTAGCGACTCAACTGGGCGTCCAGAACGTTCGGCGTCATTTGTGCTTGTACGGCCCAAACGAAGTTCAGTAAACCACTTTTTTTATCATGGAAATTGATGACGCAAAGTCCCCATACTATTTATCAAGCTTAGCCTTGGTTTGAGTGATGTTTTTTCCGCAAAAAATAATGTTTGATGAACACATTAAAATCTTTTTTTTTTCATTTTCGTTATAACTCAAGAGGTTGTTTGCTTTCAATGGCTATCCAGCACAAACCAAATAACGCAGCTTGTTCAGAATTTAACAGGAGTCAAGTGACAGATGCTTGTTGACAGGAGTAGTGTTGCCCTCCCTGTGAAGAAGCGGGAAATTCAAAAAGTCACGGTCTTATTGATCCGCCCTCGTAGTTCGTTTTTCGAAGTGCCTGATGTTTTCTACAGTTCCCGTGGGGATAAAACATTAGAGATTATCAGTAATACCAACTTGTTGTCGGTACAAAGGTCTTTGGTATTTTAAATATTATTGCACATTTAACCATTACATCAAGAACTGAAATTTCTCATGGGATGTAGGGATGAGACTCGAAATTAGCAGGACGTATGCGGTTTGTTTAATAAAAGATATTCAGATTGCCCTAATAAACAATCCACAAGTAGCCAGATTTAGTCTAATGTAGAGAAACGGGTGGTGGTGTTGAAGAGATTCCAAAACCTGGACGTCCAAAATTTAGTGAGAATAAAAGACTGAACATTTTGTAAATTGAAAAGAATTCTTCTAATACGTCTCGACTGATTGCATAAAGAAAAATTTTGGCGTTGTGGAAGTGTATTTCCATAAAAATGTTTATAATAGCACATAGGTACACCTGCGATTGTCAAAATAATTTTATAAGATGCCGCTCAAGACACCCTATAATTAACGTTTACAACTTTATCTCGTATATTGTATGATAACAATTATATTGAGCTTTACCGTAGAAATGCGCTACCCTGTATATATATATATATATATATATATATATATATATATATATATATATATATATATATATATATATATATATATATGTAAACAGATAAAAACTGAAACTAAATGCGGATATAGATTCCAGGGAGCCTAGTTTACACTCATTTGAAGAAATCTTTTTGAAATTCAAAAGTCACGATTTCCTCATTAACGAATTTTTTCCACGAAAATTAGCTAAAAAATACAGACCGCTAAACCATAAACTTGAGCAAAACTACTGCCACAGCATCAGAGAAAGGGTCTATTTGACATGAATTTCCTAAGAATATTTTAGTAAAATGAAGGGCAATGACTGTTGAAGTTGAAACTCAAGGATTTTCAGAACACTCTTCTTAAGACATTTTCTTCACATAATCCGTATTTGTTTCAGGTTCTTTGCCTAGATATTGCCAATTTTGAGGTTTCAAATCGCGACTTTGACGTTTTGAGGAAAACCCCAATCTTTTTTAAATGCCATAACTTTTTTGTCTTTACGCCCACAGACCTGAATTTTGGTGCATAGTTCACCCTTTATATTACAAATACGCATTTCCGGGACACCCTGGGCCGACTTTCCTGGCTAACGAACTTATTCAAGCCACTTGCAAAAGAAAGGTACTTAGCAAATTTGATCAAAATCGGTCAATTATTTTTTGCGTTATCAGTGTCATACATACATACATACATACATACATACATACATATATATATATATATATATATATATATATATATATATATATATATATATATAAGAATAACAAGAACAAACAGCGTCCACACAACAACACACAGCGTTTTTACCATACATTAAAGGTGTCACCGACAAAATCAGCCGAATTTTCAGAACCCATAATATCAAAACCGTATTCACAACAGACCAAAAACTATCAAATCTTATAAAAACTCCCAAGGATACGATTCCAAACGAATCCCACGGAGTTTACGAAATTCCTTGTTCCGACTGTTCCCGAACTTATGTAGGACAAACAAACAGACGCATCCACAATAGAATATACGAACACACCCTCGCAGTTAGAAAATCCGACCCCTCATCGGCGCTGGCCATGCATCATATTCATACAGGGCACAAAATAGACTTCGATAATGCCAAAACAATAGCACCGGTTTACAATTTCAAAACGAGAATTATCCGCGAAGCAATCGAGATTGAAAAACGTCCCGATTGTTTAAATAAGAGAGATGATGGTCTTCGCCTTCCGACTACTTGGAAACCTATTATATCTTCTTTGCAAACACACAAAAGGGAAATGAATTCCACAGACAATTTTGTTGCATCATTATCCCCCCACTTAATTGACGGTGACCCCACTACTTTCACTGATGACGCAACAGGTAGACGAAACGACCTATATAAGACAAGACTTGCAACGAACTGCCAGATCTCTCTGAGGCCTAGGGTTGAATACACTGAGACCTCACAGACGATCTCCAGCGAGATTTGGGGAGTAGGCAGATTGAGGCCCCGTAATCGAGCTACAACAACCCAACCCACCTTTATCCACCACTCTAAGGAGTAGGCAGATTGAGGCCTTAGAGTGTCCTTACATATTTCCTTTACCTACCTTTGTCCACCACTCTAAGGAGTAGGCAGATTGAGGCCTTAGAGTGTCCTTACATATTTCCTTTACCCACCTTTGTCCATCACTCTAAGGAGTAGGCAGATTGAGGCCTTAGAGTGTCCTTACATATTTCCTTTACCCACACTTGTCCACCGCTCTAAGGAGTAGGCAGATTGAGGCCTTAGAGTGTCCTTACATATTTCCTTTACCCACCTTTGTCCATCACTCTAAGGAGTAGGCAGATTGAGGCCTTAGAGTGTCCTTACATATTTCCTTTACCTCTTGAAAATGGCTCCAAAACAGGAGCCGAAACGTCGAGTTTCCATAAATTCTGGACGCGGTTTAACCCGAGAACCAAGCATGTCTCACATTAAAGACCGCGGAAATCTTTCTGAACATATATATATATATATATATATATATATATATATATATATATATATATATATATATATATATATATATATATATATATATATATATATATATATATAATTTAAACTGACCCTGGATATGGGTAATAAAGTAAGTTAGACAACAGTGTTACAACAGTCACGAGGAAAGAAAAATATGATCCCTAACAAAAATCCAACGATGACGATTTCGATCGGCGACTACAGTTTTGTGAAACTATGATGGATTTGTGGCAAGCAAAGCGGTCTTTGGAACGGCGAATACCTTTTTTTGGTGAGACTATGTTTTGTCTTCGTTGCACAGTAAACCCTCAAAATTGCAGGTATTGGATTCGAGTAAATCCCTATTTGATGACAGGGGCACATACTCAACTCCCGCAGAAATTAAATGCGTGTGCTGGAATAGTTGACAGAAGAATAAGAGGACTTTCCTCATTTAAAGGAACTCTCAGTGAAGAAAGATATTTAAAGTAAATGACTTTATTCAGCGCTTGCGGCAATGTTCACAAACGACACAGATCCTGCCTTTCAGGGAATACAATATGATTTCAGTAGGACGGCGCATCCCTGTGGTTGCTTGAGTTACAGCACCCTGTATAATACTGAATTGATATCACGCATTAGTGTAGCAATAGGATGGAAGCAGTCGTTCAGCGCGGAAATACGAAAACCGCTGATAAATTACATTTTATATAATTATTAATTTAAGTATTTTTATTGCATAATGTTAGCTAAGCATAATCTGGTTTATATATAGAGGTGAGCTACAATATTATAGCAGAATATATTACGAGTGTTTCAACATTAAACATCGTGTATTTCTCCTTTGTTTTTAATTATAATTAAACTTGTTGTAATATTTAAAATAAAGTTTGTTTTGTTTTAACGTGCCAAAAGGGCCTTATCCAAACTCGCGCCCTGTTTAAAATTTGATAGTTAATTGCTTTAAAAATGGGAAATCTTAAAACATTTCCGTTTTGTAAACTTCTCTGTGGGTAGTATTTCATGTAGGCAATTCTATTTTTTTTTTAGTCAAATAAATAAATTCTCTATAAAATGTTCCTGACAAATTGAACCTGTTCAGTTTGTTATCGCATGATTTTAAAACGTTTTATTACGATTATTTGTGAAGTGGTCTAAAGGCTTCCCCTTCACCTGTGATATTCAATTTTGCGGTTACGCAAATAATTAACTGTTGCATGAAATAGGCTGTTGTTAGCCAATTTAATCTTATTTGTAGCAGATTGATAAATTTACAGTTTATATCCGAACTGTAACATCCCATCGTGTTATTGATCGCAAGAGCTTTCAGCAATTGCTCTCTCACGTATCGTTAGTGGTGTGTGTGTCAGTTGAAGTTGACAGTTTCACCTGGAAATACAACGCTGGGGCTCGTTTCACTCAAACAGGAATATAATTTATTGTTGTGGCTCCTTCATTAAACCTATACATAATACCTACTACCTATACTAACAGCATTTACAACAATATAACATCCCGCTTGACATTTATGGTTATTAATAGCGCTTAAATGATACTTAAAATTATCCTATTATATACATATATATTATAAGTATATAAATTTCTTGGAAATTGCCCAACTAACAAGGATTATGCATTTCATGACTAAATTGTTTTATTGTTATTTTTTAATTACATAAAATTTGTCTTTTTTACTACATTAAAGCATCGCCTACCACTATTTGGCTTTTGGTGACAATTTTATGGTTTTAAAATGTTTTAAGAACGTTCTAAGTTATTTTATAAATATTTTATAAACCTTTGCTAAAAGCTTGAAACCAAACCTTTATAAAACCAGAACGCTTCTTCTAAGCGATGTTACTGTATAGGTATTACATCCATACTTTTACAGATAATTAATAAAACTTTTCTACATCGTTTTAATTATTATATTGATGTCCTACTAGAGCCTCGGTGGTTCAGAGGTAAGAACGTGTGCCTCTGAACGGAAGGGTACTGGGTTCGATCCCAGGGTTCTCCTTTCACTTTTTTAGTACAAACTGTAACATTAATATCAACCGAGGTTCTGGAATTGTATTTGAGCAAGTTTAATATCTACACGTTCCGCCCTTCGGAGGGGGCGTAAAGCCGTCGGTCCCGTGTTCATGCGATGTTGGGTACGTTGAAGATCCCTACCCTCCTTACAGAAAGGCAGGGATTCGCCTAAATTTCCAGGATAGTGAGGTGAAACTGCTCCCTGGCGTCGGTGATTGGCCATAGTCGCGGAACTAGGCCGACGTTAAAGAAACAAAACACACACAATCAGGACACCTATATATATATATATATATATATATATATATATATATATATATATATATATATATATATATATATATATATATACATGGTGTAGCACCTAAGACGCCACGGACCATATCTCCCCTACCATACAAGATATCGAAAAATTCTAAGAGAAAAATTGTACATAATTACCATCGCCATGTAACTAAAATATTTCTAGTCACCAGTGGCCTGCCGTATTCCAGTGGCGTATCGAACTTATGTTTTTTTAATGGAACACCCTATATTTTATTGCGGATTTGGAAAGTGCTCGCTGAGCACTTTTTTATGTAAAATGTCGTACCCCTAACTTTGGCGGTTTCGCTGTGACTGTTTTTGCGAATTTCTTTTTAAAGTAAACTAAATTGCACCGGCGTCGCGGATTTGAATTTATGGATATGCTAGGACTTCTTGTACCTTTACAAATTTCAAATGGCAGCGCTCTAAAAAAAAATTACAGCGTCGGATAGCCTAAACTCCAAATTTTCCACCGGTACCAGAAAAACTACACATTATATAACAGAATTTAAAATAAAATAGCAGTTGTAACGTCAATTTATCGAAACACGTCGTTTTCCGTAACCAAGTCTGCCATGATAAAACAACAAAGTGTAATTTCAAGAGAATTCCAAGATGGCGAATGACGGTGTTAATGCTTCTCGAGATGCTCCTGTAAAAGGATGCAAGAAGTGTCACAATGTTTTTGTGAGTAGGCCAAAGTGTGTGAAGTGTGGGTGTTTATTTCATCCTGGATGTATAAAATATTTAAAGAATGTGAATGTTATCGATGATAACTTTGTGAATTGCTGTAGTTCCGCGAGTCTTCACTTTCCAGATGGTGATAATGATTTGTCATTTACGAGTGCTGATAACGATACTTTGCATTCTGTTTCGGATGTATTCTATTTGAAAGGCATTATAAAGGGTAGAGACCTTGCGACTTGCGATTGATACATGAAGGAATTAATTGTGTTTCTTAAAGAGCAAATAAGGTTGCTGAACGAAAGAGAAAACATTGTGCCGAGGACAATGCCAGTGCCATCTGTTGCTTGTGAGTCGATGCGTGCCACCGCTAAGATTGTTGGACCAGTTTCTGCAGATTTGAAGCGGTACGTCGTATGACAGATATGAATCTGAGTACTTTGGATAATATTTTTATTAATTTTATTACTTGACAATAACATCTCTGATCATAGGTCTGTGTTCTTTGAGCTCGATGATGATTTGAATAAGAAATGTGATAATTTCACTATTTATAGGCGAATTTACAGCAAAACTGATTTGGATGGATTTATTGCTGCACTCGAGAGAGAGAGAGAGAGAGAGCGAGAGAGAGAATTGGGGAAATGTTTGCAACGGTTTGGATATTAATGACGCATTTGATGAATTTCATCAGATTTTTTTGTTTTCATTTTAATTATCATTTGCCGTTACGTAAAACTTATGTGGGCGAGGGAAGGGTGGATAGGGGATGGATTACTTCTGACATTAGATAGTCGAGCGCTAACCTTAGGCAACTGTTTCGGCTAAAGAGTGTTTGATCAGAGGCTACTCAATCCTATATAACTGCTAAAACTGTGCAAAAGAGGATGGTTTGTAGCGCCAAAAGGAGCTTCTATCAGAATAAAATTTTTGAATCTGACAATCCTACTCGTTCTGCATGACGTATTATCGGTGAGTACGGTGAGACACTAACGCAAAGGGTACCTAATATGCAGATAAACGCATGGACACGGGACCGACGGCTTTACGTCCCCTCCGAAGGGCGGAACGTGCAGACGTTCAACTTGCTCAGATACAATGCCAGAACCTCGCTTGATATTAATGTTACAGTTTGTACTGAAAAAGTGAAAGGAGAACCCTGTGATCGAACCCAGTACCCTTCGGTTCAGAGGCACACGTTCTTACCTCTGAACCACCGAGTCTCTATGGTGTCCTGATTATACCTCACAAAAATTGGTGTGTGAGTTGCCCTTGAAAAAAAAGTGGAGGTAGTTCGTATAACATTTTTAATTTTAAGGTCATGCTTCTACGATAGGGTGCTGAAGTTGTTGTTATGCTTAAGGCTATTTTCCTTAATTATCTAAAAACAGCTAAAGATAATATTTTCAAAATTTGTACACGTGTAAATTTTAACAGCATATAAAGAAAAACGCAAAATCCGATTTTTCCTGCGAAGAAGTGGCGCACGTGGGGGCACTCTGACGGGTATAATTTAGCAAAAAAATATGTTAAATGTTAAAATTTCTGAGTTTCTACTGTTTCAAAAAATTCAACGACTAATACAAAAATAAGGTATACTGGTAGAAATTCTATAAGATGTACAGTTTTAGAGAAACATGGGGTTAAAATTGTTTGACTTGACGCACAAGTGTTAATTTAGATTTTTAAACTAAAAATAGTAGAACTTTCAGTTTAAAAATATAATTTTTTATTTGTGCGTCTTTAGTGAACAAACAATTTTCACTATTTTCTTGAAACCTGTAAATCCTACGGAATTTCTCTCAGTATACCTTATTTTTGTATTAGTCTTTGATTTTTTTATAAACCGTTGAAAAATTTCAGAAATTTCAGAAACATATATTTTTAAAAATTATAACGCGCAGAGTGCCCCCACGCACGCCACTGCTTCAAGTGATGAACCAGATTTTGCGTTTTTCTTTATATGCTGTTAATACTTACTCGTGTACAAATTCTGAAAATCTTATTTTTAGCCGTTCTAAAGATAATTAATGAAAATCGCTTTAAGTCTTAAAACCTTAAAACCCTGTATCTATATACATACATACATACATACATATATATATATATATATACATATATATATATATATATATATATATATATATATATATATATATATATATATATGCAGCGGAGAATTGTGCGGGGTGCATTCTCTGGTTTCTACCCTCCGGCAGCAGCTTCCACGTTTACACAGTGAAAGAAGAAAGCGGTGGGAAGTAACTAACGAGTGAAAACAACTACTCTCCTGGCTACTACCCCGACCGGTGTTGAATAACATCATTTGCTGTCTACCACCAGTTTAGTCCTGCCAAGGCTTCCGTTATGATGTATAACAGCAGACATAGACCGGTTATGTCCTTGTTTATGTATTGTTATTATACTGAAGAGTCCAAACAAGGATAAAACCGATCTTTGTCCCCTACGTCCCCTACAATATATATATATATATATATATATATATATATATATATATATATATATATATATATATATATATATATATTTATATATATATATATATATGAATGGCAGTTTAGATGTATTTTTCACAGTAATGTAAGGGGTACAGGTCTCTCGTGGTTCTAAATCGTAAATTGGCTGCAAACATATCTTTTGTAATATCAATGTACGGGTTGCCTGTACCGAGATTCCCTAAAACATAACACCACACCTCAAAATGAAATGCACCTATGCATAGTGTGCTCAAAGACATGTAATTTTATCAGAAGTTTTTAAGGTTGTTTTGGAGCCTATATTTCTGTTAAAAATTCAGTTCGATCGCTCCTGCACGTTAGTATAAAGCACATCAGCAACTATTCTGACCGTATATACTAACAGATGTAGCTCTAGTGTAAGGGTAAAAAATTCAATTTAAAAGATAACTCGACTCTTGTATTGACGACCGCAATGTTACCTAAAAAAATCTAATAAAAGTGTAATAGGACACTATTTCAATGATTCAGGCTTTCATGATGTCATCTACGTTTATATAGGGGGCTTTATGACTTTTATACTTCTATACCTGTTTTTTATATAAAACCTTTTATTTTTATTTTTCTTCGCTAATAGTAGAAGCATGCCAAAAATATAAAAACTTGATATTCAATATTATCCATTGAAAGTAATTTCGAGGCGACCCTCTGTAACAGACTCCGGATTAATTATGATTTGTGGCAGGATGAATATAGTATATTTTATTAAACGGTTAAAGAGATGTAAATGCCTAAATACATTCAAACAAATCTTGATTTTAAAATGTATTGAAAGTTATTTAGAACTTGCACCATTCCTTATTTATTGTATTGTTTCAACGTTTGGAAAGTAAAAAGTTTACTAAGCTTCTAAATACAAAGGTAGGGGCTTCTTATCTGGCTTCACAAGTGCTTGTTCTTTACCATCGCATAAAAATTCTAGAATTACTCGTGCAGTTGAGCCATTTATTGAAGAATATTCAAGAACTTGCATTAACAACAGAAAATGCAATTTTGCTCAATTAGGGATATTTCACACCTCAATACTAAAACCAAAATTTATAATAAACGAAATGAATAATAAAATCCGGACGCAGCAAGTGCGTTATGGTAGTAAATTTTCATAAAAATGTTTTTATTGCAAATATGTGTTTCTTTTTATTTAAGAAGCAGGCATCAATTTTGGTTACCAGTATAACCTATATAGTAAAAACAATGTGCCATGTTTCATAAAAATAACTTTATTGTGAGAAAATTTACAAAAATTTCCAAAAGTGAACTTAAAGTGTTCCCGGAAAAACTCGTTTCTTGGTCAACCTTATAGGTTAATAGCAAATTGGGCTATTCAAATATGAAGCATTTGATCAAAATTAGCTACCATAACGCACTTGCTGCATCCAGAATTTCTTTTCTTACAAACATGCATTATATTTCGATGGAAAATGCAAAAATGCAATAACATAAGGCGTGTTTGATTAAAAAAAAAAAAAAAAGAAAATTTGTATCACCAACGACTTATGGGCCACTCTGTTATTGTAGAAATATTTTTTAAGATGTAGCTCGAGACACCCTATAATTCATGTATAAAGATTTTTTCATATCTTGTATAATAACGGATATATTGAGCTTTATTGATTTTTTACGAAAATTAGACATAAATTATATATCATTAAACGATAAAGTCTATAGCTAAGACTACTGCCAAGCATTAGAGAAAGGGTCTATTTGAAATGAATTTTCTGGAAACATTTTAGTAACATGAAGGATAGTGGCGGTTGAAACTAAGACTTCAGGGTTTGTAAAACATCCTTCTTGAGACATTTGATTTCCATAGCCCGTATTAGATTCAAGTTATTTGCCTAAATGTTGCCGATTTTGGCGTTTTAAATCGCAACTTTGACGATTTGAGAGAAACCCCAATTAATTTTTCTTTAAATGCCTATAACTTTTTTGTATTTTAAACTACATAGCTAAGTGTTGGTAGGTAACTTGCGTATAAGGATGTTAACTCGAGTACCAAATTTGGTTGCCCTTACTTTGTTAATTTCGGAGATATAAATTTTTTTCGAAAGAAAACACAAAATTTTCCGGGAAAACCTGGGCAGATTTTCCTGGCTAACAAATTAACCAAGCCACTTGCAAAAGGAATTTATTTACCAAATCTAATCAAAATCGGCCCATTATGTTTTGAGTTATCAGTGTGATATATATATATATATATATATATATATATATATATATATATATATATATATATATATATATCTATATATATATATATATATATATATATATATATATATATATATATATATATATATATATATATATATATATATATATATATATATATATATATATATATATATATATCACATATATATATATATATATATATATATATATATATATATATATATATATATATATATATACATATAAAAATTGAAACTGACCCCGGATATATGTTCTGCGGGGCCTAATTAGCGCTCATTTGAAGAAATTTTTTAAAAATTCAAAAGTCGGGATCTCCTCATTAGTGAATTTTTTTTAAAGAAAATTCACTAAAATACACAATTATGTAACCAATGCAAAACTAATAACAACCACTGATCTTAATCTGTACGAAAAAATATTTAAAATAAAGGCAGTTCAAAATAATTTCAAAATTATATTCCAAATCGAGATACCTCTAGTAGAGTCAGAATACGATTATTATCAATTCTACACTTTACCAGTCCCTAGAAATTCCCATATTTTCAACATGTTAATCCCACGAACCAGATACCTTATCCTAACCAGTAAGCAATATGCATATCGCAACGAAGAATGTCAAAATTTAAAGAACCAGTTGTATTTCTGCAAAGACGACAATACAACAGCCATGAATGATCAAAACCCATGTAAAATCAAATTAATCAAATTTCAAAAACCTATAAATAACTGTAAACAAGAAATAGTCAAAATCAACAAACCAACCGTCTCGAGATATGGTACCAGTCAATACATCATGATAGCACCAGAAGAAACAAAGGCAGAATATGTTGCCGGGAACAAGAGTGGACCAATATAATCAAAGGTACCAAACTAGTAAACGTTCAACCAAGTTGCCAATTAATAATAGGCACCAAAATCTACAAGACCAGTCCAACAGCATCAGAAACGCCCAAAGCTAGAAGATCCGGTAAATCCCGAAAAGTTACCTAAACTAACATTAGAAAACGTGCAACTACACAACATCAATCAGATACAAAATCAATTGCAAACAATCAAGCAGAATATAGCAGGACCAATTCAAATACCCATCCATCACCTGAGTATACGTATTACACTATTATACGTAGCCATAATAATAGCAATCATAACCACAGCCACAAAATTGGCGGTGAAGAAATGGAGGACAACGAAAGAAGACAGTCCAAAGAATACCGAGTCCGGACATCCCTTAAAAATCCGGAACGAACCGTAGCTTCGTTCTTCAAAAAGGGAAGGAGATAAATAGAGCCACAATAATGGGCCTTTCTACCATCAGGTTACCTTCCCACGAGCAGGACAGCTGTGTCAGCAGGAAGATTGGAGGCGCCTGCAAACTAGCGAGCTGAGAACGACGGAATAGCACACGTGAGAAACAACGTCAGCAAGATTAAAGTCACCTCAGGGAACAATAGAGCCAACGCCTGGGGGATTTTATATAAATAGGTTGTTCACCAGTGGAACGTCGTTCATTCTTGTTCCGAGTTAGAGACTCTGCACATCGCGTGCTAAGTTAGTTTATATCACATGTATGTTGATATCTTATTTTGTATTAAAGTTATATTATCCTTTTATTTTATGTATTACTAGTTTAAAGTCATAATTAATTGTTTTAAAAATTCAAACGTCTTAACCGTAAAGTTAAGCCGCGAGTAAAGATCTCGTCATTATATATATATATATATATATATATATATATATATATATATATATATATATATATATATATATATATATATATATATATATAAGGTTTAACACGGTAGGCTTTCGTTAGAAGTTGTCGTAGTTATAAAAACATAGAAGTGTGAATTTTTTTAATTAAATTATTGTAATTTTACATTCATTTATCATTTCTTGTCATTATGTTCCAATTTTTTATCTTTTTCATTTGTTATTAAGTTCTTAATTTTGTTAGGTTTCTGTTTTGTTTTCATGTTCTAATTTTAAAAGATGTCTGCCGTTTCAGTTATGTTCATTTTGTTGTTCATTTGAAAAGCAAACGATGTTTCAGTTTCTGCCAAAAGTCAGATTATAATAAAAAAAATATGTATTAACACGATAACCGTTGGAAATAGGTATATGAAAAGTTGTATCGAATCGATGCTGAATAAAATTCTGCATCAAGCAAATAAATAATATACAGGGTGCCACATTTGAAAGAATGAGCTTTATTAACTTTGAAAATGATGTAATTGGTCATCAAATTTTGGACATCATCTATGCGATAAATCAATTGTCAAAGTGAATTCCGAAAGTGTCATTTTTGTGCTTCCGTCTACCCCAGAAGCGCTTACCACCAGTCCAAAATGGGTAAAAGGCGCAATGTTGAAAATTAGGCTACATCTTTCAAAATTAAAAAAAAATCAAGATATCTAAAAACACTTGAAAATAGGTAAAGGGTATCCTGATAAAACTCATCATGTAAATTTTCTCAAGAATCCAAAGTTGAAATAATACAGCGCGTGTTCTATTTAAAATAAGAAAGTTAATGGCGACTTCCGGTATAAGCGGAAGTGGTGACCTTGAAAATGTTTTAAATTAAAGAGAATTTCGAATAACCACGACTTTACGTTTTTTTAACCACGAAAACTTCTAATTAACGGCAACCTGTATATATATATATATATATATATATATATATATATATATATATATATATATATATATATATATATATAACAGAGTTGTAGGTGTGAAAACGATCTAATTGAAATTGCAGCCTTACACACAAAATTGCTCACTCACGCACGCGTTGCTCTCTCTCTCTCTCTCTCACACACACACACACACACACGCACACACAAACGAATAGTTCTTATCCCTTTTAATAAAACTGTGTCAAAATATCACAATAACACAATAAATAACAGAAAATAGTGAAATTTGAATATGCTTTCTACTTGGGTTAGCATCACATTCATGAATGTGACCATAATATGTTATGAATTGCTTATGGTAAGAATATACCCAGTTATGTTAACCTAAATATTGCAAACACAAATGGCACGTTTTATTTGCACGTGATAATTAATAAAGAATAAATAATTTTCACCTCCCCATAGACATACCTACTCAGAATTTGCTAAAAAAAGCTGCATGGGTTACGTCATGTGCGTTTTTAATTGTTTGTCGTTTCCATTCTTGTTTTCAATTAATAATAGCTGTTTTCAGCGGTTTTAATTACGAAGGTTTTGTGATACAAGCTCAGTATTGGTAAATGTGTTTAAGCACACCTGGAGAACCGAAATCACCACAACACATTAAAAAACCTGACGATCGCTTCACTAACCAAGTTCGCGTCATCAGAGGCTGAATAATTCTAAATGTCTTATATACACTACTCCATTTATATCCTTCTGCAGGTAGTCAGACACTAACGTTTTAGGGAGGTTCAACGACACCAAAATTAACATCTTTCGTTTGGCAAAATATCTGTATTCTTTTATTATCTATCGGACGTGCTTTCTGCCGGTATTGACTTTATAAATTAATCTATCAGGAGACCACTCAAAGGCGGCGGAACAACTTTATACATTATATATATATATATATATATATATATATATATATATATATATATATATATATATATATATATATATATATATATATATATAGGCGTTTAGCTGTACTGGTTGCCTGACATTTTTTTTATCAATTTTAGATTCTCCTCATTAACGTGGTGATTCTTATCCCAAATATGCCGGGCGACGAAAGATCTATCTATATCACCGCATCTTAATTGTGATAAATGTTCCTTGAATATAATTCCAATAGATCTCTTTGTTTGTCCGACCTATTTAAGATCACAATCTTTATAACTTATTTAATAAATTCCGGACATTTTGGCGGTAATATCCTTGTCTTTTCGGTTACCTAGCAACTTTTTTAAAGTATTTTTTGGCGAAAATCTTAGTTGCAAATTGCCTTTTTTTTAATGCTATCTAGAGCTCTCGCGATTCGAGGTTCAAATGGTAAGCAAAAAAATTTTTTTCGGCTTTCTCTCCTAGAAGTCGTTGATTCTGCTAACATTTTCTTTGTTTTTTGTTTGTTAATTAATTTCTCCACTAAGCAAGCAGTGTAGGCGTTATATTCGGCGACGTTCTTAATATAGTTTAATTTTTTGGTATATCTACTTTCATTTAAAGGAAAATTAATTAACCTGTTTACTAAAAAATTCACACTTGCCATTTTTTTGCGTACGTATGATGTAAGTCATTCGGAATATAGCTAAGAGTGGTGGTTTCCTTTCTATGGACGTCGAATTCTAAAGTGTCTTTATTTTGGATAACTAGTACATCTAGAGTGAGTAATTTATTATAAATTTCTAATTCGTTGGTAAATTTTATAGCATCATATTTATTGTTTAATTTGGCAATAAAATGTTCTATTATGCAAACGTTTGTGTGAATCACTACAAAAATATCATCCACGTAACGAAATCACACTCTACGAAAATACTCACTTTCATTTTGAAGATCTGTTTCAAATCTACTCATGAAAAAGTCTACAATAAATGGCAATAGCGGGTTGCCCATTGCCGTGCCTTGGGTTTGTTAAAAAAACTCATTGTTAAATTGAATTTTTTTTGAGCAAGAGGCAATGAGTTTTGTTTTTGCTGGGGTACAAGAGCATATTTTAATATTTTTTGATTCCTCAACCGGCAGTGGTTTTTTTTTGTATATAAAATTACATCAATTTTTGTTATCATACAAACACTTTTTGTCTTTGGCCAACAGAGCAACTGACATTTTTAGCATTAAACGCCTATAATTTTATTCCTTTTAACTTAGAAATCTAAATTTTGGTATATAGCTTTTATGATGTAAACCCACGTATGGTTGCCATAACTTTGTTATTTCCGGAGATATAAAAAATTTTCGAAAGGAAACACAAAATTTTCCGATTTTCGTGGCTAACGAACTTATTCAACCCACTTGCAAAAGCAAAGTACTCACCAAATTTGATTAAAATCGGTCCTTTATCGGAGTGACATATATATATATATATATATATATATATATATATATATATATATATATATATATATATATATATATATATATATATATATATATATATATATATATATATATATATGTGTGTCTCCTCATAAGTGATTTTTTAACGAAGGTTCACTAAAATTTATGTAAGAAATGAACTTGATACTTAAGAGAAGTACCTAATTCTGCTGGAGGAAAACGCTAGGATTAGGGCAGGCAAAACGGTTCATCACCATATTAACAAAGAAGTCCGAACTGTCGCTTAAATTGAACAGGAACGACGTAAGACGCAAGTTAACACACAGCTTTCCACGATAAGTGACGTAGATTGTATCGAGTTTCGATATCAGCATTCACATGCAGCAGTTCCCATCAGCAGATTCCACGAGTTATAACCACCGTTACAGCAATGCGAGTTCGCAAGAAGCTAGACTAGCATGTTCTCGTGACAACCTGCAACGAACACTTGTACTATTACTATATAAAGTCGTTGTTTTGTATAGTATTAGTTCAGTTATATTTAAGGCACTAACTATGTCAGTTTGTTCTTAAGTAGTTTAGATAGTTTAATAAATTTTTTAAAAGCAACCTTAGTATAAGCGCTGTTAATTGGCGCAGTCGGTGACGAATCTCCCAGCAACCTAAAGCATCTAAAGAATATTGGTTCCTTAGTTTTTAGAGAACCAAATGGTCATCTGGTTCCTATTGTTATTCAATTAGTACCACAGAAAATAGCATAAGCATGGCCCAAGCTAACAATATGGCGAACAATGTTAGTGGATTCTATTTTTAAAATGATACCTGAGTTCAATGGCGAACCGGCAAATATTGGTAACTTTCTTAAGGCATGCAACCTCATTATAAACACATTTTATAACGCTGAAGATAAAAGGTTATATTTGAATTATTTTTTAGTTAATTTTATGCAATGAAAATTAGCCACTCAAGCTAGAGTTATAATTAGCATAAACATTATTAATAATTGGCAAGATCTAAGATAGGCTATAGTGCAAAACTTTACACACCAACGAGACGACACTATTTTTTTTTTTGAGTGAACTTTTAACACTTAAGCAGAAACGTAATGAGGATGCTTTAACCTTTAGTAATAGGTGCAGATACATTAAACAACTTCTGGTTTTAATTTAATTTGTAATGAAAACAATCAAATAATACTAGAATTGAAGAGAACAATCTACGCTCAACAAACATTGTGCATTTAGAAATAATCCCCAATATCAAAGGCAAAATAATCAAACTTCACAACTTAGGAATACTCCCCAATATCAAAGCCAAAATAATCAGAATTCACAATTTCCTAGACCGCCCCCTTTCAAACCAGAAAATCCACGAGGACATTTCCAAAACAGATATCCTGAACCTATGGATACTTCGAGTGGTAATACGAAGTTTACAGGAAATTCTAATAATTTTTCAGCACAGACAAGAAGAAACAACTTCCCTGCTAACCAGCAAAGGTCCACAGTTCCGGGAACAAGGTTTAATTCTGAGGAACTATTTACCCGTGGGATGGATACACCCTCCGAAATTTACGATCGTGAAAATTAAAATTTTCCTACACCGGGTACATCAACCGAAAATGCTTCATAGAAATAAACAATCTTGATTTATGTCAGCTGTCTTATGTTGAAATCCCAGAACTGCCTGGAAAACTGTTCATAGATTCGGGAAGCAGTAAAAGTCTTTTGAAACCAAATATTGTCCAAGAAAAATATAAAAATAAAATCTTTCAAAAATTGTTTCACATTAAATCAGCTCATGGATTCTCCGTGCACAAACATAGGGCAAATATTTTACTAAGTTCAATTACTAATCGTCCGCACGAATTTAGTTCATTCAATCTTAGTGATAATTAGACTGGTCTGGTAGGAGCCGATTTTCTCCTTTCAAGTAAGGCTAGGCTAGATCTTAATAATAGGAAATTATACTTAGGTTGATATGCATTTTCCTTACGAATATGCTCTTGAGCCAAATACGGAAACTGAAACTAATGTTCCTGTCAATCAGTCCAATAGATATGGACTTGGTCACCAAATGTTAATTGATAATTCATTTATACTGGACTGTTTATTTAAATTATCAGATAGCGAGGCTACAACAATTGTTCTCCTTACCAAAGTTGGAGGAAGTTCCAGAAAGCAAAATGAACATGGAATAATTGCCAGCGATGAAACTGGAAAACGTCCCTCTGCGCGGCGTAAGAAACATCAAGGCTCAGCAGCAGTGTATCAAAAGTGAAATTGCCAACAAAATGAGACTCCCGTTGTACCACACAAATATTTGGACTATCCTGCTCTACATTATATTAATCCTTCTAGCAGCAATGTTTATTACAGTTTTTGTCAAAACAAGATGTGCCCTGCAAAATGAAAGAAACAAAGCAGAAAAGCCTTTCAGAATTCCGACACCCAAGGGTTCCATTCCAATGGGGGAGGAGTTAACACACAGTTAACACACAGCTTCCCACGATATGTCACGTAGATGATATAAAGTTACATTCTCATGCAGCAGATTCCACGAGCCGTTGCAGATATTGTCAGCAGTGCGAATTCGCAAGAAGCTAGATCAGCATGTTCTCGTGAGAACCTGCAACGAACACTTCCGATTATATAATGCTATTGTTTTGTATAATATTAGTCCAGTTATATTTTAGGCAGTAACTACGTCAGTTTGTTCTTAAATAGTTTAACACTTTTTCTTAAGAGTAACCTAAGTACAACTGTGGTTAATTCGCATGACGGAACTTTTCACAAGACAGTCCCCAGTAAGGTATTACCTTATGAAGATAAGTAAGGCGGACAGTGAAAACTACAAATACTATACGGAAAGTGCAGAAACAACATAACATTTGCTATGCGACTGCATGGCATCCTATATAGGGTGGCGCATTGAAAACGAAACAGACCGATTTGCGCCCAGAGATTATTTTTTAAGAAACGCTGAAACACGTCAGTTTTAATATTGAGGGGGACATGTTTGACATAAAACTCAACATTGTCACATCAACCCCTTAGGGGTGGTAATAACAACCCTTATATTTTAAATAAGGGACATGGGTCGAGTGTTACACATTTGAAAGTTCTTTCTTTTCTGAATTCAGAACATTAATTTTTTTGGAAGTTTTATTAACTCGTTTAAAAGTTATTCACAGTTGAAGATGCAAAAACTCATTTCACTCATCCCGATAAGAAATGTGCTGATGGTCAATGTTTTGTTGGTTTGTAAACAAACAATTGACTATCAGAACATTTCTTATCGGAATGAGAGAAATGCGGTTTATTATTTCAGTTTATCGGTCGGTTTGATACTTGATAGTACTACCGAAAATTAGATTCAGAATGGTGTATTCTGTAGAAGAAAGTTGAAATAATTACTCTTTTTTCAAAAACAATGACTGTGCCAACCGTACCGCAAATTTGTTTAATGAACGACATCCGAACAGACATGTTAACAGAAAATACATTTCGGAGTTAGTTGCAAAGTTTCGACAAAGTGGTTCAGTAGCCCACAAAAAACAGGATCCTGAACGTGAAGTTCCGGCTAGAAATGAGACTACTGAGAAGTTTTAGGACAAATTGCTGCAGACCCAACTTTGAGTACGAGAAAATTGGCCACTGTTTCAAACATCAAAAGAAGAACTATTCGGCGAATATTTAAGCATCATAAATTTCACCCGTATAAAAGTCATATTGTAAAACAACTGAATGAAGATGATTTTGATCGGCGGCTGGAGTTTTGTGAAGTTATAACTGCACGAATAGCTGATAACGGGAACTTTCTGTTCAATATCGGTTTTTCAGACGAGTATACGTTTTTATTAAACTCTACAGTCAATCGTCATAATTGTCGTTATTGGGCAGATAATAATCAAAGAAATTTTTATGAAGTCCACACTCAAACTCCACAGAAATTGAATGTCTGGACTGGCATTTTTCTTGATAGCAATTTGAGTGGCGAAAGGTATTTGAAGTGACTAGAAGATATCGTTTACCCTCTACTAATTGACATTGTTGAAGATGATGATCGCTATCAAGAAAATCAATTAGTGTTTCAACAAGATGGAGCTCCTCCGAATTTTTCACAACGTGTTAGGGAGTTTTTTAACAGAGAGTTTCCAGAGCAATGGATTGGGCGTAGAGGTGCTATTGAGTGACCCCCTAGATCACCGGATTTAACGCCTTTAGACTTCTTTCTATGGGGCCATTTAAAGAGTAGAATTTTCGCAACAGAACCGGAGTCTCTGGAAGAATTACGACGACGCATTATTGAAGAATGCCGTCTAATACCTAATAACTCTACAAATGCTCCAGAATGTCAGAGCTCCTTTTGAACAAAATTTGTACTTTTGTATGGAAGCTGCTAGTCAACAATTTGAACACTTATTTAACTGAATAAACATTTCTGAATGTTTGGTTTTGTTTTTGTTTTGTTTTTTTAACGAAAAACGGACTAATTAATGCATTTCTTATCACAATGAATGAAATACGTTCTTGCAACTCCAACTGTAAATAACTTTTAAACGAGTTAATAAAACTTCCAAAAAAAATAGTGTGCTGAATTCAGAAAAGAAGGAGCTTTCAAACGATGTAACACCCGACCCATGTTTCCTATTTAAAATATAAGGGTTATTATCACCACCCTTAAGAGGTTGATGTGACAAAGTTGAGTTTTATGTCAAAATTTGTCCCCCTCAATATTAAAATTGACTTGTTTCAGCGTTTCTTAAAAAAAATTCTCTGGACGCAAATCGGTCTGTTTCGTTTTCAATGCGCGACCCTGTATAGTATTACCTTTCCTACTCTATAAAAGTATTACAAAACATTATTTGCACCCTTTTAGTTAAATATTTAAACAACATCAAAAATTTTTCGCTTAATTTTCACCTACGCTGCAGCTAATTGTGTTCAATAATTACTTTACAGAATAAAGCGCTAAGATATCAAGGTGAGTGTTGCATAAAATACAGGGTTGCTAACTTGACAAGGCAGAGCATTAACCAACGATTATCCGCAGGAAACTACTAACTGAATTACTCTTCTAGCAATCTCTCAAACTACAAGATAATTTAATTAGTAAGCATTTTATGACAAAGTTATATGCAAATCAATACCTGTGTAAGCCAGGTTAATTTTACTTAATGAATATTAATGTTGATTAAGTTGATACACAACATCTTTCAGATGTTTTGAGGATAATTTTATTAAGAACTATGTTTACGAAAGTAGGCAACTATACGTCCCGTGCTTCCAAATAAAATCTGCTGGATGATAATTACGTTTTGAATAAAAACACAGGCGCTAATCCTCTGTCTTTCCAATCATCACCACACAACATCTTTCAGACGTTTTAATGGTAATTGTACTAGGAACTATGTTTATGAAAGTAGGCAACTACATGTCCCGTGCTTCCAAATAAAATCTGCTGGATAATAATTACGTTTTGAATAAAAAATCAGGTGCTAATTCTCCGTCCTTCCAATCATCATCATCACACTAATACAGACGTGGAGGGTATTTCTCTGACTTCACTAATATTAATTTTCTTTTCTCTAAATGAAGGAGGTAGCCAGCGCGTAGGACAACTAGAGCAACTGGCCCTTCTGAATTCTAGACGTCTTAGATGTACTTCAACGTTTCTGTGACCGGTTTCGCTGCTTGACAGCAATCTCAGACAGAAGAGTCACTTGTTTCAGTCAGCTTACCCGCTAACTACGTCCTTCGTGTCCAGACAAGAAAACCAATGTTAGTGAAGCCAGAGAAATAGTCTTCACGTCTGTATTTAGCATGGAACAGTTTTTCCAAGTAAGAGCAACAAAAATTAATGAATCATCATTTTCGTTCCTCCTTAGGGCCCGCTCGCGATCTCCGCCCCGGTGGCAGCACAGCCTTTGGCTTATTGTGCATACCATATGCCTTTTCTACTCTACCCATTCTAGGATCACAGCACTTTGAACCAATCATCACAGCAGCTAGTAGGGCTACGTTCTAAGTTGATCTGTCTCCGGTCTAGGCTGTCTGTAGATCAGTTGTCTTTTGCGGTCCAGAGCTTTACACTTACACACGACGTGCTGGGCTGATTCTTCCAACTCGCCGTAGAGTCTGCATGCCAGGTCCTCCTCGAACCGCCCCATTTTATGCAGATGTTTCTTGACAGCCACGTGTCCCGTCAAGATACCTGTTATGTTCCTGATCTGTCTTCTGCTAAGATTAAGCAGCTCTACAGCTCTCTTTAAATTCGGTTCCTCAATTAATGGCTTCGCATGTCTAAACCTTGGACAGTCTGTCCAGTACGCCTTGTGTTGGTTTCTGACCCAGGACTTAATGGATCCCCTGGCAATGCCTAAGACCGGTTCTGGTCCCATAAATGGTTCACCATCATAGTCTAGAGGTGATTTCGCCTTGTTCTCGACGCCAGGACTCCCTATCTCCAGCGGATCCTTTCACTTCATTGTAGGTGAGAAGTGCAATTTGGAGAACCCATTTCACCACACTACAGTTTTCAGCCTTGACAATCGCTTCGCTAACGTTAGCGTCATTAGGTGGATAAATAGACAGTTTATTAATGCCTCTGATGACGCTAACTTTGTTACTTCAATAGAGTTCTCCAATAGGTTAACCAAATTGTACTTATGAGTGCTCATCACAGGTTCCAATCCTCACTTTTTCATTGTACCTTCCGCACTCTATCAATTACGCCAGGTTTTCCAGAAGCTTCCCTCTGGTCGACCTCTTTCAATTTTTAGTGAATTTTCTTTAAACAAATTCAATGTTGAGGAGATCTCGACTTTTGAGTTTTGAAAAAATTTCTTCAAATGAGCGCAAACTAGGACCCCTAGAACCCATATCTGGAGTCAGTTTCAATTTATATATATATATATATATATATATATATATATATATATATATATATATATATATATATATATATATATATATATATATATAAAAGTGTGTGTGTGTGTCACATCGATAACTCAAAAAATAATGGGCCGATTTTGATCAAATCTGGTGAGTTTTTTTCTTATGCACGTGGCTTGGAAAAGCTCGTTAGCCAGGAAAATCGGCCTAAGTTTTCCCGGAAAATTTTGTGTTTTCTTTCGGAAAAAATGTATATCGCTGGAGATAACAAAGTAAGTGGAACCAAATTTGGTGCGCTGGTTTATGTCATCAGAAGTAAACTGTATGCCGAAAAACCGATTATTCCTACTCAGATTATAAATGGTGACCCGCGTACCAAAACTTAAGCCAGTAAGCTAAAAGATAAAAAAGTTATAGGCATTTAAAGAAAAAAAAAGGGGTTTTCCTCAAAACGTCAAAGTCGCGATTTCAAACATCAAAATTCGCAAGATTTAGACAAAGAACCTGAATCAAATACGGATTATGTAAAGAATATGTCGCAAGAAAAGTGTTCTGCAAACTCTTAAGTTCAAGCTTCAACCGTTATTGTCCTTCATTTTACAAAAATATTTACAAAAAATTCATTTCAAATAGACCCTTTTTCTGATGCTTTGGCTGTACGTTTAGTTAAGTTTATGGTTTAACAAGTATTTATATTGATATTGATTTTTAACTCTACGTAAAAACAAACATTTATGTTGACTTCTTAGATACAAACTAAATGAAAGGGAGGTCTTTAAGCCGATAAACAAACGTAGAGCTAAGTATCGGTATAGACACTAATTTAATATTCTGCCAGACAAATCAGGAGTGTTTGGCTGTTCAAATACAAAGTGAAAATAAAGGGCTTGAAATTAAAGGTGCCGCACGATTCATGAAGTTTTGTTCTTAATCGACCTTGATAGATAAATAGTTTCGAAGGAGTCAAGCATACTTTGATGTCTAACATTTGATGTCTAACATCTGTTGAAGTTAACATTTTGAGCCAAACACTGGGTTTGTTTAAAAAAGATAAGCGGCGGTTATTGATCTGTTCGCCAGACGTTAATGTCGGCCTACTTTAGTTGATCCAATATGCACATAGTGAAATTTCTAGATTAAAAGAACGTGTAGCTTCCTTAAATATCTCGGTTTCATTTTAAGCCCGCTATCCTTAGATTAGATAAAAACTCATAAAATTGTCAACCAGAAGACTAAGGTAGTTCTTAGACCTCGTTCCGTTTAAGTATTTACACAGTAGACAGACGATGGTCACCGACTACAACTTACTTCGGATTGGTTCGTTACCTAGGTGTGATATAAATACACAGTGGCGGTTGATTTTAATTTAGAATTTTTCATCCTCTGATGACGCTAACTTGGTTAGTGAAACGATCGTCAGGTCTCTGAAATATGTGTTGTGGTGATTTGGGTTATCCAAGTGTACTTATTATAGACTTCAGTCAAATTTAAAAAAAGTTTTTTTCATGTTTCTTATTAAATAATTAGTTAAAGTAAAACTCGCGTTATATATATATATATATATATATATATATATATATATATATATATATATATATATATATATATATATATATATATATATATATATATATATATATATATATATATATATATATATATATATATATATATATATATATATACATATACATATACATATAAAAATTGAATCTGACGCCGGATATGGGTTCTAGGAGGCCTAGTGCACGCTCATTAAAAAAAAAATTTACTAAAATTTAAAACTATATACTAATATCTCTAAGCTTACAGAAAAAAGTTATAAGTATTTAATGAAATAATGTTTGGTGACACTTGAGGTCACAGAACCCCACAATATCAAAATATTTGTGTGTTACATAAAATATATAAAATAATGCATACACAAGTATTAGTTTTCGTGGCACATATATGATTTTCGTAAAAAATGGAGTAGTTTATTTCTATGAAAATTGACTACCATAACGCACTTGCTGTATCCAAATAAGACGGCACATAAATATACCAGGGCTCTAATACTACGAAATACAAATATCACAGTTCCACAGTCTACCCTAAATTAGGATCTATTTATTATTCATCACGACGTTCTCCCGCTATCTGAATCTCTTTACCTCTATGTCAAAGTTGTTAAAGATGTTATATTCACGTTGTTAACAAACCGAAGACTTGTTAAGACATTTTAACTATAAGTAATGTTGAAAGATTTATTCCAATCTCTGTCTTCCTGACTTCACAACGACAAAGCAATATCCGCTTCCGGATTATTCTAATTTAAATTTCAATTAGTATAAAGTAGCGCACTGAACCCGTTAAACCATTAAACTGCTTGCTATGTAGTAGCTTATATAAAATGAATAAACTTTGATATGTAATATGAGTTATATTATGTCTCATTGTAAATTATTTCATAAAAAGTCTGGACGCAGCAAGTGCGTTATGGTAGCGAATTTTCATAAAAATGCTTTTAATGGCAAATATGTATTGCTTTTAAAAGAAGGTCATTTGGTTGGCAGTATAACCTATACATTAGTAACAATTACCGTATTTCATTAAAATAGCTTTGTCGTTTCAAAAAGTACAAACATTTTCCGAAAATAGGCTTTAAAAGTTCCAGGAAAAATAATAGCCGATTTTCCTGGACAACACACCTCTTTAAGCTGTTTACACATCTTCCATGATATAATTATTCACAAACAGCTTTAGAACCAAAATTGAAAAAAAAAAATGAAAATTTGCAAAAATTTATTTTACAGAAAATCACCTTTTTCATTTTACAGAAATTGCTTTCAGTAATGTTAGACTAAATTATATTTCGACCACTTTTTTTACAATAACTTACTAAAATTTACTATTAATTACCAAAATATCACAAAAATCTTACGAATATAAGTACCACAGAAACACTAAAAACATTTCTGCGAAAACTTTTAAAATTCAGCCACTATTCGAGCGTGCCCGTATACGAAAGCTCGATTTTTTCGACGAGTAATACAAACAAAAAGTTCTCTGAATGCGTCATTTCCATGGGGCTTCGCTATCTATTGATAAAAACGCCGTTTTACAATTTGTGATATGTGTTTAAAATATGTGCCAAAAACGTGAAAAGTTGCAATACAATTAGAACCTCAGTGGTTCAGGGGTAAGAACGTGTACTTCTGAAGCGAATGGTACTGGGTTTGATCCCAGGGTACTCATTTCACTTTTTAAGTACAAACTGTAACATTAACATCAACCGAGGTTCTGGCATTGTATTTGAGCAAGTTGAATGTCTGCACGTTCCGCCTTTCGAAGGGGGCGTAATGCCGTCGGTCCCGTGTCCAAGCGATGTTGGGCACGTTAAAGATCCCTACTATTCTTACCGAAAGGCAGGGATTCGGCAAAATTTCCAAGATAGTGTGGTGAAACTGCTCCCTGACGTCGGTGATTGGTCATAGTCGCGGAAATAGGCCGACGTTAAAGAAACAAAACCCGCACACACACACACACGCTGCAATACAAATAACTCAGAATTGATGTACGATATAATTTTTTTTCTTACAAACATATATTATAATTCGCTGGAAAACACAAAAATGCAATAAAATAAGGGGGTGTTTTATTAAAAAAAGAAAGTGTGTATCACCAAAGACTTATGGGCCATCCTGTCATTGTCAAAATAGGTTTATAAGATGCAGCTCGAGGTATCCTATAACTAACGTATATACTTTTTTGTCATATCTTATATAATAACGGATATATTGAGCTTTGCCGTAGAAATGCGTCACCCTGTATATGTGTAAACAGACAAAACCTGAAACTGACCCCGTATATTGGTTTTTGGGGTTATAGTTTGCGCTCATTTGAAGAAATCTTTTTTAAAATTCTTCTCAATAACGAATTTTTTCTACGAAAATTTGCTAAAATATAGGCTATTAAACCATAAACTCTATAGCTGAAACTACTGCCGAAGCACCAGAGAGAGGGTCTAATTGAAATGGATTTGCTGAAAATATTTTAGTAAAATGTAGGACAATGATGGTTGAAGGTGAATCTTAAGGCTTTGTAAAACACACTTTTTACGACATATCGTCTACGTATGCCATATTTGTTCCAAATTGTTTGTCTGAAAATTGCAAATTTTGACGTTTCAAATCGCGTCTTTGACGTTTGAAGAAAAAAAATTATCACATTTTCAAAATATTTTTTTCTGCTACTTCTAGACGTTTTTGCGTCAAGGAAACTTAACCGTTGGATGTAATATTCAATTGGTTTTGTTAATTACACAAAATAATTTGTTCTTGTGATTTCCTCTGATCACCAGTGGCACCCAAAATTTTTTTAAATGCCTATAACTTTTTTTACTTTCAATTTAGAGTTATGAATTGTGGCGTGTAGTAAGTTGGATAGTAGAAACGTATGTGCCAAATTTGGTTGTGATAGCTCTGTTATTTTCGGATATACACAAATTTTCCGAAGGAGAACCGAAATTTTTCCCGGAAGAACTGCTCCGATTTTCCTGGCTAACGAACTTATCCCAAGCCACTCAAAAAAGGAAGGTACGTACCAAATTTAATTAAAATCGGCCCAATATTTTTTGAGTTATCGATACGATATATATATATATATATATATATATATATATATATATATATATATATATATATATATATATATATATATATATATATATATATATATATATATATATAATATATATTATACTTTCCTTTTTTGAGTGGCTTGGATAAGTTCGTTAGCCAGGAAAATCGGAGCAGTTTTTCCGGGAAAATTTTCGGTTTTCCTTTGGAAAATTTGTGTATATCCGAAAATAACAGAGCTATCACAACCAAATTTGGCACATATCTACTATCCAACTTACTACACGCCACAATTCATAACTCTTTTTTCATGAAAAATCGTCAAAAAGTTTGCACGACTCTTTTCCAAACAAAGTTTTTTAAAATAAATTCACTATCTTTTTACGAAAATATGCTAAAAATGGTTTTTTCAATGAGAATTCGATAAAAGTAGTTTTTACGCAAAAATTCGTGGCAAAAATTTACTTAGATTGGCATTTTTTTTCTCTATAAGAATTGACCAAAGAATATTTTTTTAAATGTATTTATTCATCGAAAATTTGTTTACCTATATAAAATAAAAGTAAAAAAACATTAAACTTCCACGGCGATTCTAACCTGTGCTTAGAAAAATAATTTTAATTTAATATCAAATATAAAAATTAGGCAAACAATTTAAATTTTTTCAATTTTTAATTTCAAAACAATCGGTGAGGAGATATTAGAATTATTCTAAAAAATCGTTATTTTACAAAAAAATTAACACCTTGCATCTTGGAAACAATGCATTTTAGCACCTATGTTTATGGGAACTTTTTTCATAAAATGACCAGGGAAATCAACCCCTTAAATATTGCCCCATCTTTTTTAAACACCCTGTATATATATATATATATATATATATATATATATATATATATATATATATATATATATATATATATATATATATATATATATATATATATATATATATATATATATATAAAAATTTAAACTGACCCCGGATATGGGTTCTAGGGGTCCTAGTTCGCGCTCATTTGCAAATTTTTTTTCAAAATTCGAAAGTCGGGATCTCCCCAGGAGTGAATTTTTTCTACGAAAGTTCACTAAAATACCATGTTGTGAAAAATTTTTGAAATGGGGATAAAAAATGCTTTTTATTGCAATAAAAATCCAATATGGCGTGTATAAGAAACAGCCCGGACGCAGCAGGTACGTTATGAAAGTGATTTATAAAAATGTTTTTAATAGCAAATATGTCTCTCTAATGCAAGCAGGCATCACTCTAGTTACCGGTAAAACCTATAATAGTAGAAACAATGTGCCATATTTTATCAAAATAACTTATTGCTTGAAAATGTACAAAAATGTTCCGAAAATAAGCTTACAATGTTTCCGAGAAAACTGGTTTCCTAGTCAACAAACCTTGCGTTAATAGCAAATTGAGTTGTTGAAATTTGGAACATTTAATGAAAATTCGCTACCAAAACGCACTTACTGCGTCTCGATTTTTTTCTCAAGAACATGCATCATATTTCGATAAAAAATGCAAAAATGCAATAATATAAGGATGTTCGAAAAAAAAATTGTAGGTGCCGCCAACGACTTATGGCCCAGCCTGTGATTGTCAAAATAATTTTATAAGACGCAGCTCAAGACACCCTATAATTAACGTATACAACTTTTTCTCGTATCTTGCATAATAACACTTATATTGAGCTTTACCCTGGAAATGCGTCACCCTGTATATATGTTAGCAGATAAAAACTGAAACTAAACCCAGATACGAATTCCAGGTGTCCAAGTTTGCTCTCATTTAAAGAAATCTTTTTAAAATTCAAAAGTCGCAGTCTCCCCATTCACGAATTTTTTCTACGAAAATTAGGTAAAAATTATAGACGTTAAACCATAAAGTTAACTAAACGTACCGCCAAAGCATCAGGGAAAGCGTCTATATAAAATAAAACATGAAGGAGAATGACAGTTGAAGCTGAAAATTAATGCTTTGCAGAACACTCTTCTTGCGACATTTTCCTTATATAATCCGTATTTGTTTCAGGTTCTTTGCCTAAATGTTGCTAATTTCGACTCTTCAAATCGCGACTTTGACGTTTTGGGGAAAACCCCAATATTTTTTTTCTTTAAATGCCAATAATTTTGTGTCATTAATCTTAGAGACATTAATTTTAGTACCTGCTTCACTCTTTATAATACAAACACGGGTACCAAATTTGGTTGTCCTTACCTTGTTATTTCCGTATATAAATTTTGTCCGAAAGGCAACAAAAAAAATTTCGGAATAAAACAGGCTAATTTTCCGGGCTAACGAACTTATCCAAGTCACTTGCAAAGTACTCAGAAAATTTTGTCAAAATCGGCCCATTATTTTTTGAGTTATCGGTGCGATTCATACACTCACACACCATATATATATATGTATATATATATATATATATATATATATATATATATATATATATATATATATATATATATATATATATATATATATATATATATATATATATATATAAACTTACCCTGGATATGGGTCCTAGGGGGGGCCTAGTTGGCGCTTATTTGAAAAAAATTTCAAAATTAAAAAGTGCATTTTTTTAAAGAAAATTCATCAAAAAAATACATTAAAACTCTGGACGCAGCAAGTGCGTTATGGTAGTGAATTTTCATAAAAATGTTTTTATTGCAAACATGTGTGTTTTCTTTTTAAGAAAGCAGGCATCAATTTTGGTTACCAGTATAACCTATATAGCAAAAAGAATGTGCCCTGTTTCATAAAAATAACTTTATTGTGTTAAAATGTACAAAAATTTCCAAAGGTAGACTTAAAGTGTTCCCGGAAAAACTCGTTTCTTGGTCAACCTTATAGGTTAATAGCAAATTCGGCTATTCAAGTATGAAGCATTTGATCAAAATTCGCTACCATAACGCACTTGCTGCATCCAGAATTTCTTTTCTTACAAACATGCATTATATTTCGATGAAAAATGCAAAAATGCAATAACATAAGGCGTGTTTGACTAAAAAAAAAAAAATTTGTATCACCAACGACTTATGGGCCACCTTGTGATTGTAGAAATATTTTTTTAAGATGTAGCTTAAGACACCCTCTAATTATTATAAACAATTTTTTTTTCATATCTTATATAATAACGGATATTTAACGTTTTAAATCGCAACTTTGACGTTTTGAGGAAAACCCCAATTTATTTTTCTTTAAATGCCTATAACTTTTTTGTCTTTCAACCTACACAGCTAAATTTTGGTAGGTAACTTACCTATAAACCCGCGTACCGAATTTGGTTGCCCTTACTTTGTTAATTCCGGAGACATAAATTTTTTTCGAAAGAAAACACAAAATTTTCCGGGAAAATCTGGGCAGATTTTCCTGGATAACGAACTTATCCAAGCCATTTGCAAAAGGAATTTATTCACCAAATTTAATCAAAATCGGCCCATTATTTTTTGAGGTATCGGTGTGATACATATATATATATATATATATATATATATATATATATATATATATATATATATATATATATATATATACATATATATATATATATATATATATATATATATATATATATATATATATATATATATATATATATATATATATATATATATATATATATATATATATATATATATATATAAACATATAAAAAGTCATTTGAAGACATTTTTTCAAAATTCAAAAGTCGGGATCTCCACATTAGTGAATTTTTTTAAGAAAATTCACTAACAAAGTTATAATCATTATCTCGAAAACGGTAAAAGAAATTCTTTGGTTTTATCATTATTGCAAAGACCTTAAAAAGTGCCCATAAAGTGTCCAAAACAAAATATCCTATGTTTTCAGATAAGCGAAATAGGGTGGTTTGTCAAAAACCCACCATTTTGTTTTTTCACGATTATTTAAAAAAAGTGATAGAATGCGATGGCAGTTCTAAAATACTAATAGCACCCCGAGAAACATTATTTATTTTACCGAATTTGTAGCTCTGATAATAATCGAGATGGCAATAACATGCAGCACCAATCTGGGACACAGTGTAACAAACTAAACTTCTCAGATAAAAAAGTCTGGTTTTTATTTCACTGATTACAACATATATTCTTTTAATTAAAGCACTAATTGTATTATAAGTATCAGCTTACAGTCTACTAAGCAATACCTACTACACAAAAAATCGTCTGCCGTTTTTCTTAATACTATTCTTCTGTTAACGCAGCTTATCACTGTATTCAGTGATGTGATTTATTTCATTCCAAAGTGGTAGGTCTACAACTTTCTTTAAGGGGATTATTGAACTGTAGTGTTATGCAATAAATCTCTCTCCAAACTTCTATTTTGCTGTTCACTTTATAAACTTTTCTCATTGGACTAATGTATAGATTCCATGTACTTTACGCTTTAGACATATGTGATGACTAAGTGAATAAATTCTCTATGTTAACCGTTGAAAAATTTGGAAAGTTTTTATCTGACAGTTTTACCCCCAGAAAATAAATAATGGTGAATACTGCGTAGTGGCGAAATGTATGCATGCCATAATAAATTTAGTAAAATATTTTAATAAAGTTGTAACTTATAAAAAGGCTGTTCAAAATCCATTGCTCTTTTTTCCATTTTTGTTAAAATGGTAAATGCAACTCCAGTATGTGGCGGCACGTGCTTCATGCCTTATATCTTACTTAGTGTTGTAAGGGTGGCTACCATAGTCGTATTACTTTATAGGTGTATTTTCGCTGCAATTAGGATGCCGTACTGACGAGCTCTAATAAGAGCGAAACCGGTCTGCGGTTCTAATTGTGGTGCGAATGCATCTATCCTTACATACTTTGTCACTATATTAGGGTAGAAATGGGCCAGGACTGACAATTTACTAAATTTGTTAGTTGGTTGTATACAGTCTCTATTTTTTAATACTTTGTGTTATTTGGAGCTGCCGTGACAACATAGTACTTGGTTCCGCAACGAGGTGGCGGCACGTGCTTCGTGTCTTATATCTCACTTAGTGCCATAATGTATAATTTTTAGCGAATTTGCGTAGAAAAAAGTATACAGTAAATATAGGTTGTCTTGAGCTACATCTTATCTTATAAAATTATTTCGACAAGCACAGGATAGCCCATAAGCCGTTGGTGATACAATTTTTCTTTTTTTAAATCGAACACCTCTTATGTCATTGCATTTTTGCATTTTCCATCGAATTATAAAGCATGTTTGTAAAAAAATTGGGAGGGTTTATTGTTTTCGAGTTAGTTCGATATTATTAAGTGGCGCTCTAAGTTATCTATTTTAAAAGATTGCCCGCTCTGTTAGTAAGTTTTTATACGAAGAAAAACTCCGTTCAACGCCGACTGAGGTAATTGGAGCATATTTTAAGCTTGACAATACGGTAGGGTCTACATTGTTTAAATCGGCTGAAAACTCCAGAGCTTTTGTAATTTGCGTTAAGTTGGTATAAACCCTTATTTTTTGTGAGTGTTTCTGATATTTTTTTGTAATTTGTTTTGCAACAGGCTCATTTGCTTTATCAATAGTTTCTTTGAAATGTACTATTAATTTAACTGATTCAGTTAGCAACACATTTTGCTGCTGAATTTTTTTTATACTTTCTGTAACTACTTTATAATTACTGTTTATAAAACATAATTTTTAGCTCAATTTGGAAAATAATTTTTGCTTGTTTTACTGACGCACCTGCTTCATCTGCAAATTCAAGCATTACCTCCGTGATTTCTCTAAAATGTTCAAAATAAAATAAGGCAGAATCGATCCAGGTTCCCCATCGCGTGATTACAGGTCTAGGAGGTAATGTTACCCCAGGCGGAATTTCTCTATACCTTTGAACTCTTAAAGGAGCTGTGACGAACACTTTTTTTCATATTATTAATAAATTCATTGACTAAAGGAAATTGCTGTCTAGTTTCTTCTGCTACCCTGTTTAACCCGTGAGCCAGGCACGTACAATGAATTAAGTTGGGATAAAATATATTCCAACTTTGACCACATATGAAGCAGCATCGGTAAGCAGCAATAAAACTGTATCAACTGGTACAGTATTTGGCAAAAACACGTTTGACAGACCCTCCTGAATAAATCTTGTTATAGTAATATTTTTTTTCTAATTCTTTGACTGCAGTTAAATAAGGTCTAGATGAAGAAATGTCGCATAAGGTACCTACCATTAAATTAGCAATATATCTACCACAAACATCTACTACAACGTAAAAAAAATATTTTTTATAAGACTTTTTACTTTTGAAGAAGTTGCTAAATAGCATTCCTCAACCATATTTTTTCTCAAATTACTTTCATTTGGTATAGACTGTTTACAATATATTTTTTTTAAATGACGCGATGACAGTGTTATTTAATGTATTCAGTGGAATGTTAGAAGTAACCATTGCCTTGTATAAGTCAAATTTAAAGGTATCCTCTTCTGCTTTCTTTGTTTGGTTTCCAAAACATTCGCGTATTTATGCTTGGGATGTAGTATTGGAATTTTGTTTTTTACCATTTCTTTGATGCAGAGGTGTCTTACAGTGTTGTTCTATGATATATTTCCTTACACTTAAAATCTGTTTGAACAAAAATCAATATTACTACAGGCATCTACATCTTTTTTTCGAATAAAGAGATTTAGTTTTGTTAGTATACAATATCCGTGAATTAAGTAATAAAAATAAAGGAGTATATTTTTAATTTGTATTTGAGTCATTTTTAGGAATTGCAAGGTATTTTTTTAATACTTTATTTATTTTTTTATTTTGTTAGAATTTTATAATTTTCGAATATAAAAATCATGTGTCGGTAAACTTGGCAAATAGATACTGGGCTGATTAATGGCGAAAGTTAGAAGAACAAAGAAAATAGATCAGTTGCTTAAAATAAAAAAATAACTTTCCCGCATGGTTTACAAAAAAAAAACGTTATCACCATCTACGGCCAGCCCTGAGTGTGGCCGTATCCAGCTTGGAAATTTGGAGCACATTTTTTACAGTATAAAATAATAAAAACAACCCTACACTAACACTGTCTAAAGGTGAAGTAAATTCACTGTGCGTGCAACTAAGCACAAGAAGCACAAGCAAACTAAATAAGAGAAACAAATTATTTTACTTCTAGACACTACGGGCGTGTAAATAAATCAGACCCAATCCCCTTTAATGTCTTCTTGCGAGACTTAAGACTACGAATAAAATGACCTGACCGTCAGTCCTTTCAATACATTCTGCAGTTATTATTGGGAATTCCAGACACAGTTTTTATGATAGGCCAGCGTAAAACCCTAGTTCTTACGAATTTTAGATTTATACAATACCCACAAATTGCATTTTTCTATTTATCTCACGTTGATGTAAAGTACAAAGAAAAGAGCGCCATTACCGACAATCCTTCTAAGAATTTGTTTGTATACTCTCACCTACTAGCTACTAGTTTCATTTAGGTATAGCACGTACATAGCTAGGAAGCGGTGGATTCTAAGAACCCAGAGGTAGCTCACCCTGTCTAGCGCACTGTCTTATATCTGCGTGAAGTTCTCGAACTATACAATACCAGAAATTTTGAATCCTCTTTCCGCCAGCTACATTTGAACGGCCTAGAAATTTACCTTAGCAGTTGCTTACACTGAAACAAGTATATGGCTTTTGTGATATACGGAAACCGCTAGAAATTGTAAAATATGCAAATAATGCAAAATATATGGAAATATGCAATTTAGGCAAAATACACTAAAAAATATGCGAATTGCATAGAATCCGAGCCCTGGATATCAGTAAACAAGAGAAATGGAAAGGCTCAGCCTAATTTGATTTAGTCCCTCCCTGTTGAAGACAATGTTTCTAAGTAAATAGTTTAACACCAGTGAGGGTGAAAGTAGAAAACAGAAGTGATATATGATGTAAACAAGCATATAGTGTCCCTAGTGTTTTCGGAAGGCAACAATTTATTTTGAGTCAATCCTTAATGTAAAGGGAGTAAATTTATCTCGCTACAAGAAAACTCTGGATAAGTTTGTCACTTGGAGTCTGAAGGCACGTACCATTTATAACCAAACTGTCTGCTGCGAATAATGTGCTTTAGGATTAGATACCCTATACTTCAATGAAGTACTCGGAAACTAAGAGATAAATGGATACATGTATTTGCTCTCTAGAAATATAAGTGAGTATTTTGAGATCAGTATTGAAAAGGTCTGGACGCAGCAAGTGCGTTATAGTAGTGACTTTTCAGAAGAATAATATATCATAGTGATATAACCTTATATTAAAAGTTAGAAAACGTTACTTTATTTAATTAGGAACGGTAAAAATAAGGTAAAGAAGGACAGGCAAAAACATAACCTCTAACATAAATATTTATACAGTAATTTGGATACAAAACTAAAACAAAACAGTTGATAAACACAAAATATACTGAACAAAAAATGCGGATATTTTCTTGCATCGAGAGATGCTCATTATGTTTGTTGCACCTACCGTACTTTGTGAATCGAGTCTCGTCCAGCCAAAGTATTTCAGAATGAAACTGTGGGCTGTCTTCACACACATTTCGAAACCAGGTGCAAAATTCAATTCGCTTAGGAGGATCATCATTGTGCAAAGTTTGCGATGTTGATATTTTATAAGAATGATATTTGTGCATTTTTAGTACCCTAACGGCAGTACGTTGGGATGTACTGGCTTCTGCTGCGATCTTCCTAGTTCAAGTCGAAGAATTTTGAGTCACACTAGCCAATACGTTTATTTGTGCCACTTCACCAATGGTATTTATGCTGTCTCTTGGCCTAGTGCAGGAACCACATGCCTCTAAATTATCATAAGGGGTGCATTAGGCCTGTTCCCCTGATAGATGGTGGCAGAAGGTGGAGGAACTTTGGAAGAAAGCTCCTCTGAGAAGTGCCCGTGCAGATCTCTATAAAAGACAGAGAGAGGCCACCAACGGCACGTTGGTTTGCAAGGGATGGCAGTCTTTTGGTGACGGTAGGGTTGCCGATGAGAGGTATAGCTTTTTTATTACTTAAAATGTAACACTCAACCCCTGTTTCTCTTGATTCGAAATATTCATAAGTAACTACAAACGCCTCCACCAAAATAAGGCTCTTACAGAGAAAACATCACAGTAATATTGGCAAGTGTCAAAAACAATTGTTTTCATAGTTACCTGTTAGATTTGACATGAAAAATGAACCTCGACTGCCTCTTAAAAAAGCCGGCCTAGATTGTTTTGCTACTAGTGGTAGAAGCTTCGCTTATTTAAGTGACGGATTCGAGTTTGCAAAAGAAAATTAGTTGTATTAGTAATAACTCAACGCTTTTCAGACTTTAAAAAAATTATTTATCAAATTTTTTACAAATTTGATATAAGAATTGTATTTTAGTGATTATTATGTTAAATCTCTAATTAGAAATGTTATGTAAACTAAGCGCCAAAACTTAGATTTACGTTTTAGCTATTTGAGATAAACAACCGTTTTCTTGGTAAACAATGTTATTTTTTTGAAAAAAATAAAGAGAAAACCACTGTAAAATATTTATTTCTTAAAATAACCATATCGTGTTTCATATCAATGTAAAGAGGAAAGAAGGCCTCTTTAATAGAGCCACAGCCAACTATGACTTCCATTTAAAAAAAAGTAAAGTTTATGTCATAACTCAAAAGTTACAGATCTTTTTAAAATTTGTATATTTTAGCTTTATTTACAATATATTTATCTACAACTTTTTTCTTTACACCTTTTAAGCAAACCCATTACTAAAGCTGCCAAATGCATTTAAAGAAAGGGGCAAATATCAGTTTTTTCAAAATATCTGGTAATCCGTGACATTTTTTATGGAAACAAAACAGTTCTGAATTACACTCATAAAACTGTACTACTTTCCCCATTTAATTGTCTCTCTAACTGCAGTAGTTTACGCGATCCATGTACTAAACATCGAAAAAATTGACCCTGTATATATATATATATATATAGGGGAAAGGTCCCTATATTGGACCACCTAAGAAAGAATCTCTATAAAATGGAAATTTTTGAACCAAATGGAAACAAAAAATTTGGAGGGGTACTCCTGTGTGTTATAAATGGATAAATTTTATAAAACAGGCAGAAAACCGTGCGGGTGGTGCGCAAAAAAAATCAAATCAAAATAGATCTATCGGTCCAATTTAGGATACTGGTTTCCTAATTTGAACCACAGGTCCCCTAAATTGGACCACGTCTATTTTTCATTATTTAGGGAGAGAACATTCATTAAAATGGTAATAACATTTCATTCAGAACTGAACATATGATTCTGAGATGGATTAAGTAACATATTATAACAAAATATTAGGTATATAAAATAACACAATCAGTCACTGTCAGACTCACAGTTTATACATTCATAGAAAGCAGTATTGCGGCCATTGGTGCACCTCAAGTGTGACCACTTTTTGCACGAAATACAGCGCATCCACTCTTCTCCTGGATCGGATTGCGAAAATGGAGATAGACAAATAATACAAAGGCAATCTTCATCTTCGGATTCTGATTCGCTTGTTGAATGCTGTGGCAGAGGGCGCTTTCCCTTGTATGATTTAGACGCAGAAGACTTGCCTTTGAAATCTGGTTTTGAAGAAGAAAAAACCTTTTTGGCGGTTTTAGGAGGAGCCATTTTCTTACGTTGTTTTTCTTCAAGGTCATCCTTGTAGGGGCTACTAGTTATTATTGTGGTAGAACTAGAAGCAGGTGTGCGCGATTTTCGCTTTAAGATTGGCAGGGGAGATATCTCAGACACAGATTTTCTTTTTTGGAGAGAAGACGTGGAGCATTCTGCCTCTAATGTTTCTCCTACCGAAGTGTCTGTAGATGTGGATGCATGTTGGGTTACATTGTTGATGTTAATGAGAGCACGATGGGTCACTTCGTTTGCTGAAGAGGTGTCCTCTGACGCATTCGTTGGATCCATATTCACATTGGGAAGACAAACAAATTCACTATCATCAAACACATTTCTATCTAAAGGCCATATGCCGCATTTCGCAAAACCGCTTACAGCGTTTCCTACTGAAGCAGCTTTGGCATAGGCTTCTCCAAGTAATTTTGACACCTGAAACTGCGTAATATTTTGGTTAGGGTGCGTACGAAGCCATTTATCAGCTGCTTGGTTGTAATACGAACTAAGGGGCTTGAAGAATGAGACGTCACAGGGTTGCAACCTGTGGGTGGTGTGTGCTGGTAGCGACAACATGATTATTCCACTTTCCCTGGCTAACGTTATGGCTTCTAGATTTTTTGTATGGGTGGTATGACCATCCATTATTAAAAGTACCTTCTTATCTTTAGATGGCTTCGCAAAATTAATGAAATGCCTTAGCCATTTTACGAATAACTCACTTGTTATCCAGCCCGATTCTGAGCAAGCAAATTCTGTTTCTGGAGGTGCACCTTCTTTGAGTTCATCTTTGAATCTAATGCGCTTAAATATAAGCATCGGAGGGACGTACATACCAGCAGCATTAATGCAGCAAACACATGTCGTATTTACTCCACGCTCCCCGCTTGTAAGAGATCCTATTTGATGCTTACCCTTCTGTCCAATTATTTTTTGTGGTCTCTGGACTGTAGAAAGACCGGTCTCATCAACATTATAGATCTCAGATGGACTGAAGTTATGTTCATCGTAAAGAGCAGTGAGGCAATCAAAGAAAGCTTCAACTTTTTCTTTGCTGAACCCTAAAGCCCTCGCCGATGAAGTTGCCTCCGGTTGGCGGAGCGATAGCTCTTTGTGTCGAGACATGAAACAATAGTACCACTTCTTGCCGACTTGTCCATTCTTGAACCTATGAGGAATTCCATTTGCTTCTGCGACATCATATGCGAGTTTTCTCAAATCACTACGAGTGATTCCAAACAGACTTCTTTCAAGCTGTAGTACATGGTTTACTATGTCTTCCTCTATTTCTGGTGGAATATCTGCGGCACGTCCAAATTTTTTCTCACTTCCATGAGCATTTTTGTTCTTATTGTCAATTCTGCGTTTTAAATTTGCCTTTGGTATTTGATACTTTCTGGCTATTTCATTTAAACCCATAACACCACTTTGGTGGGCTATTAAGGCTTCCCTCATATTTTCCTCCACCCATTTCCCGTATTTCCCACGTTGTGACATATTCACCTAGAAAAAAGTGAGTTGCTTAATTTGGACCGGTCCAACTTAGGAACTAGTAGGTGGTTCAATTTAGGAAACTATAACCTTACTTTGAAAACTTCTCTTTTAAAAGGGGTTTGTTGTGAAAAACAAATAAATTCTTGAACGATATAACAGATAAAAACTTGCTTGAAATGTACACCTATGAAAAAGAAAAAGTTACTCACCAGTGAAAAAGTTATAGCTTACAGAAGATAACAGCAAAATTGTATCAGACAGCACAAAAACATAACACATGTGTTTCCGCAAGTTACACGAACTGTACAGATCTCTCGTTCCGTGCTGCGACTAAACCACGTATTAGCTGCAAGTACCAGCCAACAGAGGCCGCCTGGCACAATTAATATTCATATGAAAGTGATGGTCCAATTTAAGATCCGGTCCAAATTAGGGACCTTTCCCCTATATATATATATATATATATATATATATATATATATATATATATATATATATATATATATATGTGTGTGTGTATATGTATATATATATATATATATATATATATATATATATATATATATATATATATATATATATATATATATATAATGTATGTATCACACTGATAACTCAAAAAATAATGCGATTTTGATCAAATTTGGTGAGTACCTTCCTTTTGCAAATGGCTTGTATAAGTTTGTTAGTCAGGAAACAAACCCGGCATTCCAGAGAAAATGTTGTGGTTTATTCCGTAAAATTTGTATATTTTTTGAAATAACTAAGTAATGGCAACCAAATTCGGTAAGCTGGTTTATATCCTTAAAAGTAAACTGTGTACCAAAATTTAGACCTATAAATAAGTTAAAAGACAAAAAAATTTATTTCATTGATTGTTGTTGCCCTTACTTGGTGAAACTTGTCCATACTGCATACAGACTTGGAGAATACTTCTCTGGCTTCACTGTTGGTTTTTAGTGGTGAAGGACGTAGCCAGCGCGTGAGCTAACTGGAGCAAGTCTGTATGCAAAAAAATTTATGTAGAGAAAATTTCGCAAGTAGAATGTTTTACAAACTCTTAAGTTTCAGCTTCAACCGTCATTGTCCTCCATTCTACTAAAATGTTTCCACAAAAATACTCTTTCTCTGATGCTTTGGGAGTAGCTTTCGTTATAGAGGTTATCGTTCTAAAATTTGTAGCGAATTTTCGTAGAAAAAATTATGTTAATATTTATATATATATATATATATATATATATATATATATATATATATATATATATATATATATATACAGGCTAACGCATTTTTACGGTAATAATATGTGTTATTATAGACGATACGAGAAAAAATTGTATAAGTTAATTATAAGGTGTTTTGAGCTGCATCTTATAAAATTATTTTTACAATCACAAGCTGGCTCATAAGTCGTTGGTGATACATTTTTTTTAATCGAACACGCCTTATTATATATAATTTTTGCATTTTCCATCGAAATATAACGCATGTTTTTTATGAAAATAAATTCTGGAAGCAACATGTACATTTTGGTAGCGAATGTTCATTAAATACTCGAATTTCAATAGCAACGAAACCAGTTTTTTAGGAACATTTGAATCTCGTACATTTTCAAATAAAATTGTGTGTGTGTTTTGTTTCTTTAACGTCGGACTATTTCCGCGACTATGTCCAATCACCGACGCCAGGGAGCAGTTTCACCTCACCATCTTGGAAATTTTTTCGAACCCCTGCCTTTCTGTAAGGAGGGTAGGGATCTTTAACGTGCCCAACTTCGCATGGACACGGGACCGACGGCTTTACGCCCCGTCCGAAGGGCGGAACGTGCAGACATTCAGCTTGCTCAAATACAATGCCAGAACCTCGGTTGTTGTTAATCGTACAGTATGTACTGAAAAAGTGAAAGGAGTTCCCTGTGAGTGAACCCAGTACCCTTCGGTTCAGAGGCACACGTTCTTACCTCTGAACCACCGAGGCTCTCGAAATAAAATTATTTTGACGACATATGATACATTGTTTTTACTATATAGGTTATACAGGTAACCAAATTTGATGCCATCTTTAAAAAAAGGAGATATTTACTATTAAAAACATTTTTATGAAAATTCACTACCATAACGCACCTGCTGTATCCAGAATTTTTGTAATAGCTTGTGTACTTTTGTAGCATCATCACCTTCTGAGACCTACGAGCATCTATGTAGGGTTTTCACCAGGGCTACAATAGTTTTTAAAGTTCTCTATAAATAAATTAAAGATTTGGGGAAAAGCACATAATCTATTTGCTTTAGTTTGGTCTCCAAAACTTATGCTATTAAATCTGAATACATATCTTGTATTGCAGTCCCCCGTCCTAGTGATTAGGCTTTACCACAGGTGATAGGTTTATTAGTACAAAAATTCATATACTTGCCTGCTATCGGAATAATTTGTAAAGGACGCCGCCAAAAAGCAGCTCTGCAACAAACCGTATTTTTTCATCTGTGTATTCGTCAATTGTGTTCTTTCGCGTTTCGTGCGCTACACAAAACGACCAGTAGCTTAATGATTTTGTTTTGGTTATATTTTCCGCATACTGCTTGAATCCTGGAAGATGTAGAATAACATTAAGACCCCGGATACGGCTTGTGTTCGAAGGTTGTTTTGAAAAAAAATTATATATACAATAACATGCATGTATGGCAAGTCAGAACAAAACAAAGAACAAGTGGTTGACAATGCTTATCTAAAAGTTGAAAGGTGAAAACAACAAACAATTAAAAAAATGTCTATACAATAGAGCTATTCGCTAATAAGTACACCTGGAGAACCAAATCACCACAAGACATCTTTTAAAGACCTGACGGTCGTTTCACTAATAAAGTTAGCGTCAGAGGAGATGCTAACTTCGTTAGCATCTCCCCTTGTTAGCAGTTGCGTTGTGGTGATTTGGGTTCTCCAAATGTACTTATTAGTGCTTATCACATGTTCCAATTTTCACTTAGTATACAAGCTAAGTTTAAGCAAAAAACTCTTTAGAGGTACTTTAAATCTACCATTCTCTCTTACAGAACCTGGCAATTGGTTGTATAATTTTGCCACCATAATCAGGGACCCTTTACTAGTTTTGGTTACGTGCTGTGCAGGTGCCTAAGGGTCATTAAATTGCCTTAACAAAAACGCATCATCTAAATATGTAGATGGAACTAACTGTAAGTATATTATAATTTTTAAATGGTTCAAGGCAGGAATGAGGGCACGCCAGCAGTTATCGTCATAATTCTTTTCAGCAACAAGAGCAGTTGCACTGTTTGACTATCACCACCCAATCATAAAATACCATAGCTTAGCCTAGATGGAATAAAGGCATGGTAGAATGACAGTAGAGTGGGCAAATTCACAAAGTCACGGAGTCTATGTGCAACAAAACAACTTTGTTACAGATAACTTTGTAATATGGGTTGTCCAAGAAAAGTTAGAGTTAAAATAGGTACCCAAAAAAAACATATTTTTGCTGCTGTAAAGATTTTCTATGGAGCCTCACCAAAATGCTACAGTTGCTGCCATTTCCCATGCTGTTAAAAACCATTATCGTTGATTTACACTGATTTAAGATCAGTACAAGTCTGCACAGTATCCACCGAGTTCTGAACATCATACAGCAGTGCATTAGATTCCATGCTACGGATAATAGCAGAGTATCGTCAACAAAAAGAACCAATTTATGACCTCCAAGGCCTAGAGCCAAGTCATTACCAAGCAGAAGAAATATAAGGGGTCCCAAGATGCTACCCGGGGGCACTCCAGAATACACTGACAGAGCTTGAAAATAAAATCTAGTACCATCGAGGAATAAGTATGATTTGTCAAATATGACTCAATCCACTGAAATGATGAATCTCTTATGCTATATAGTTGGAGTTTTTCTAAAAGCAATTAATGATTGACTTCGTCGAATGTTTTTGTCAGATCATACGAAACTGAAGCAGTCAACGCTATCAAGGACAAACGAATATAAGGCAACAACTGCATCCCACGTAGAATATTTGTCACAAAAACCATACTGATCAGGGATTAGGGTTTAATATTTTTAAACAAACTCGCTTACACGCTTCTTAAATATTCTCGAATACTTTGTCGTATATTTTAGAGAAAATCGAAAGCAGACAAATTGGCTAATAGTTAGAAACTACTTCCGGATTTTCACTCTTAAGTATTGCAATGACGATAGACACCTTTAAATGTTCTGGTAAAAAAAAAAACGAACTCTAAAGACAAGTTCACGAAATGAGCAAGAGGCTTGAAATTGAGTCAAAAATACCCTGATAAACTAATAGTTAATGGAATGGAAGTATCTTAAGCAACATTGATTTCGTCAAGATTTCCTTTATTTTAGTCATGTGCAACATGGTTTTCATCATTGTAATCATGAAAAGAATAAACTGTAGGTTTGTCAGTTATATCACTATCAACATTGTCTCTAAAATATTTATCTCCAACTTCTTCGGGGTACCATTTACGGTCGTTAATGATAAAATCCAATTGAAAAACAAGCGCCGACTACAAACTGACTTCCTGAAGAAGCCAATTTACACTTCCTAAATTGTAACAAAGTGGTATGAATGGTGTTGATTCCTAAAGTAATACTGTGGAGTATGACGGAGCCCCACCACATAGCAGATTACCTACTTTGTTACGACAATACATAAGAGGAACCTAGGCCGAAATGACTCTACGATACAGGTTACGCGTTAACAGTGTAGTAACAGTTTCATTTTAGTACATTTGGGGCTCCAGACCAATTTCAAAATTTACTTATTCATGAATTGAAAAAAATACCTTTGTAAAGGTAATTAAACGAGCTTTAAAATAAAATCTCTGGACGCAGCAAATGCGTTATAGTAGCGAATTTTCTTTAAATTATTTTCAATAGCAAATGTCTTTCTCTGATGAAAGCAGGCATCACACTTGGTTGCCTATATAGTATAAACAATGTACCATATTTCATCGAAATAAATTTATTGTTTGAAAATATATAAACATTTTTCAAAAGTCTAGATGCAGCAAATGTGTTATGGAAGTGAATTTGGATAAAAATGTTTTTAATAGCAAACGCGAGCAGGCATCAATCTTATTACCGGTATAGCCTATGTAGTAGAAACAATGTACTATATTTTATCAAAATTACTTATGGTTTGAAAATATACAAAAATTTTCCGAAAATAAACTTTAATGTTGGTTTTCTAACCAACAAAGCTTACGTTAATAGCAAATTGAGTTATTGAAATTTAAAGGATTTAATGAAAATTTGGTAAATTTGCAGATTAGCTCCCGAACGCTTTTCAACAAATTGTCTAGGCAGATTTCTGAAACCAGTTTTTTGAAAAGCGTTCGGGAGCTAAACTGCAAATTTACGGAAAATTCGCTACCAAAACGCACTTTCTGCGTCCAGTTATTTTCTTACAAACGCATCATATTTTGACGAAAAATGCAAAAATGCATTAACGAATTTGTTCTACGAAATGTAGCTAAAAAAAAATTATGCATCCCTACTCACTTCTGGTCCCGTAACTTCCTTGGGGGGTGTGAACAAGAAATTTTTCTTGGGGTTTGTGGATTCAGAGGGGGGAGGGCTAGGCAGGTTTCTGAAAATAGTTTTTTGAAAAGCATTCGGGAGCTAAACTGCAAATTTACAGAAAATTCGCTACCAAAACGCACTTACTGCGTCCAGTTTTTGTTCTACGAAAATAAGCTAAAAAAAATTATACACCCCTACTCACTCCTGGTCCCGTAACTTCCTTGGGGAGTGTAAACAATAAATTTTTTGGCGGAATAGGGGTGCTGTGCGGGGTAGGCAGGGTTTAAGGGTGATATGGCTTCAAGGTGTGAAAAAGACAACTTTCAAGCCCGTTTTATTCGCATTTTCTGCTCATATTTACTTTTTACTACCTATTCCGCCCAGCACCCCTATTCACTCCTGGTCCCGTAACTTCCTTTGGTGGTGTGAAAACAAATTTTTCTTGGTTTTTGTGGATCATGGGGGGGGGGGGGGGGGGTCTAGGCAGGTTTCTGAAAGCAGTTTTTTGAAAAGCGTTCGGGAGCTAAACTGCAAATTTACCGAAAATTCGCTACCAAAACGCACTTACTGCGTCCAGATTTTTTTCTTATAAACGCATCATATTTTGATAAAAAATGCAAAAATGCATTAACAAATTTGTTTTATGAAAATTAACTAAAAATATTATAGACCCTTAGACCATAAACTTCACTAAACCTACAAATAAATATCCAAAAAACATCAACTGAACTAAACTGACAGCCAAAGCATCAGAGAAAGGGTCTATTTGAAATGAATATTCTGTAAATATTTTAGTAAAATAAAGGGCAATGACGGTTGAATCTGAAACTTAAGGGTTTGCAGAACACTCTTCTTGCAACATTTTCTTTTCACAATCGGTGTTTGTTTCATATTCTTTGCCTAAACATTGCCAATTTTGACTTTAAAATTGCGAGTTTGACGTTTTGAGGAAAACTCCAAAATTTGTTTCTTTAACTACCCATAACTTCCTTGTCTTTAAAGCTAGGGACTGAGTTCACTATTTATAATACAAACACGCGTACCAAATTTGGTTGCCCTTACTTTGTTATTTACGGAGATATGCATTTTTTTAAAAGAAGACACAAAATTTTCCGGGGAAACCTGGTCTGATTTTCCTGGCTAACGAACTTATCCAAGCCACTTAGCCACTTGCAAAAGGAATATATATATATATATATATATATATATATATATATATATATATATATATATATATATATATATATATATATACTTCAAAAATAATGGAGCGATCTTGATCAAATTTGGTGAGTACTTTCCTTTTGCAAGTGGCTAAGTGGCTTGGATAAGTTCGTTAGCCAGGAAAAAAAAAATATATATATATATATATATATATATAAACACAGATCCCCTCATTAGCGAATTTAAAAAAAAATTTGCTAAAATGTGCCACTCAACTTTCTTCTCTATTAATATTTTAGCGTGTAAGCCTATTCCCGTAATTGAGTTGACCAATCGATAAGACCAACATCATAAAACCTTGTCACTCGATAATAAAATCGACAGGTGTCCCAGAATTTTAATATTACATACCAAGGTAGATATATTAAGGATGAGAATTTGTAGCATATTCACCAACACTATGTAAAATATTTTTTTTCTTTTTTGATTTAATTGGCCTCGAGAATTTTCTCATTTGGCCACGGGATGAAGTTTCAACATAATAGTTTATTATATCCGGTGCGACCAGTAGAGACATCACAATTTATATGTGCATTATTATTACGATTATTATTATTTTTTTAAATTAAGGATGAGACAAGTACACATATTTTCGTGTATAGAAGTCCTTCCAGCTGACTATTTGAGACTATAACTGGACCACGAATAAATAGATTTCAACACCAGGACGAACACGTCAGTTCACATGACATTTAAATTAAATATATGTCACTTAATGGTGATAAATACAATAATATAAGTAAAACTTAAAATTAAATTCCCTGATTGTTATTGCCCTTAATTGGTGAAACTGGTCCATACTATGTACATACTGGGTTGAGTTATGCTTAAGGTAGTAACAAAGGGCCCGAGAGACATGAAATATGGTAAAATCGTCAACCAGAAGGCTAAAATTAAAATAGTAATTAGATACTAGTGCCGGAATTTTTACTTAAAACAGCTCACTTAAATTCACTGAAAATATGAATATATCTGCACAAAGTAACCGCTTGGGAAATACTCCACTTATCTGGGAGTATTTTTGCAGAAGCTTAAGTTAAATAACTAAGATATCTTCTGAGATAAAATATAGATGGGAATTAACTTGTGTTATGAATTAATTTCAAGTAAAAGGTAATTAATTTGAAATGTTGAACTCAAAAGGTTGTAGAAGATCTTTGTACTAATGAACGAGAACGAGCATTAGTGGGTAGTGTGGTGAAATGATTAATTATCTTGTGCAAGAATTTACTTTGAGTGCGAATAAATTGAGATACAACAATATTAAAGCATCATAGTAAATAAATAAAAAATATTCGTGACGCAGCAAGTGCGTTATGATAGCGAATTTTCATTAAATGCTTCAAATTTGCATAATTCAATTTTCTATAAACTTAGAAACTTGAGTTGTGGTATGTAGTAAGGTATTTACGAGGGCGATATACTAACCTAATTGCATCAAAATAACTTTCTTACTTTTTAACACCATTTTTTTCGGAAAAATATTTTTTTATTATAAAAACTGGTCCAATAGGGCTGTCTAATGAACTATTAGACAGCCCTATTGGACCAGTTTTTATAATTCAAGCCATTAGTAAAACAAAGACTCTTGCCGTGTTTCATCAAAATCGGTTAATAACTTTTTCAGCTTTCGTGTGGATACGTATACACACACACACACACACCCTATATCTTATTGCATTTTTAGATAACACGGGAAATTTTAGACACATTTCGTGCATAATATCCTATGCCTAAGTTCAGCCGTTTTTGCATATCTCCAATTTTATGTCAAAAATGGCGTTTGCAGGCCGAAACATAACTGTCAATTTCTCCTATATAAAAGCCTCTATCATTTAATTGCATTTGCTTCCTTGCAGAAGGGAATCTATTTTAGTGGCCTGTGATGTTATTTTCATAAAACCTAATACAGGGTTATTAAAAAGTTACATTAAAAATTTATTTGAAAAAATCGTTTAGTTCAATTGGAAACCCCCTATTTTAATAATTTTATCTTATTCAACATTAAAAAAAGGTTCGGGACGCAGCAAGTGCGTTATATTAGTGAATTTACATAAGAATCTTACACTATTAGTAAGATATATTATTTAAACTAATTCTTCAAATTTAAATGGACCTTGGAGATTGGTTCTGGAGTCCCAGTTAGCGATCATTTGAAAAAAAAAATTATATGGAGCAACAAAATTAAAATTTGGTCTTAGGTATAATATGTTCGTACTGCAAGTGTCTTTAAAAAATTGTGTTACAAATATAATTAAAGTTACAAAGTTTTTCAGAAAAAAAAATATTTACAAAGAGGATGTACCTGTCAAATTATAAATATGGCAGGTATTTTTTCTTATTAATTGCTTGGATGGTTTGTTTTACTCAACTTATCCAATTTTTGCAAACAATAAACAACAAAAAAGGTTTTTTAAAACAAATTTGTAGTTATCCGCGAAGCTCATTATGTTATTTTTCTGTAGTTTAGTACCCTCGGTGCGTTTACATAGGTGTTACTATGGTTCAAGATTGAAGATTCTACCTTAATGGGAAATTAATTGAGCTATCGGAGTTGAAATACTTTTACGAGAATTTTCTACCATAACATACTTGCTGCACCCAGACCCTTTCCAACACTTATTTACTGCTGCTGTATCCATACTTTTTGAAAATGATAAAATTTTGCAGCCTACTATGTAAGAATGAAAAACAAGGCAACCTTAAAATCATTTTTGGACAAATATTTAAAGAAATGAAGTGAGATAATAATTTGAACATAAATTGAAAATCTTGGTTCGCTGCTTCTTCGCGGAGGTTCTCCTTCACCTTCTACATGCCTACAATCACCCTCAATGCATAAACGAAAACAATGTAAACAAGAAACATTCCTTTGGAGCAACCCCTAAGAAAGTTACTGGACCTGCGGTGAATACAGAGGTTCTGAGTATGGTACACAGGAGTTTAAAGAGGTATAGCGGCAAAATGGGATAAAGGCAGCTCAAAGAGGTCCAACTAAGCTGTTTCTTTCGCACTTTCCGCTCATATTTTCTTTTTATATTCTTCTCCGCCCAGCACCCCGATTCACTCTTGGTCCCATAACTTCCTTGTGGGCTGTTTGCAAGAAAGTCTTCTTGTGGTTTTGGCATCCAGAAGGGGCTCTAAGCATATTTCTGGAAATATTTTTCTAAACACCCCCTATGTGCTAATCTGCAAATTTACCGAAATTTTAATTTTTATTTACAAACTGAATGCATCTATGAACTTATAGGTGGCAGGTAAGTATTCTTTTATATTAAACGCTTGAGTGATCGGTTTTAATCAACTCAATCGAACCAGTTACTGCAAACAAAATAACAAAAAAAAAGGTTCTTTAAAAAAATTTCAATTATCTGTGAAGCTCATTGTGTTATTTTTTTAGTTTAGTATCCACGCTTTAGTATATAGGTTTTACTATGTATCATAACTGAAGATTCTAGTTTACCTAATGGGAAATTGGGTTATCACCGTTTGAAATATTTTAATAAAAATTCGCTACTATAACACACTTAAACTGTTTATATCATAATAATAACCATAACACCCTGTAAAACCAGAAGTGCTATCATCTTGAAAATATTTTAGCCGACTTGCTCCTATCGAACTCCGTAAGCTGCCAAATTGTCGAAATTTTCCATGGTCTAGTTTCCGAGATATCGACTGCGGTCGTGGGACACCCTCTCTCTCTCTATATATATATATATATATATATATATATATATATATATATATATATATATATATATATATATATATATATATGCAAAGTCTCACCATCAATAGCTCTCTATTGGAGAATTTTTTTAAATAAAAATTGGCTAAAAATTACCTTATTTTCACCAAAACCATCTAAAGACCATTTCACCTTGTTGTCACATTCACGCATTGGAATCTCTATCCCCAGCAGTTCTTTTCAGTTGACTGTTGCTTATGCACACATTTAGGCCAGATTTTCCTAGAGTTTTCCTCTTGATCTGATTTTTACACCTTTATTTTTATTTAATTTATTTAATTTATTTGTTTTTTCGTCTTTCAAGAACTTCAACTTGTTGATCTTATTTTTCTCCATGCACATATTTTTAAAGTTTTGATTCTCTTTATATACTGCTTATTCAATGCCCAGCTCTGTATATCATGCTTTAGATTACTCCCAACGTACGAGCCTTACTACATATGCACGACTTAATCAAGCTTTTCCTTGGGTACAAAGTGAAACGTTCTTAGTACTTTGTTTATGAAATGGTTGCTTTGCCATCGCAATACACCTTATTACTTTGCTACACTTACTATCATCTGTAATAATACTCCCAAGGTACGTGAACATTTCCATTTGTTTAAATTGTTGGCTTTATATAAGATACAGACGTACTGACTTTTCCCCTAGCTTCACAATTGCTTATTTTATTCTCTGCAACCGGTCACCGAGAAGAAAATGAGCAACTGTGAAGCAAAGAAAAAAAACAAGAATCTACGTCTGTATTTAGTATGGAACGGTTTTACCACGTAAAAGCAACCACAATTATTCTTGGCTTTATATTCATCTTCAAAGTCTTAACTTTCATGAAAAACAAATCGCTTTTTTTCCAAGAATGTTTTCAATGAGATTGAAGTAGGAACTCTAGGACCCATATTCCAGGTCAGTGTTTTTTTTATATGTTTATATATATATATATATATATATATATATATATATATATATATATATATATATATATATATATATATATATATATATATATATATATATATACAGGGTCGCTGATAAGTCTGGAAACGGTCGATTATCCGGGAAAATATACAAGGTGTCGAAAAAAGTTTTATACAAAAGTTTTTGGGTTCTTCAATGTCTACTAGGCGGTGATAATTTCATTTATACAGGGTTGGTCATACAGGCGTGGCACACCAATATATTTTTTTTTAATGGAACACCCTATATATTATTCGATATTTCAATCCTTCTCTTAATTTTGAGCAACATTTATCAGAAGCATGATGTACATAAACTCAATCGTTTCCGGGTAAAAAAATAAATAAAAATAAACGCTATTGTTTTTAAAATCTATTGGATGAAGAACAAAAATAAATGAAAAGTAGAATATCTCTTGAAAACAATGTGTGAGTGTGAAAAGAACCGGTTGCGATGTTTTTAACATTGTTTGGAATCCTATTTTATAAGATGTTCAAAGTGTTCTCCATTGACCTCCTGACAATAATGAATTCGCTTAACAAAACATTGCACTGCATTTACAAGAGCGTTTTGAGGAATGTTATTAATTTCATGCACAATCCTTGCTTGCAACTCTTCAATATTCTGCGGTCTATTTTGGTAAATTAAATTTTTTACATGACCCCACAAAAAAAAGTCAAGCGGCGTCATGTCGGGAGACCTAGCTGGCCATTCAATAGTTCCCCTGCGCCCTATCCATCTGCCAGGAAAGGTTTGATTCAGATATTCCCGTACCTCAATTCCAAAATGAGGGGGTGCCCCATCCTGCTGAAACCATATTTCTTCCGCTGGTAGATTTGGGTCGTTATTGTTCGGAAATAATCGACTAACGCCTGGAACAATTGATTCTTGCAAAAGTGTCAAATATCGAGCAGAGTTCAAATTACCGTGTATAAAATAAGGTCCTATGATATGTCCACCAATAATAGCACACCAAACATTTACTTTTTGCGGTCTTTGGGTGTGAATTTGTTCCATCCAATGTGGGTTTTCGTCTGACCAGTACCTACAGTTGTGTCGGTTGACTTGTCCATTCAAACAAAATGTAGATTCGTCGGAAAACAAAATGTGGTTGGCAAAGTTAAAATTTTGGCGTAACTTCTCCATAATAAGTTCACAGAACTCGATTCTGCGATCAAAATCGTCTTCACTCAGTTCTTGCAATAAATGAATTTTATATGGACGGAACTTTTCCCGCTTCGTAATCTTTTGAACTGAATATCGACTCATATTGTGATTTAAAGCCAATTGCTGTGCCGAAGTTTTCGGATTTTTCACCACATCCAATATTACATTCAAAGAATTTTCTTCATTTGTAACGGTTACTGGCCTTCCAGTTCTAGGTTTATCCTTGATACCGCCCGTTTCGTGAAAACGATGCAAAGTTTTCGAAACTGTGGATTTGGAGATCGATTCCCGCTCAGGATGCAACTCATTGAACATAATCACCACTTGAGCAAAACTTCGTGTTCTATCACCGTACCCTATCATCATTAAAATTTCGATACGTTCTGTTTCACTTAAACTTGCCATTTTGCACAAAAACTGTTGACACTAAATTACTAATGTTTCAAAACTGTTGACACTGAATGAATGTTTGACATTCGTTGTCCTGGAAACATTTTAAAACAAAAGAATAATACTGCGTTTCTTATGGGCATCTTATCTTATCTTGGGATTCCAAACAATGTTAAAAATATCGCAACCGGTTCTTTTCACACTCACAGATTGTTTTCAAGAGATATTCTACTTTTCATTTATTTTTGTTCTTCATCCAATAGATTTTAAAAACAGTAGCGTTTATTTTTATTTATTTTTTTACCCGGAAACCATTGAGTTTAGGTACATTATGCTTCTCATAAATGTTGCTCAAAATTAAGAGAAGGATTGAAATATCGAATAATATATAGGGTGTTCCATTAAAAAAAAATTAATATTGGTGTGCCACGCCTGTATGACCAACCCTGTATAAATAAAATTATCACCGCCTAGTAGACATTGAAGAACCCAAAAACTTTTGTATAAAACTTTTTTCGACACCTTGTATATTTTCCCGGATAATCGACCGTTTCCAGACTTATCAGCGACCCTGTATATATATATATATATATATATATATATATATATATATATATATATATATATATATATATATATATATATATTTGTGTGTGTGTCTGTAGATAATGGGCGGACAAAATTTGGTAAGTACCTTTTCTTTGTATATTGCTTGGATAACTTGGTAGTCCAGAAAAATTTTGAGTTTTCTTTCGGACAATGTTAGTACTTCCAAAAATAACGAAGCTACAGCAACTAACTTTGGTAAGCGGGTTTCTATTATAAAGACTATACAATATGCTACAATTTAGATGTCTAAGTTGAAAGAAAAATAATAAGCCTTTAATGGAAAAAAATATCTGATGTCACCAGAGTTGAAACGAAAGCCCTCGTCTAAAATAGTGTATGTGGTTAACAAAATCTATTATATACAGGCAAAAAGTTACCTTTGGTGTTGTTAAAGGGCTAAGAAGTACGAGAAAAAATACTTTAAAAATGTTACTTCTGAAAATGTCAAAGTGTCGATTGGAAATTTCAAAATTGGAGATTTTAAAAGAAATACCGGTTCCGTTTGCGAGTGCCATGAAATGTCTTCAACAAGGACCTAAACTTACGTTTTAACTGTTGACACAAATACAATACCGCAACTTCGGTTGACATTAATTTTACAGTATGTACTACTGAAGAAGTGCACGGGGAACACTGGGAATCCAACCCAGTACCCTTGGGTTCAGAGGGAGCGGTTTTTGCTCCTGGACCATCTTTTCTTCTTAAATAATTGCTGTAAATTATTTTTACAAATATTAATACTCATACTTGTTATTGTTAATTAAGTTTGTTTTTGTATATTAATATGTTTTAGTTGTAGGATATATATATATATATATATATATATATATATATATATATATATATATATATATATATATATATATATATATATATATATATATATATATATATATATATATATATTAGTTTTTAGCTAGATCCTTTTTTATAATTCAAAAATACAACGGAAATTAGATATAATTAAATACCGGTTTCAAAATTATTTGTTTTTACCTGAATCTAAGGGCTAAAAGACAGCGAGTTCAAATTAAATCAAACCAATGTTATATGAAATGATCTGGTTATATTATTTTATCATTGCCAATTTTATTAACTGATTAAAACTATATTTTACAATTTTTGGCTTGTATAAGCAATTAATTTATATGTCAAATAACATTATAATGACATTTCAATTCATTATTTTATTAAAAATATACTTTTGATTAATATTTTGTTAAATAATTTACTACCATGTAGTTGCTATTGCCCCGTAGCTACAATGTTACATCCCTTGTTTATTCGGTTAGGCTTTATTTTAATCAATTTAACATTTTCCGGCTGCTTATTGTTAGGCGCAACTTGCTTGTTCCTCTAAGCTTTGTGAGCGTTTTAGTGAATTTTCGTAGAAAAAATTCACTAATGGGGAGATCCCGACTTTTGAATTTTGAAATTTTTTTTGTCATTGACCGCGAACTAGGACCCCTAGAACCCATATTCGGGGTCAGTTTCAATTTCTTTATGTTTATATATACACACACACACACACACACACACATATATATATATATATATATATATATATATATATATATATATATATATATATATATATATATATCACACCGATAACTCAAAAAATAATAAGGCGATTTTAATAAAATTTGGCATGTACCTTCCTTTTGTAAATGGCTTGGATGAGTTTGTCGAACGAGGTTTTCCGGGAAAATTTTGAATTTGAATTCGAAAAAAATTTTAATCTCAAAAAATAAAAAAGTTATGATAACCAAATTTAGTAGGTAGGGTAACGATATAAAAAGTAAAGTATACACCAAAATTTAGATTTCTATGTTACAAGAACAACAAGTTTTAATAAAATATCTTGTGCCAGATCATTTCTATGAAAATTCACTACCATAACGCACTTGCTGCGTCCAGGCTCTTTAATAATTATTTAAACATATATTGGCTATAATTAATTTAACGGATCTTTAAAATAAAATCTAGAGCTCATTTTAAACAATTGGAGCTCATTTTAAACAATCTCTTATGGTGAATTTGCTCAAGCACAAATTACTTTCAAAAGTCCGAAAAACTGTCCAATTTGCAAAAAGCAAATTACAATTACTATGTGGGTAGCTACGTTTGATTTGTAGCTAGGTATCTGGATTATATTTAATGCTGTTATATGTTCCTTGAATATTGTTTCTATTGATTTTTTTGCCATTCCTATATATTTTTTATTGCATGTGTTACATTATATTTGATATATTCCGTTTAATTCATGTGGGTTGTGTTCTTGTTTTTTATTTATTTTGTTTATTATTTTGTTATTGGTTTTGTAGCTCATTTTTAAGTCATATTGTTTGAGTGCGTTATTTTTTTGATGAGGTGGTTATAAGTGAAGGTTGTGTATTTTGTGTTTGTTTCTGGTGTTTTGTTTTCAGTTTTTTTGATTTGTTTGTTTTTGATTTGTTTTACTACCTTTTCTATTGTTTTCTTGTTGTATCCATTTCTTTGTGCAATTTGTATTATGATGCTGTACTCCTTTTCTTGTTCGTCATTATGGAGTGGTGCATTTAGCATTCTGTTTATTAAGTATATGTATGCAGCCATTTTGTGTGTGGGTGTATTGCGTGTTTAGGTGTAGTGATGTCTGTTTGTGTAGGTTTTCTGTATATTTTGAATTCAATCTGGTTTTCTTCTTTGATTAGTGTTAAGTCTAGGAAGTTTATGGTGTTGTTTGATCCTTTTTTTATTGTAAATTTTATGTTGTTGTTAATTTGGTTTATTTTTTCGAGAATATTGTCTATGTTGTTTTTTTTTATTGTCATATATTATTAATATATCATCGACGTATCTTATCCATTTGATGTTTAGGTCTGTGTCTTTTATGATGGTGTTGATTTTATCTTCTAACTGTTGTATGTATATTTCTGCCATAATGCTTGATAGTGGAGATCACATTGGTAGTGTGTCTCCTTGTATGTAGTATTCTCCGTTGAACTCAAAGTAATTTTGTTTTAATGTGATGCTTAATATTTCGTTGTTTCGTTGTTTTTTGTTGTTATTTTTCATTTTATTTTCGGTTATATTAGTGGTTTCGTTAATTAGAATATTGGTGTTGTTATGTTGAATGAGGTGAGTTGTGTTTTTGTTTATGTTTGTTTTCTAATTTATCCACTAGTTCTATGGAGTTTTTTTATTTTAAATTTGGTATCTAGTTGTATTCCTTGTTTTAGTACTTGGTCTAGTTCCTTTGCTGTTTTTTATGAAGGTGCATTTTTGAAGTTAATGAGTGGTCTTATTGGGTATCCCGTTTTGTGTATTTTTATTATTCCTGTCATTGGTGGTGCTTTAGGGTTGTTGTTATAATAATTTTCCCAAGACAATGCGTTGAGTTACTTAAACATCTTCTTATTCGCTTTAGCATGCTGAAATTTCTCTGAACGACCTAGAGGCGTTGCAGGATAATAACATATTTTGAGATTCAAGTCGGGTTTTCTTTTGTAATCGGCTACAAACTTTTTACTAAGTCCTCGGAGATAATATATTTTATATATTATAAGATATCTTTAATTTGGAATCCAAATTTTTAATATAGAGCAAAATCATTATTCATTCAAGAGATATCAATTATTCTTCGCTAAAAACAGATAACTTTAAGCACCATTTTTCTTCACCATTATCTCATATTACAAGAGAGACTGAACAGTGAGCTCGGCAAAATTATATTCCGTCTTAATATGAAGATCATTTCGTGTTTACGCCTGAAAGGAGGCAGCTTTGAGGTCGATTCATTAATCTCTCACCTGATTTTCTGCTTCACTTATCAAGGATGATATAAATAAATAATATCGGGTAGATACTGGTGAAACAGACTGTCCGATTAAAGTGCTGATGCGGCTGTGTAACGTTGATTGAGTTTACAAGTTATCCCCCAACTCAGAAGTTTGAACCTGGAGTTAAGTTGCTAAAGAGACACAATAATTTGTTACAGAATCCCGGATCAATATGTATCCGTATAAGTACATAGTTGCTGTGACTTAGCTGAAGTATGGATCTATAAAGTGATGGTGTTAGTTTATAGTTTCAATTTAGCGACCCGAGTTAATTTCAAAGCAAAAGCTAAACGCGAGTTATATGATCTCGTGAAATAGCTTGTCTATACCACTCGATAACAAATAGTATGAATTGTGTAGTTATAGCATATCATAATCATAATACTTTGTCTATATATATATATATATAGTTAAATAAAGCCCTTTTGGCTTTATAATAAAAAATAAATTTATTTAAAACCAAAAGGTAGAATTAAATAACGAAGTGATTAATTACAAGTTACAACTAACGAACTATGAATGTTGTTAATCGTGGACAAGTAAAGAATGAATTTAATTCTAACATAACTAATACTTATAAACTAGGATTGATTATTATGCGGTTTCTAATGGAACTCTGTGACTGCCTGAGGTCGATGTGATTGCTGAGTGGACGATATCGGAACGGATATGGTGGTATTGGTTGCCATATACAGGGCGGCGTAATTATACAGGGTGACATAATTATATATATATATATATATATATATATATATATATATATATATATATATATATATATATATATATATATATATATATATATATTGCTATAGATAGCAAATATGGGAGAAAATAGAAACATTATTGTGGAGTAAAACGGGCAATGTACATAAAATTAATAAATCCTAATATTTAAATGCCCTGTATAATTGAAAGTGTAAAATATGTTAGGGCTAAATAAGAAATAGCAGGTAGCAGAATAAAGGACAATGGATTTTTTTTACATGTAGTGCATTTTAAAGTTCAGGAAGCCAAAGTCCTTATAATATGAAAATAACAGAACAATAGCCCTGTTTTTACTGGAATATAACGATTTAATTTTATTTTAGGCAGTAGGCACATTTGCCCATATTATACATTGAGAATGTTAAGATTAAAATAAGTTTTTTTGTAAATAGTAATTTTAAGCAAAGACGAAGTGATAGTTAATTAGGATATTTTTTGTGTGTGTGTGCGTGTCTCCAAAAGGAATAGTGCCAGGAACAAAAAACGTTGAACACTGAAATAACAAAAGCCCTATGAACTTTATTACCGAGACACAGAGCGAACACTTTTTTTTTGTAAGACAGCAGAGTTTATTTAAGCGTTAACGGGAGTTCGATGAGGACAATAAGTAAATCAGCCCCGAAGAGAATAAGTAATGAACTGTGAGAGAGAAGTAAATCAGCCACGAAGAGAATAAGTTAATCAGCCCCGAAGAGAATAAGTAATTAACTGTGAGAGAGAAGCCACGAAGAGAATAAGTAAGTGAACCCCGAAGAGAAGAATTAGTAATGCAACTGCGGAGAATAAGATTTCAACTACGAAAAAAGAGAAGTAATTCAACCACGAAGAGAATAAGATTTCAACTACGAAAAGAATGAGTAATGCAACTGCGAGACAATAAGTAATGAACTGTGAGAGGAAGAAGTAAATCAGCCACGAAGGGAAGTAAATCAGCCACGAAGAGAACAAGTAAGTGAACCCCGAAGAGAAGAATCAGTAATGCAACTGAGATAATAAGATTTCAACTACGAAAAGAAGAAGTAATGCAACTGCGAGACTACAATTAATTCAACTAAGAAAGAGAAAAATAAGTGGTGGAAAGAAAATTAAATAGCTGGTACGAGGTTGGTCAAGACAGTTAAATAAGACGAAAATTAATTAATAATTACTGTCAAGCTCCCAAATCCCAATGGAAGAACAAATAAATTTTAATAATCACAGAAATAATGGAAGGATCCATCAAGACAACATTCAGTAAGTCGTTCAAGAACTTTATCGGTATAAAAATAATGACTCTTCTTTGTAAATAGTTTTAAGGATGTTTTCGTTTCATTTAGGATATTAATGTAAATTTTAGTTCACCAAGGGAGATGTAATATAAAGGCCGAGTCATTGTATTATAATCATATAATTCATTTTGTTAACTAAATTTGATTTTACATATTTGAAATAACCTTTTGTTAATAGAAATTTATTAATTCGATCAATCTGTTTAATTTTGACCTCAAATCAAGAAAATATTACTGATATGGAAAAGTAAGGCTATTTTTCTCCATTAAATAAAAAGTAAAATCAAAAGACCCAATCATGCATAATTTTTTTTGAACACTCAGGAATACTAGAATTCATAAAAACGATATATTTAAACAAAAATGCTAGCCCAAGCACAGAACCCTACCCATGAGATGAGAGAAAAATGTAAAATCATAGCAGGAAATAAATAATCTTTGGCATCATTTCAGGATTTTCAATATTAGCGTTTTTTTTTAAATAAAGACGCAATTGCATTCTCATGCTCTATAATTAAAAGTGCTATCAAGGTATGAAATAAATCTAATTAAAAGAAACCACCCACTAAATACCATAGCAATATATATATATATATATATATATATATATATATATATATATATATATATATATATATATATATATATATATATATATATATATATATATTCGTGTGTATGTGTGTGTGTGTGTGTAAGCTCCCCGCACAAATCGAAGACTTTTGGGTACAGGGTTTATCTACTGTGGGGTTATTATTATAAAAAAACAACTTTCACCCCTCTTGATATTGTCTTGGGCCATACTTCCATTAAGGATTCGTATGGTATAAAGGACCAACAATGAAATTCCAATAATGGATAAACGAAATAAAAACAATCCGGAAAAAGGTGCCTTTGAATTTATAAAAATTCTGATAAAATGTATGACTTATTAGAAAAAATAGTGCTGCAAATTGAATCATAACTTCCACGTAGCTGTGATAATTTACTCTCCTCAGAAAGACATTCTCATGAAATGAATTTAGGGTCCATGGCTTGACCACAAAGAAAATATTTGTATTCCTGTATCCATAAGCTTCTGAAACGATATATTATTCGATCTTTAATAGCAAAGTGTCAGTTTGCGCACATCAACCCACTATATGCTCCCTTTTCTCTAAAGCGATCTGTGCACCAAATTTGATGTCGATTACTTAATTACAAAACAATTTAATATTTCACCTCTACATGATCAACCCCTACTTGAATTTCATTGAAAACATATAGTTAAAAATTATAGGCTCCTTATAAGTACACTTGGAGAACCCAAATCACCACAACACATTTTAAAAGACCTGACGATCGTTTCACTAACCAAGTTAGCGTCATCAGAGGATGACACATTCTAAATACTTAAAAAACTAACATCAACTTATATACCGGATCCCAGGTAAAGAGATCGAACCGAGATGAGACACTAGTCGTAGGCAAATTCCAAAGTGTATTGTATTTTTGTTGCCGGACAAGGTCTCTGCGCTATCCCTACTGCTGTATCTAAAAAGTGTCCATCTGTAATAGTCTGAGAAGGTTCAACGGCAGCTAAATTAACAACGATTCCTTTGGCGGCAATAACTGTATACTTATGTTATCGATAAAACGTGCTGAAAACGTGAGAATTTTATTTAGCAAAGCAATCGATCAAGTGACTCTTAATTGGCGCTGGTCAAATGTTCATACATTTTTTGTTGTAACTATATTTCGCAATATACACGCTCTCGAACCCATTTAGCTGTTCTGGTTTTCTAACATTTTTTTATTAATTTCAGATTATCCTTATCAACGTGATGATTATTATCCCAAACATGTCGGGCGACAGCAGACTTATCTACAGTACCGTAACGTAATTGGGATATGTGTTCTCTGAATCTGATTCCACAAAGTTTGTGTGACCGATATTCTACCCCGACACACTCTACCCCTAATCAAATTTCAGCACAGAATACCAGATAGTTGATGAAATAGATAGTTTTGTAATAAACAAATCCTAGAAAGTTATATTACTCGAGTTCTAACGGAAAAATATTAATTTCTACCAAATCAACCCCATTCATCCCCTTCCCCCTGGAGCTCTCTTACTTGAAATCAATCCAAACCGTTCGTTTGTCGGGTGCTGATTATATACCAAATTGGAAGACGATACCTCAATTCGTTCTAAATTTATCGTGGCTATTAACAGACAGACATACAGACGGACAGACAAAAAAAAGCCGTTCCCCAATCATATTTTCTCTAATTTTGACACTTTTTACGGCGTTTATGCAAAAATGTTTTTTTTTTGAAATTTCTGTCACCGATACCATACTTCCACACGTATTGATGATGTGGAAGTAATAAACAAATAGTTAAATGACACTACCAAATCTAGAACGGCCAAATATTTCAGACCCTCTTCCTCACCCATGTCCTTGGTCAGGAAGAGTTTAACTAGGTGGCGGCATGTCCACCACTCACTTTGTGTTAAAAGGATGGCTACTACAGCCGTATTACTTTATAGGTGTCTTTTTGCTGCAATTAGTATGCCGTACTGGAGAGCTATAACAAGAGCGAAACCGGTCTACGGTTCTAATTATTTCGAAAATGCATCTAGCCTTACATACTTTGTCCCTATATTGGGGTACAAATGGGCCAGGGCTAACAATTTACTAAATTGTAAGTTAGTTGTATACAGTCTCTATTTTTTTAACACGTTGTGTTATTTGGAGCTGGCGCGACAACATACTACTTGGTTCCGCAACTAGGTGGCGGCACGTCCACCACTCACTTGGTGTTGAAAGGCTGACTACTATAGCCGTATTACTTCAGAGGTGTATTTTTGCTACAATTAGTATGCCGTGCTGAAGAGCTCTAATGAGAGCGAAACCGGTCTATGGTTCTAATTGTTGCGAGAACGCATCTAGCCTTACAATAATTGGCACCTTACATAATGTTAAGTCAACTTGTATAAATATCCAATTCAGAAATATATAACAAGAAAAACGTTTCCATATCTGATTTCCATATGCAAAACCCTTTACCAAGTTTAGGCGATACTAATTGAGTAACTGACTACTAAAACGGAGTAAAAAACAAGCATCAAGAAAACAAATAAAATGAAATCATGAGGCGTCATGGAGATATTCCTTTAAAAAATTTCCATTTTTGCATTTCATATAGCTTTATTTCGCTACGTTTAAAAAGATTTGACTATAAATTATAAGGAATAGAATAATAACAAAAATATAGAAAGTTGCTAAGGATGTTACTTTATATTGATTTATCATTTGCAATTTTCGATTATTTTCATACTGGATTCTGTACCCCAGGAATAAATGGTTGTCTCAAGCACGCAAAATCATTTTAGACCTTTTATACTATTTTGACCTCTCCAAATTTATTGGATTGTGGTGAGTCCAAGAATTTCCAGAAGGCATAAGGTTTCCTCATGCATTTTCCATCGTCGTTTGATGGGGCTCCAGCTCGATTTGACCTGTAGAGTGTATGTCGCCACAAGACATCCTAGATTCAGACAGCTGCATTCTGTACAAACTGAGCAAGAGGAAGCCGTTTATTGGACATTTCCGCTATTACGAAGTGAAATTGCCTTTCTAGTATTGATCCAAAAAAAATCCGCTTACAAAGACATGTCGATATCTGTCTACTAGATGGAAAAAGTAATTGGTTTTCCAACATGCAAGAAAGAGAGTACAAATAATAACGATTTGTGAAATTTTAAGTAATGCCTGTAAACTTATTTCGTCGTGTTACTGAAAATTCATATTTTTGTAAGTGCTATTATAAGCTTTAAATTAAATTAACTAGATAACATAAATGTCTTGATGGAGTAAGTGCATTACGGTATAAATTAGTAAACGTATCTTCTTTCGTCTAAGAAATATAACTAGTAAAGCAGAATCGTTTGTCATGTGTGATAGATAGATACTAGCCTCACTCTCAATTTCTTCCTTTTGGCGTTTTAACAAAAAACAAAAAAAAACACAAAATAACCATGTCTGAATAAAATAAAAATAAAACACAGGTGACGTATTGAAAACGAAACAGACCGATTTGCGCCCAGAGAATTTTTTTTTAAGAAACGCTGAAACATGACAATTTTAATATTTTTTGGAAGTTTTAAGTTTGAAGATGCAAAAACGCATTTCACTCATTCCGATAATAAATGTGCTGATAGTCAATGTTTTATTGGTTTGTAAACAAAAAATTGACCATCAGAACATTTCTTATCGGAATGAGAGAAATGCGGTTTAATATTTCAGTTTATCGGTCGGTTAGAAACTTGATAGTACTACCAAAAATTAATTTCACAATGATGTATTCTGACTGTGCCAACCGTACCGCAAATTTGTTTAATGAACGACATCCGAACAGACATGTTAACAGAAAATACATTTTGGAGTTAGTTTCGACAAAGTGGTTCAGTAGCCAACAAAAAACGGGATCCTGATCATGAATTTCCGGTTAGAAATGAGACTACTGAGATTGAAATTTTAGGATAAATTACTACACACCCAACTTTGACCACGAGAAAATTGTCCACTGTTTCAAACATCAAAAGAAGAACTGATCAGCGAATATTGAAGCATCATAAATTTCACCCGTATAAAATTTATCTTGTACAACAACTGAATGAAGATGATTTTGATCGGCGGCTGGAGTTTTGTGAAGTTATGACTGCACGAATAGCTGATAACGGAAATTTTCTGTTCAATATTCAGACGAGTGTATGTTTTTATTAAACTCTACGGTCAATCGTCATAATTGACGTTATTGGGCAAATAATAATCCAAGAAAATTTCAAGAAGTCCACACTCAAACTCCACGGAAATTGAATGTCTGGACTGGCATTTTTGGAGACCGTTTAATCGGAACAATTTTCCTAATGGCAATTTGAGTGGCGAAACGTAATCGGAGTTACTAGAAGATATCGTTTACCCTCTACTTATTGACATTGTTGAAAATGGTGATCGCTATCAAGAAAATCAATTAGTGTTTTAACAAGATGGAGCTCCTCCGCATTTTTCACAACGTGTTAGGGAGTTTTTGAACAGAGAGTTTCTAGGACAATGGATTAGGCGTAGAGGTGCTATTGAGTGGCCCCCTAGATCATCGGATTTAAGTCCTTTAGACTTATTTCTATGGGGGAATTTAAAGAGTAGAGTTTACGCATCAGAACCGGAGTCTCTGGAAGAATTACGACAACGCATTGTTGGAGAATTACGTCTAATAACTCCACAAATGCTCCAGAATGTCAGAGCTCGTTTTGAACAAAATTTGTACTTTTGTATGGAAGCTGGTGGTCAACACTTACTTAACTGTATAAACATTTTTAAACGTTTGGTTTTGCTGTTTAGTTTTTTTAACGAAAAATTAACTAATTAGAGCATTTCTTATTACAATGAATGAAATACGTTCTTGTAACTCCAACTGTGAATAATTTTTAAACGAGTTGATAAAACCTCTAAAAAAATTTGTGTGATAAATTCAGAAAAGAAAGAGCTTTCAAATGATGTAACATTCGACCCATGTTCCCCATTTAAAATATAAGGGTTGTTATCACCACCTAAGGGGTTGATGTGACAAAGTTGAATTTTATGTCAAAACATGTCCCCCTCAATATTAAAATTGACGTGTTTCAGCGTTTCTTAAAAAAATAATTTCTCTGGACACAAATCGGTCTGTTTCGTTTTCATTGCGCCACCCCGTATTTATATATATATATATATATATATATATATATATATATATATATATATATATATATATATATATATATATATATATATATATATATATATATATATATATATATAGACATCGGAAAAGTCTAGGGATATTTTTAAATAATACAAAAAAGGGAACAAATTGATTTTGGAATCGGTCAAATTGCACTCATGTATGTATTTAATCAATCACTCAATATAAAACCATCTGTTGTTAAAAAAAGTTAAAATGATGTCAAAATTGATAAACCCGATATATCATAAAAGTAGAATTTTCATATGTACCGGTGAATTTAGTTTTGACTTCAGTCATTCTTCAGTTTTTGTTTAGTAGCTGCATTTAAAATATTGTGTTTTACCATGGAACGGCGGCATTTGGCTTTAGACGAGCGGTAGGCCTTCTTCAAGCAGGCATGCGGCAGAATGAAGTAGCTGATGGATGGGTGTTTCCCAAGGTGTGACAAGTCGTGTATGGAGGCGTTTTAGGGAAACTGGCAGTCTGTCCGAGCAACATCCAGGACGAGGGCGCTCTACGACGGCAGGTCAGGATAGATTTTTAAGTTTAACTGCCAGAAGGCAGCCTACAATTGCGGCACCTGAATTTGTTACGACTCTGCACAGGGCGCATAATGTAACCATTAGCCGAAATACTGTAAGAAAACATATTCAACAAGCAAACCTATCTAGTAGACGTCCACTCAGATTTCCACCTATTTCCAGAGGCAATCGCGCTGCAAGATTGGACTGGTGTCAAAATTATCTGAATTGGACTGTAGATAACTGGGCTACAGTTTTATTCACAGACGAATCTAGGTTTGTTTTTATCCGGATTCTCGTCGAGTAAGGGTGTGGAGACGATCTGGAAATGCGGAACGCTTAAAATATATTCAGGAAGTGTATCCATACAGAGGTGGTACAATAATGGCATGGGGCGGAATAATTATTGGTGGCAGAACCAAACTCGTTTTTCCAAATCGCTTCCTAACAGCTTAGCTCTATCTTGATACCATTCTTAAACCCATCGTGCATACATTTGCAGGCCCTGTTGGTCAAAACTTCCGCCTAATGCATCATAATGCCCGTCCACATACCACGCGCATCGTAACCAACTGGTTGGATAACGCGGGAATTGAAGTTTTACCATGGCTAGCACAATTCCGGGACCTGAACCCGATAGAGCATATCTAGGATATCCTTCAATGAAGAATTACTCCACATATGGGTAACATCCGTAATGCGTTTACATTCCAGGAGCTTTTACCTGTGGCTAATAGATTCGTCTGAAGCCATACCAAAGCTGTTTTGTCACACACACACACATTCCAGGAGCTTCTGACAGCTGAGTGGGCACCTTTACTACAAGGAGACCTCGACAATCTCATTTTGTTTATGAGCAATATACGTAGAGCTGTAATTACTCAACGTGGAGGTCATACTTTGTATTAAACTTTTTTCTCACATGCTCAGAAGTTTTTTAAAAATTCTGAAAATTTGTCTTTCAGTATATATATATATATATATATATATATATATATATATATATAATTATATATTTAATAATCTTCTAGGTTTCTTGAATAAAACATTTCATTTTATGTAATACTAAACACTTACTTATACCATACATTTTTTTCCCTAGACTTTTCCGATGCGTATATATATATATATATATATATATATATATATATATATATATATATATATATATATATATATATATATATATATATATATATATACAGTGTGGAACAGCCAAATGGAATAAATTCGATAACGGATAAATGAGGACGTGTTGGGAAAAACGCTTGGACACGTCGATTTGTATTTTTAACTGCGCATCTTTTTCAAGAAAAAAAAATTATATAGGGTGCGTCATGTGACAGTGGCCAATACCAACTTTCTTATTTTAAATACAAGCCCCTGTATATTATTAATGTTTTGGATTCTTCAGAAAATTCTAGACATAATTCATGTACAATGTCCTATACCTATCTTCAACTGTTTCGGAAATATTAAGTATTTTCAGATTTATTACAAAAATTAACATTAAAAATAGAAAATTATTTTATTTCACAAATTCTAATAAGAAATACTGATTATTTCTTAATAATTTAAAAAAACAAAAAAAAAATTAATGTCAATGTAGTAAATGTTCAAAATGTTCGCCACGAACATCTTGGCAACATGCTAATCTGGTATAGAAATGTCTTCTAACATTACTCAACATTTCAGGCGTGACTGATCTAATCGCAAGCGTGATTCGTCTTTTTAAGTCATCTAAGTTGAGGGGCTTAGTTTTGTATACAATACTTTTGACATATCCCCACAAAAAGTAGTCTAATAGCGACAGATCAGGAGATCGTGCTGGCCATTCTATCGATCCGCGCCTCCCTATCCACCGATTTGGAAAAATTTGGTTCAGGTACTGCCGGACATTGATTTGGTAATGGGGCGGTGCTCCATCTTGCTGAAACCATATTTTATTGGCAGGAACTTGTGGGTTTGCTGGATCTGGATATAAGTTTGTCAAAGTTGGCACGACATTATTTTGGAGCAGTTCTAAATATTTATCCCCATTCAAGTTGCCATCAATGAAAAAGGGACCTACGATATGATTTCCAACAATTCCTGCCCAAATATTAACTTTTTCAGGATATTGCGTATGTTCCTCTCTCATCCAATGAGGATTCTCATTAGACCAATAGCGGCAATTTTGACGATTAACATGACCGTGAAGTGTAAATGTGCTCTCATCAGAAAACAAAACATCTTCTAATTGGATCACATTGTTATCTAACATTGCCATCATTTGTTCACAAAAATACGTTCTCCTATCGAAATCGTCCTCCATGAGCTCCTGAGTTGGTATCATTTTATAGGGATGCATTTTACTTTCCTTTAATGTTCGAAAAATTGCTGTGTGGCTAACGTTGAATAGTTGGGCTGCTTGTCGACCAGAAGTATGTGGGTTTTCTTGAAACTCAAGCGTAATATCCAATTTCGTATCATCACTTACTGCATTGGCAGCTACTTTTTTTATCTGTCTCACATGACCAAGCTCGCGAAACTGCTTTTCTATTTTGCTAATTGTTCCTTGGGATACAGGCGGCAAATTTGGAAATTTTTCGTGAAATAAGCGAGACACTTCCATCTGTGTCCGTGTGTTATCTCCATAACCAATCATTTGTAGAATGGTTATTTTGTGCATTTCTGTTAAATGAACCATTTTTCTGATATTATTACGTACAGTTAACGAAATTCAAACGACAATAGCACTGACACTAATCACTACTGTCATGCAGGCAGACAACAAGTTGCTAAGGCTACGAGTTTTATACGAACAGAAAGAAAACTGTTTTTGTTTTTGTTTCATTTCATATCAGTAAAAAGAAACGCAGGAATGGTTTTTGTTTACTTTCTCATTATCAAGAGCTGAATGGGAAATAAGTATTGAATGCAATGTAGCGAATTTGTGAAATAAAATAATTTTCTATTTTTAATGTTAATTTTTGTAATAAATCTCCGAAACAGTTGAAGATAGGTATAGAACATTGTACATGAATTATGTCTAGAATTTTCTGAAGAATCCAAAAAATTAATAATATACAGGGGCTTGTATTTAAAATAAGAAAGTTGGTATTGGCCACTGTCACATGACGCACCCTATATAATTTTTTTTCTTGAAAAAGATGCGCAGTTAAAAATACAAATCGACGTGTCCAAGCGTTTTTCCCAACACGCCCTCATTTATCCGTTATCGAATTTATTCCATTTGGCTGTTCCACACTGTATATATATATATATATATATATATATATATATATATATATATATATATATATATATATATATATATATAAATTCGCTAAAAATGGAGCTTACCACAGTTTTGTCACTAAACACACAGTGATTAAATACGAATCGTGGTCCGTCGTTGTATAAACATAGCTTTGGCTCTGGTATCAGCATAATTGCCATTACATTTCTAATAAGAACATATCTGTATAATTCGACAGAACTGTATTCTTTTAATTTAAAATATACGTGGCCAATGACTAGATGCTGGCCGACAACTGCCTTGTTTACACTACGTCCGTAAGATTTCCTAATCTAGGCGGTTTTATTCTTTGATTTTTAATATATATATATATATATATATATATATATATATATATATATATATATATATATATATATATATATATATATATATATATATATATACATATAATCCATAATTTTTACGACGCTATTACTCTCACCGCGACCCATTACTTTAGCAGAAACCCGACTTCATCATCCTAAATCATTACGGTGAATTAGTAATTAGGAAACTCCAAGATGAATTTAACGCTGTTTTAAGCAACCTCACTTGATGAACTTTCCACGACGTCACCATGCACTTTATAACATAAATCAATTTTGTAAATTCCCAGGCAACATAAAACCTATACCGTCAACATTTATAAAATATTATAGAATAATGAATATTGCGAAATTAAAGCAGACGGGCTCAACATAGCGGAAAAGTGGATCTAGTAATTATGAAAAGCTTCTTGTTCGTTGTTTGTGTTCACTAAAATTTCAAAAGCCATCATATGAGGTAATTATGTCAGGTAAGTGAATTACATAAGAAATGACTTTCCTGAAAGACTTTTTATGACAAGTAAAAATGAATATTTTGATAAAGAAAAATTGGCTAATTGGCTTACTTTTCAACAAAAGATAAAAGGTGATGTTGTTCCATATCCTGGACCTTGAATACATTGTTTTAAATGTTTCTACAGCGAAATACAGATGTGATGTATTTCTCCGGCTTCACTAATATAGGTTTTCTTTTTTGTAAAAGGGGGACGTAGCCCACGCGTTGGCTAACTGGAGCAAGTGTCAGAGTACAGGTCCGTAGTACGAATTTTCTTGATTAAGGTCGATAAAAAGACTAAAAAGGTACTAAACCACAAAGTGTGACACAGTGCTGAATTTGTAATAAAAATTTTTTTCAGAATATATCAGATAAAGAGGGCCGTATTTAAAAAAAATGTCATGATGTTCCCGCAAAGGCGAAACGTCGGATTCAAGAATTAGCAACGCTACGATAAAGAAAATAAAAAGTTGCTGCGAAGAAGTGTCATCGGTATTGGTGTTGGTGCAGAATTAGGGCCAGAAAAAATAATATATAAAATCGAAAAATCCAAATTTTTCAAAATATCTAAAAACAAAAAAAAACGTTTTTGAAGATGTGTTACCGCCAATTTGTTCGCCTCTTCAGTGCGCAACTTTACTCCTCCTCATCAAGTCTGTATCTGCTACCATTTTGGAGATCCCGATAGTGGCCCCTCTTATCTTGGACACACTGTATCTAGGGCGTGCGGAAATAACGAACAAATAATTCAAGGAGTAATGCCATAAGTTCATAAAGCATTTTTTGAAAGCTAAAAAACAACGGAGTTACAGGCTAAAAAATTATTACTATTATTATTATTCACCTTATTTCTAAAGTTAACATGGACTATTTCGCAAGTAAAATTAAATACCAAATGGTATTATATACAGGTGCACCAAATTTGAAAAGAATCCATTTACGACAAAAAAGTAGAACATATAAAAAATTACAATTTTCGAGACCGTGCAACATCGTTATTTTTTAGTTTTCAAAAAAATCCTATAGAAACTTGTGGCATAAATTTTTTGAGTAGCATAACCCGTTGAATTTTATGCTCATCACTTCCAGACATATATATATATATATATATATATATATATATATATATAGTATATATATATATATAGTATATATATATATATATATATATATATATATATATATATATATATATATATATATATATATATATAAAGTCTGAAACCGACCTCGGATTTGGGGACCCAAATAGGGCTTATTTGAAGAAATTTTTTCAAAATTCAAAGGTCGCGATCTCTTGAATAGTGATATTTTTAAAGAAAATTCACCAAAAGTAAAAAAAAATTGGCTGCAACACCACCCTGTCTAATTTTTTACTCACTCCATGTGCATATATGTGGTTCCTCTATTGTAATGATTGGAAACGTGACGTCTATGTCTTTTGGTAGTATAGGAAGACAGTAATTAGACATATCTACGTCCCCCCAATGCAGCCTCTTAAGACTATTTATATTAAATTTCCTATATAAAAGAATTCTTAATTTTTTTTATCTTCAATATTTTACTCAGAATTTGAATTTAAAACTCTTCCAAAATATTTGTCTTATTTGATAATTACAAAAAATTTTCTTATGGCATTTGAATTAAAAAGCCTATCCAAAGAATGCGAGATACGATTAAACTTAGAAGGGGCTTTTTGATGAAAAATTTAATTTGCGATAAAAAAGTATTCTTACAATTTATTCGAATTTTAAATATTTTACTGAGAATTAGAATTTAAGAACTGTACAAATGATTTTCAGATAATGAAACACTGTGTGTAGTGTAACTTTCACACCTTTGGTTTGGCTAAAGATTTCAGACCAAATCATTTATGCACAACACCAGAGACCAGGATTTTTTTCGATTTTTTTCACAGTATATGCCCAGTATTGATTTTGTGATATAAAATTTTATCTGTTATAATAATGTATTTTCTCTGAGTTGAAACGTCAACGTGAGATTTTCATTGTCGGACCACGACCCACCCCCCATTCTTGGCTCACGTAATTAATGCATGGCCCCATAATGCTTTTATATTTGAGATTCGCTGTATAATTATTGTCTTCATTAAAGGATAAGGACATGTATAAGTATTATCGCTGTGACCTCCTGCGCGATAGATTTGTTTTCTTTAAATGGTTATTACTTTTTTGTCCTTTTAAAGCTGGAGAGCTAATTGGTACATACTATACTCGATATATGAGCAACTTGGGTACTAAATCTGGTTGCATCGTCTTTGGTAATTTCGAAGATACAAATTTTCCGAAAGTAAACCCAAAATTTTCTCGGACACACTACACGGATTTACATGGCTAACAATTGTCCGAGCGTTTGGCCAAAGGAAGACGCGTGCCAAGTTTCATTAAGAACGCTGCATAACTTTTTCAGTTATGGTGGTGACACATAAGTCTACATATATCGATATATATATATATATATATATATATATATATATATATATATATATATATATATATATATATATATATATATATATATATATATATATATATATATATATATAAGCATATATACATACATATTAACAATTGAAACGAGCCTCGGCTATGAGTTTTAAAGGGCCTCAAAAAAATGTCAAAATTCAAAAGTCAGAATCTCCCCATTAGCGAATTTCTTCTATGAAAAATCGCCAAGAGAAAACAAAAAGGATGATCCATGCTACTTAGTTTCCTTCTTGTCATACTAAAAACCAATTTATTGATTTTCATTCCAAATGAGTTTATCCACTCCTTTTATTAGTATCCTTTATAATATCAAGGAAGAAGCGAAGCTGCGACTCACACAAAGAGAAAAACACATACATAAAGTATTCAAGCAAATACGCCGTAGTGTAATTGGAAACTGCGAGTTTTCCGACAAATCTCCCAGAAAGCCTTCAAAGCTTTAAACTGGAAAACGTCTTACTTTAGAATCGTTTAAGGTAAAAAGGAGTTTTAAAGTTCTTTTGTGGGATGCACGCAACAGACAATACAAGCGAAATATTGTATTAAAAGAAATCCTTTGTAAGATTCTAAAATCAATCTAATGCAAACGGTTTAAGAGTAACGTTGTTCTTCAGTAGACCACTTCCTGTTTATTAAATAAAGCATTCCTTTGTGATGGATTTAACTTCTCTGAAGTAGACGTAAGATTTGCTTTTGAACCTGTTTGCCGCAATTCATTTTCATTGACTGGATCAGTGAAAAATCATTCTAAAGTAGGTCTTATTAAAAATCAAAGAATAAAACTGCCTAGATTAGGAAATCTTACGGACGTAGTGTAAACAGGGCAGTTGTCGGCCAGCGTCTAGTGATTGGTCACGTATATTTGAAATTCAAACAATACATTTCTGTCGAATTATACAGAGATGTTCTTATTAGAAAAGTATCTTGGAAATTATGCTGATATCACAGCCAAACCTATGTTTATAGGTTGGCAGCACAACGAACGACCACGATTCGTATTTAATCACTATGTGTTCGCTATTAAAGAAAATTCGCTAATGAAGGAATCTGTGTTTATATATATATATATATATATATATATATATATATATATATATATATATATATATATATATATATATATATATATATATATATATATACATATTCGACCGATAACTCAACTGCTTTCGCTGTAGGTTTAGTGACGTTTACGGTTTAACGGTCTATAATTTTTAGCTAATTTTCGTAGAACAAATTCATTTCAAATTTCAATAGCTTAATTTGCTATTAACGTAAGCTTTGTTGGTTAGGAAACCAACATTTAAGTTTATTTTCCGAAAATCTTTTTACATTTTCAAACCATAAGCAATTTTGATAAAAGATAGTACATTGTTTCTACTACATAGGCTATACCGGTAATCAGAGTGATGCCTGCTCGTATTTGCTATTGAAAACATTTTAATGGAAATTCACTTCCATAACACACTTGCTGCATCCAGACTTGAAAAATGTTTATATATTTTTAAACAATAAAGTTATTTCGATGAAATACGGTACATTGTTTCTACTATATAGGCAACCAAGTTTGTTGCCTGCTTTCATCAAAGAAAGACATTTGCTATTAAAAACATATTTAAGAAAATTCGCTACCATAACGCACTTGCTGCGTTCAGAATTTTTTCATCTATTTTGGGAATGACGTAGACGGAATATATCAGGCAATATTATATATATATATATATATATATATATATATATATATATATATATATTGTGGGAAAGCTGTCAGTTGCAAAATAAAACTCTTTATTATATGCCGAGCTTTCGGTAAAAATTTATTCCATTCTCAAGAAAATAATGTGAGTTTTACTAAACTAATTATTCAATAACAAACATGGCAAAACCCCTTCATTAATTTATAAAAAGGTTTTGTCATGTTTGTTATTGAATTTTAGTAAAACTCACGTTATTTCCTTGAGAATAGAATAAATTTTTTCCGAAAGCTCGGCATATAATAAAGAGTTTTATTTTGTAACTGACGGCTTTCATATATGTTACATATATATACATATATATATATATATATATATATATATATATATATATATATATATATATATATATATATATATATATATATATATATATATATATATATATATATATACATATATACATACATATATATATACATATGTGTTTATATATTTATGTGTCACACCTATAACTAAAAAAATAATGGACGCATTTTAATAAAACTTGGTGAGTACCTTCCTTTCAAAGTGGCTTGGATAAGTTCGTTAGCCAGGAAAATCCGCCGAGGTTTTCCCGGAAAATTTTGTGTTTTATTTCGAAAAATGTTATATCTCCGGAATTAAAAAATTAAGGGCAACCAAATTTGGTACGCGGTTTTATATCATTATAGGTAAGTTACCCACCAAAATTTAGCTTTGTAGCGTAAAGGACAAAAAAGTAACAAGCTTTTAAAGAAAAATAAATTTGGATTTCCTCAAAACGTCAAAGTCGCGATTTAAAACGTCAAAATTGGTAACATTTAGGCAATGAACCTGAAAATACTATAAGCTATGGAAGAATTTTTTACAAAGCCTGAAGTCTAAGTTTCAATCGTTATTGTCCTTCATTTTACTAAAATCTTCCCAGAAAATTCATTTCAAATAGACCCTTTCTGTGATACTGTGGCAGTAGTGTTGGCTATAGAGTTTATCTGTTAATGGTATACCATTTTTGTCGAATTTTCGTAAAAAAATTTTAAAGCCCAATATATTCGTTATTATGCAAGATACGAAAAAAATTGTATATATTAATTATAGGGTGTCTTGAACTACATCTTAAAAAATATTTTTACAACTACAGGTGGCCCATAAGTCGTTAGTGATTCAATATTCTTTTTTAGGGAATTTTCTTTAAAAAATTCACTAATGGGGAGATCCGTGTTTATATATATATATATATATATATATATATATATATATATATATATATATATATATATATATATATATATATATATATATAGTACCGCTAACTCAAAAAATAATAAACCGATCTTTATCAAATTCGTTGAATACCTTCCTTTTGCAAGTTACTTGGATATTCTCGTTAGCCAGGAAAATCTGACAAGGTTTTCCCAGGAAATTTTGTGTTTTCTTTCTAAAAAATTTTATACCCGGAAATTACAAAGTGAGGGCAACCAAATTTGGTACGCGTATTTATATTATAAAGAGTGAACCATGTACCAAAATTTAGGTCTCTCAGTTTAAGGAGAAAAAAGTTACGAGCAGCTAAAGAAACAAATTTTGGAGTTTTCTTCAAAACGTTAAACTCGCTATTTAAAACGTCAAAATTGGCAATGTTTAGGCACAGAACGTGAAACAAATACGGATTGTGAGAAAAAAAAATGTTGCAAGAAGAGTGTTCTGCGATCTCCTATGTTTCAGATTCAACCGTCATTACCCTTCATTTTACTAAAATATTTACAAAAAATTCATTTCAAGTAGACCCTTTCTCTGATGCTTTCGCTGTAGATTCAGTGAAGTTTATGGCTTAACGGTCTATAATTTTTAGCTAGTTTTCGTTACTGCATTTTAGCATTTTTTATCAAAATATGATGCATGTTTGTAAGAAAAAAATCCGGACGCAGTAAGTGCGTTTTGGTAGCAAATTTTCGTTAAATCCTTCAAATCTCAATTACCCAATTTGCTATTAACCTAAGGTTCATTGGCTAGGAGACCACTTTTTTTCGGAAACATTTAAAGTTTATTTTCAGAAATTTTTTGTATATTTTCAAATAATTATTTTGATAAAATATGGTACATTTTTACTACTATATAGGTTATACTAGTAACCAAATTGATGCCTGCTCGTACTAGAGCGATATAATTGTAATTAAAAACATTTTAATGAAAATTCACTTCCATAACGCACTTGCTGCGTCCAGAGTTTGTAATAAATTCAATTAAATTTGTTATAGTGCACCTTAAACGTAGTATCATTTCCTTTTCTCATTTCGCAGAATAAATGTAGTACGTAGAAGACATCTAGGTTAGCGCTTTTAGTTATTTACAGTGGCATAAACTAAATACATAATCATTTCAAATAAATTTAATTATTTAAAAACTATGGGGAAGATCTTGCGTGAGTGGGAATGGGGTGGGTCCCACCAATTCTCACCAAATCATCCCACCAAGGAGAGGGAGGGGTCCAAATTAAAGAAAACACCACACGGGATTAAAGGACGTACCCTTGCATGTGTATATTTGAGGATAAAATTTTGATGATATATATTTGCCTAATAATAGATTACCAAAAGTACTAAGTTAGTAGCTGTCAACTTTCGAACAATCACTTTTAATTAAGTTTTTACTTACAAAATGTAATTTAGTATATGTGATTAACAAAATGTATTACATATCACTATATTACAGACAAAGCATAAGTTGAGAAGACGTCAAAATTAGTGATTATTAAACAATTATATTAAAACAAAAGCGGGTTTAAATAAACAATAGATTAGCAGTTGTTCTTCATTTGACTAAAATGTTTGCAGAAAATATTTTAAATAGCCCCTTTCTGCGATTTTAAAAGAACAGTTTAAATTATACAGTTTGTGATTTAAATAAGTTATAAGTTTTTATTTAACAAAATAAATATGAAACAATCCGTTCTTTAGTCAATATATCGATAAATTGCGAAACTATACAGGGTCATTGATGGTCGATGGTAGGTTAGACGTTTATGGAAAACGAGACATAGGATTAATCTGAAAATTTGGATACTGCCATAAATAGGCACGACCTTTTTTTCAAAAATATTTACATTTTGGCGGTGTTGCCGCTTCTACTCTCATTTTTAAGGGGACAGTCTGTATATTAGTGTATTTTTAGAATTGCCATTTCTTTATGTTAATTTTTTCTTAATAGCTTTCTATACCTATCTATACTGGTTTTCGAGATAATACTTATTATAATGTTTTTTCTCAGAAAAATGCTACCACTAATTTGAATTTAGCTGCTATTTCAACCCATAGAAGGCTGAAATTTTAGGCACAGTTTGCAAATACCTTGTACCTAATAGTTACCTGAATAAATTCATTTCATATTATACAGTGCGGTTTACAATTGACGTGACGTGATTTTACAATTGCTTACGTGTTTGCTGTGTTTGGCAGACGCCGAAGTTTTAAGATTTATTTGCGTTTTTCCACTTAATAATTAATTGAAAACAAGTTAAGGTGGAGTGAAATAATTACTCGAATGAAGTTTTGATGAGACTACTTATTCTTCATAAACAATGTGACAAAATTGTAGCAAGAACATGTAGAAAATTCATTGAAATGTATCCTGAATTGCAGCCAATGAACGAAAGAAAGTTTATGCGAATACAAGATAATTTTATCAATTATAGTTCGGAACTTAGGGCAACTCGAAGTTTGCCAAGGCCTGTAGCGTCAAATGAGGAAAATATTGTGAACGCTTTAGTCTATTTCCACGCATATCCACAAACTTCCATCCAAAGTGCAGCATAGGATTTAGGTGCGGTGCAAAAGATTCTGGCCATTCACCACCATCCTTTTAAATTTATAACACTTCAACATCTGAAATCAGATGATTACCAATGTAGCATTCAACATATATACTGGTAGTAATAGTACGAATGCAGCAAATGCGTTATGGTAACCATCACATTTATAACGAATTTTTCGTAAAACAAAAAGTCACGAATGAAGAGATCTGTGTTTATATATATTGTTATTAATTGTTATTACCTTTATTGCTTAAAATCATACTTGTTTATTCAATAAGTGAATATATATATATATATATATATATATATATATATATATATATATATATATATATATATATATATATATATATTCATATATTCACTTATTGAATAAACATGTATGATTTTAAGCAATAAAGGTAATAACAATAATAACAATTAATAACAATTTATATAAACACAGATCCTCACTTGGCTTTGATAAGTTCGTTGGCCAGAAAGTCGGAGCAGTTTTTCCGAGAAATTTTGGGTTTTCTTACGGCAATTTTCTGTGTCTCCGAAAATGACAGAGCTATGATAATCAAATTTGGCACATACGTTTCTACTATCAAACTTACCCTACACGCCAATTGAGATCTCTCAGTTAAAAAAAGTTATATTCACTTACAGAAAAAAAAGTTCGGGACGCAGCAACCGCGTTATGGTAGTGAATTTTTATTAAATGCTTCAAACTTGGATAACTCACTTTTCGATAAACTTAGAAAGTTGAATGTTGGTATGTACTAAGGCAACATATCTGACAAATATCATTTAAATAACTTTGTAATTTTCGGAGAAAACATTTTTTTCCAAAGAAATTTCAAAATTTAAAAAACTTAATTTTCTATAAACCTAGAAAGTTGAATTTTGGTGTGTGGTAAGGCCTTTATTAAGGCAATATACTCAACAAATTTTATTAAATTACCTTGGTAATTTTCGGAAAAAAATATTTCTTTTCGAAAGAAAACACAAATTTTTTCCGGAAAACCTCGTCCGATTTTCCTGGCTAATGAACTCATCCAAGCTATTTATAAAAGAAAGGCACAATTCACTAAAAAATAGGGTGCCACTGGTGATCAGAGGAAAGCACAAGAACAAACTATTTTGTGTGATTAACAAAGCCAATTGAATATTACATACAACGGTTAAGTTTTCTTGACGCAAAAAGGCCAAGAAGTAGCAAAAGAAATATATTGAAAATTTTATAATTTTTCTTGTTAAAAGGCCAGAGTGGTGATTTGAAACGTAAAAATTTGCAATTTTGAGACAACGGACCTGAAACGAATAATGATTATGTAGAAGAAATGCCGCAATAAGTGTGTTTTACAAAGCCTTATGTTTCAGCTTCGACCATCATTGTCCTTCATTTTGCTAAAATATTTACGAAAAATCCATTTTAAATAGACCCTCTTACGGGTGCTTTGGCAGTAGCCTCGGGTATAGAGTTAATGACTTCATAGTGTATATTTTAGTAAATTTTAGTAGAAAATATTTGTTATTGAAAAGACCGCGACTTAGGAATTTTAAAAAGATTTCTTCAAATAAGCGCGAACTAGAACTCCTACAACCTATATACAGGTTAGTTTAAGTCTTTGTCTGTTTACACATATACAAGGTGATGCATTTCTACGGTAAAGTTCAATATATCCGTTACTATACTATATATAAAAAATTAAATTATATACGTTAATTATAGGACGTCTAGAGCTACATCTTATAAACCTATTTTGATGATCATAGGATGGCCCATAAGTCGCTGGTCTTGCACATTTTCTTCCTTTAATAAAACACCCCTCTATTCTTGCCTTTCTGTATTTTCCAACGAATTACATTGCATGTGTGTAAGGAAAAAAGTTTATTTTCGGAAAATGTTTATACTTTTTTCAGCAACAAAGCTATTTTAATGCAATATGGTACATTGTTAGTACTATATAGATTATACTGCTAACCAAACGTCCTTCTTTTAAAAACAAGACATATTTGCCATTAAACACATTTTTACGAAAATTCGCTAACAAAGCGCACTTGCTGCGTCCAGACTTTTTACAATTCTAATAAACTAATTTTCTCTCAATCAACTTGTAAATGCAATGCTTTCTCATAGGAGATACACCAGGCCTAGACCCATCACAATGAACAACCAAGTTATTCAAAGTAATGAGTCTTTTTTACTTGTTGGCATTTCTGTGGATCGAAATCTCGATTGACACCAACATGTCACATCAATTGCAGAAGCGGTTGCTAAGAAATTAGGCTTCCCCTTTCGGGCTCGCAAATACTTTTTACCAGCTGATCTCTATACCTTATATACTTCACAAATAAGGCCAAACCTCGAATACTGCTCCCACATCTGGGGTGCCGCTGCCGCTTCTACATTCGCTATCCTGGACTCCATTCAAAAGAGAGCTATACGTCTCATCGGTGACCCTACTCTAACTGCTCAGAGGAGCTTTCTTCCATAGTTCCTCCACCTGCTGCCCCCAACAGATCTACCAGGGGAACAGAGAGAATGCACCCTTTAACTGTCCAGGTCACGAAACAAAGAGCATCTTTTTTGCCCGCTCTTTTGTCCCGAGGACTTCCAAGTTGTGGAATTCCTTGCCGGCACATGTTTTTCCTTCTCCTCCGAACCTCCAAACCTTAAAGTACAGAATTAACAAGTTGCCTCTTTCCTCATTGCCAACACCCACGGTACGATAGTATTTAGGCTGTGAGCCCTCGTGGTGTGTTGTTGAAATTAAAAAAAAAACATGCATATAATATGCATCAGTGGAGAAATTTGGCGGGTGAGTACTGTTTGTATGAACATGTTGGTTGTATATTGTCTAGAAATTTTGGTTGTGTGGATGTCATATACATCATTATTATTTTAAAAGGGAAAATATGAAAAGGGAGACAAATTGAGGAAATGGCAGTTATATACAGCGTAAGTCAGTCTCTTGTTTCCCTTAGTGAGATTAACGTTGTAGCATTGTCTATGGTTTTTCTTTCTGCTTTATTACTTAAATTATTTTTTTTGTCTATCCCGCTTGGCGAGGGTCTCTCTATGTTACAATATGTACCCCGGTGGTCGATATACGCCAAAGCTAGCCCCATCATTCTCTCCTCAGACTGGCAGAATATGCCTCTGCCCCTTTGCCTTTCAGGATGTCAAGTTGCCCTCCATGATCAGCATGCAATAGTGTTCCTACACTATTTTTAAACCTATGTGTCAACTGGCAGGTGGTGAGATATAAAAAAAATTCTGCACAATTAATAACCCCCTAATTTAGTACATAGTTCAAAAATACAGTTTTTTTTTGGTCATTGGTTGGTGGCATTTCATAATTCAATGGTTCTAAGAACCAGCTGCCTTCCTTGCGTTGCATATTCTGTCGCCGCATATCCTTTGACTCTACAATCGCTGAATCTGCCATCCTTCTGTAGGCACTTCCTCGCTCTTATGTCGAAATGTAAAAGTCATCTGTCAATCAACAGGTTTACAAAAACCGCATATGTTGCATCAAATCCTTTCCTATAGATATGTATATATGTATATATATATATATATATATATATATATATATATATATATATATATATATATATATATATATATCACCGGTAACTCAAAAAATATTGGGCCAATTTTGATGAAATTTGGTATGTACTTTTCTTTTGTAGGTGGCTTGGATAAGTTCGTTATTCAGGAAAATCGGACCAGTTTTCCGGGAAAATTTTGAGTTTTCTTTCGGAACATTTTTGTATATCTGAAAGTAACAGAGCTGTGGTAATCAAATTTGACGTGTACGTTTCTACTATCAAACTTACCCTACACACAAATATTCAGATCTCTCAGTTAAAATAAAAAAAGTTATAGCCATTTAAGGAAAAAAATTTGGGTGCCAAATCTCTTAATAAGTGTGTTTCACAAAGCCTTAGGTTTCAGCTTCAACCATCACTATCATTCATTTTACTGAAATATTTTCGGAAAATCCATTTCAATAGACCCTCTTTCTGATGCTTCGGCAGTAGTTTCCGCTTTGGAGTTTATGGTTTAATAGTCTACATTTTAACAAATTTTCGTAGAAAAAATTCGTTATTAAGAAGACCGCGACTTATAAATTTTAAAAAGATTTCTTCGAATGAGCGCGAACTAGAACGCCTAAAACCCAAAGACGGGGTCAGTTTCACTTTTTGCCTATTTACACATATACAGGCTGACGCATTCCTACGGTAAAGCTCAATATATCCGTTATTATACAAGATATGAAAAAAAGTATATACGTTAATTATAGGGTGTCTCGAGTTGTATTTTATAAACCTATTTTGACAATTAAAGAGTAGTCCATAAGTTGTTGGTGATACACGCAGAATTTTTTAAATAAAACACCCCTTATGTTATTGCATTTTTGTCTTTTCCATCAAATTATAATGCATGTTTGTAAGGAAAAAAATGATATCGTTCATCGTTTTTGAGTTTTTTTAATTGTTTTGCAATTTTTTACGTTTTTGGCACATATTTCAAACGCATGTTACAAATTGTGATATGGCGTTTTTATCAATAGATAGCGGAGCACCATGGAAGTGACGCATTCAGTAGAAAAAAATCACTAATGGGGAGATCCCCACATTTAAATTTTGAAAATTTTTTTGCAAATCAGCACGAACTAGGACCCCTAGAACCCATATTCGGGGTTAGTTTCAATTTATATATATATATATATATATATATATATATATATATATATATATATATATATATATATATATATATATGTGTGTGTGTGTGTGTGTGTGTGTGTGTGTGTGTGTGTGTGTGTGTGTGTGTGTGTGTGTGTGTGTGTGTGTGTGTGTGTGTGTGTGTGTGTGTGTGTGTGTGTGTGTGTGTGTGTGTGTGTGTAGCACACCGATAACTCCAAAAATAATGAGCCGATTTTGATCAAAAAAGGTAGGTTTACGATATAAAAAGTAAACTATAGACCAAAATTTAGATTTCTATGTTACAAGAAAAAAAAGTTATAATAAAATATTTTGTGCCAGACCATTTCTATGCAAATTCATTACCATAACGCACTTGCTGCGTCCAGGCTTTTCCTTTGTATTACTCGACGAAAAATCGAGCTGCCGTATACAAGTACTCTAAAATAGTGGCTGAATTTGAAAAGTTTTCGCAGAAATGTTTTTAGTGTTTCGGTAGAAATCATTTTTTGTAAGATTTTTGTGATATGTTGGTAATGAATAATAAATGTTTAGTTGTGTTGTGAAAAATATAATTTAGTGTAACATTACTGAAGGCAATTTATGTAAAAGAAATTGTCATAAAATTTTGTTTTAAATTTTGGTCCTAAAGCTGTATGTGAATAATTATATCTTGTCAGGTGTGTGAATAGCTTAAAAAGGTTCGTTGGTCATGAAAATCGAACCAGTTCTTCTGAAACTTTTAAGTTTATTTTCAGAACATGTTTGTACTTTTTGAAACAACAAAGCTATTTTAATGAAACATGGTACATTGTAGTAGATAGTGCGACACCTGGGACCATCCCCTCCACTTTTTTCTGCGCATGCGCGATGACGTCATGCGCATGCGCTGACCTGTGACAGTTGACAGCTGACCTGTCAGTTTTGACAGGTGTCAATGTCACCTGACCTGACAGCTGTCAACGTCAAATGTCACTGACCTGATAGCTGTCAACGTCAGCTGTCACCTGACCTGACAGTGTTGACAGATGTCAAATGTCACCTAACCTGTCATATGTCACATCTGTCAAACGCGTTCCAAGATGGCTGACCTGTAATAGACAGCTGCAACCCCTGGTTCTCTATGGAACTGCCCTGAGATGACGTCACAAGCGTTCCAAGATGTCTGACCTGTGTCCATAGATATCTACAAGTCAGGTTAGGTATTAACTGTCTTATGTCTGACCTGTGATGACGTCAGATGTTCCAAGATGGCAACCCCTGTTCATAGATAGCCACAAGTCAGGTTAGGTATTAACTGTCTTATGTCTGACCTGTGATGACGTAAGATGTTCCGTCTGACCTGTACAGAGAGACATCTACAAGTCATGTTAGGTATTAACTGTCTTGGAATGACGTCACAAGCGTTCCAAGATGTCTGACCTGTGTCCATAGATATCTACAAGTCAGGTCTCCATGTGTGTTTGTCGAATACCAGCTGTCTGATTGTTTGTTGAGGTTATGTTTGTATTTGTTATTTGAATGCAAACAGAGATAATACAAGAGTGTACTTACATACAACAAGAGACGTTAGCCTTCTTTCACAACTTAATACATACACTACTGAACAGGTGTCTTCTGTGTTGAGGAAACAGACAGACAGACAGACAGACAACTGATTGCCATTGTTGAAGCTTGTACATGCTGTTTGAAAGGATATAACACACGTCATGACAGTTCAAAGTCTTTGCTTAGACTGACAGATGCATGTGTAATAACACAGCTGTTTAACAACAGCTAGAGTGAGTAACACTGGTAACACACAGCAAAACAAACAGACAACTGATTGGCATTGTTGGAACTTGTACACGTTGTTTGAAAGGATACAACACACGTCATGACAGTTCGATGTCTCTGCTTAAACTGACAGATGCATGTGTAATAACACAGCTGTTTAACAACAGTTAGAGTGAGTAACACTGGTGACACACACAGCAAAACAGACAGACAGACAATTGATTGCCAACAAGTATCATATAGAATCTTGTTGAAGCTTGTACACGTTGTTTGAAAGGATATAACACACACTCGCATAGGTCATGCCAACACGAAGGCTTTGCTTAGACTGACATACAGATGTATGTAATAACACACCCCACAGACAGACAACTATTTAACAACAGCTAGAGCGAGAGTTGAACAGTATAACGCTGGTAAACGTGGAGAGCAGTCATGTTCAAGCTACTCCTGAGTATCTGTGTTCTTTGTCTAAGTGCCTCCTGTGGAGAGGATGTAAGTGAAACAGACAGACAACTGGCCAACGATTATCTCATCAAATATGGTTATTTAAGCAGTAATATCACTAACAATGACCAGCTAACGATGTTAGAGAAGACAGAAGCTTTCACAGAGGCTTTAAACATGTTTCAAACGTTTTTCAGTTTACCCGAAAGTAACAATTTGACTAGTAGAGACATTAAACTGATGAAACGTAAACGATGTGGTGATGAAGATTTTTCACAGAATTCATTATTAACAGTAAAACCTATATGGAAAAAGAAAACTTTGAAATGGTACATACATTATTCAGATCCTACAGTAATAGTGCTAACACAAAAAGCATTCAAACAATGGGAACAACATATTAATTTGAATTTAGTGAGAACAAACAACTATGCGGAAGCCGACATACTTATAAGTTTTTGTGATGACCAACATTTTTACTTGAGAGGTGGGCAACCGTGTACATATCCAATTGGCGGTGATGTTTTAGGACACGCTTATTTTCCAAATATTGCCAATACACCCATAGAGATCCACATAAGCAATAATCTCACGTGGAACCTTCAACCACACGCATCAAATGGCTCATCATACTATATGGTTATTCTACACGAACTGGGACACGGTTTAGGACTCAAACACTCCAACAATAAAAACTCTCTTATGTATCCACATGCTGGGGCCGGTATATCTGACGAAGATATTCAACGAATGCAGGAACTGAATGGGCAACGCTCTACAACAGCAATAACAACAACATCAACAACAACAACAACAACACAGCCTACAACCAAGACATCAAAGACTACAACAAAGACTACAACAAAGACTACAACAAAGACTACAACAAAGACTACAACGAAACCTTCGATAAAACCAAAGGCGGTCGCTGTAAAACCTGAAACCAAAAACACTATGGACTTGTGTAATTATATAGACAAGATCAGACCGTTAGTCATTATAAACCACAACATGTATCTGTTTTATAAGAAATGGGTGTGGGTTCTCCCGTTGAACAATATGAAGGGTCCCTATCCGGAGGCAAAACTTGTGACAGATTGGCTGCCACATTTGAAAAATTTAAAAGAAATTAAACATATATATCAGAGACCTGGTGGTGAAGTGGTCATGTTTACCAATGATGAAACATTCAGCATTGTTGCGTTTCCTAGCATACAAGCTACATTCGTAGCCCCCTTCAATAATCTCACATATCTGAATACTTTGAGGTTTGACCGGATAAATGCAATGGTAAACACATATACAGGAAAAACCATTATATTTCATTCGGACAACATGTATGAAATCATTGGTGAGAAGGGAGCTAATTTCTATAGACTAGAAGCAGGTTATATAGATAAATTTTCTCCCGAATTCCCAGCTAAGATTGATGGTGCATTCCGCTACACCAATGGGCGGATATACATATTTCGGAAAAACAAATATTACGAATTTGATGAGTTTACCAATCAGGTCGTTACAATAGGCCGTAAAGATTTATCTATGTTTGGTATTCAATGCCCGACCCGCAGTCTATATGAGCAACTCAGTCTGCTATTACAAAAGATTATCAGTTATACAAAGGATAACACCGACCATCAACCAGCAAATAGTGAAGACTATAATGATTATATATAGTGTTTAACTTGTACAAAATATTTGTTTAACAGATCAAACAGCTGACACTTAGCTTAACATATTAATGTATGAAAATAAAATATTTACCAGCATGTATATGTGTTTTTATTCCTTGTCAACAAGACCACTGTTCTGTTTAAGACTGTCTAGAGTACACTCGACAGCAGTTCTATATATGAGTTAAATAACAGTACTGTAGGGGGCCCCTTGATGGGTAAATGGTATTCGTGTTTGAGCTTGTCTAGAATACAGCCGTTAGAAGTATGACATCATCCACAAACCTGTTCCACAAACCTGTTTGAGCTTTGTCTGTACGGTTGTTATCTAGTGTAATTTCCGTTGAATGACATCACCCCATTATTCGTGTTTGAACTTGTCTGTGTATCTGTTTAATATACGCAAGAGAGAGAGGCCCTCTTAAAGGTAAACAACGTGTCTGTTGATGACCTTGGTGAATGTTATCTTGTGTTATAGCTGTTCAATAACCCCCATTATTCGTGTTTGAGCTTGTCTAGTACAAACCGAAAGGATGACATCATCCATGTATTTTAGCCTAATATATAAATAAGTGAGCAAGTTCGGTTATATTATTAGTTGTTGTACCATGACGTTTAACAGTGTCTTATGGTATGGACACAAAAATAGATTGTTTGAAGAAGACTGTGAATTTGAATTAAAACAGTTGGTGTTAAAGATACAAGAAGAAGCCTTTATCGACGAACGTGATTCTGAAGGAGAAAATTATGAAGCCGGACATATAGTCGAGTTGTGTGACATATATTTAAGTGGGTTCTGCTCTACACAATTTTTTGCTTTGGCACTCATTCGATATCATACAGGAGCTCCGTTAAGTGAACCGTTTTTCAAGTATTTACCCGAAGAAGCAAAACATCAATACATACGTTATTACCATAAACAAACCGTCCACACAGAGGCTATTTAGTTTTATACAAAAAACCCAGTGGTATACAGATGAAACAAGAATGAATAGTGAGAACGACACCACAAAAGTTAGACTGTTAGTGTTACAGATACAAAAACAAGCTTATCGAGACGGGCGTAAGTCCGAAGCCGAAGAATATGAAAATAGACATATGGTAGAGTTGTGTGACTTATATTTAAGTGGATTTTGTTCAACACAATATTTTGCTGTGGCACTCATTCAACACCAACCGGGGACCCTGTTAAGTGAACCATTTTTTAAATATTTACCTAAAGAAGCAAAAAATCAATACAAATATTATTATGATGCTGATGAGGTCACACTCGAAACAACGAACATTGAAATTGAACCGCCAACCGAGAAAGAACTCAAACAAGAAACACTCGAAACGATGAGAGAAGGGTTTAATAAAGAATTTGAGTTTTCAAGCTGTGATGACATCCACAAGGTTGCAGACCACCTAAATGATATATTAAAGCACAGTTCAAATTTAAATGATGATGATGCTGAACGTACTAAATCCATTAATTTTCTAACACGAAAACTTCACCGTACAGACGCCACCGACATGTTATATACAATTTGTAACGAATATTTCGACAGTCTTCCAACCAATGCTGATTGGGATAGATATGAGAACAAAGATTGTGTTGCTGTAGACAAGTTTGTTAAAGTCTGGCAGAAATATCTGGATGATCATGCAGTGTAGCACGAAATATGTTAAAGTATTTAGTGATCGCAATAGATTTGTAAAATTTACCAGGAAACCACTCAGAACCATTCAACCGACGTTTGTGGTGGGGGAACAACAAAACCTACTTAACATGGTCAGCAAGCTTCAGTCTAAACTTAAACGAGTTTGTGTAAACATGTCTTGCGATTGTATTAACATGAATATGTCGGTGTCTGAGAGTGATAACAACGATGACGAATATGCCGTTGATGAAAACGATGGCCCCGATTTCACAGAACACCGAACGCGACGAGTCTTATTTAACAAGTATCAAGCTGACGACAGGCTATTGATGGAAACCACTTTTAGTGTTCGACGATCCTTGAAATTGATTACAGGCATCAGTGCAAGAAACGACTTTACAAATGTTGTGAAATTTGTCAATCCGTTGGCGTTGAATGAAGAAAACCAATATTTGGCATTGGAAGAGTGGGATTTTTACGATTTCCTAGACAACATACGTGAGCTGTATAGGAAATATCTTAAAGGTGAAGACGAGCCAAATAGCTTTATAGTACATCATCTTAATTACTGCCGCATAACCTATTCAAACGTGCTAAGTGAAAAAGCCTTGTGTATCGATAACGGTTTCACTTATATGCATCTATTCTTAAACGAAGAGTGTGTAGAACAGCTGCTGAGACTTGAGGTGTTGGTTAAAGCAAGACTGAACTATCTGAAAGAATCTCAATTTACCTGGACTTACACGTGTTTTATGGAAAACATAGTGGAAATATTAAACGATCTGAGTAGATGGGATGCCAGTGTACCGCAAATCATACAAACTATAAAAACGTTACTCAACACTGTAACACCAGCATTTAAATATTACATGTTGGAGTGTTTGCACTACGCTCAAGAACAAGTATTGACACACATCCACACCATTCGCCATGGTTCTTTTTAAATCAAGTTTCATCGTTCTATCAACACTGTGTCAGAATGTGTTGTATATTCATAAGCCACCCAATGTAACAGAAGTACGAATTTGTTTCGACACCGACGACTGCATGATATGGTCAGCTCTTACAACAACAACATATCTACACAACGATGACCTAACCCCACTTGTAACATACAACATGTCAGCCAAAAGCATGTCATCTGATGTGATACGTTACAAAGTTATGTTTCTGTTTGATAATGGTAGTCGGGGCGAGACACCTTATTGGACAACTCTTGTATTGACTAAGACCAAGCTGTTCACTTCAAAGTATATTTTTGTGTTTATAGCCACTGGCTTTCTCACATGTCTTACCATATTCATGTTGATGTATTTTTGTTTCAAATATAGCACTTATCTGCACATGTATCGCAAACGTGTTTGCTAATACAAATATATAAAATAAACACTTGTGTTTTATTTACTAGTTTTAAGGTTTGCTAAGGGGTTAATAGAAAAACCTATATATAATTTACAACTTTTTTTTATTTCGGTAGCAAGTTTACAACATACGAAAATAATAGCATACAATTATTGATGCTGCATATACAGCTTCTAGTGTATCCTGGTGAGTGATGCATGCACTTAGGAACGTCTGGCACTAACGTAGGACAATCAGCGTTTGTTTCTAAATTGATCACGTCCACACGGTAGCCACAAGTGAGGAGCATCTGTGTCAGAAATCTCTGTTTATTCTCGCCTTTCACATAGATTCTGTCCACCTGTTGTTCGACGATGTGTTTCATCAGGATATTTGGTAATTCTTCTAAATAAACAGTACCATATTTATAGTCGATACAATGGTGACGGGCCTGCAGAAACTTGACTTGTTTGATTACATCAGCAGATAGAAAACGCATTGGTTGTGGTGGCTTAAACACATACTGTACAGTTTGATAACCATTATAAATTACTAGTTCTTTGGGTGTGAAGTCGGGGAGACAGAAACCCTGAGTGTCGACAACTACGAACCTCATCTTTATACTGCCCCAATTCACTATACTTCCACATCAGCTTATATAGACCTCTAGGTTGAGCAGTGGGGGAACAGCGTTGTATGCCATACTCAGATGATAGAACGAACAACGTTAGAGAGTGGTGAGTATTCGATGATGCAATCATGTATAATTATGCAGAAACATTTAGTGTTATTGGGAAAGTTCTGGTTACTTTCCATTTCCAATTTGATATCGACAGTAGACGGTTTGATGGAATCCGTATACTTTGAACAATCAAACACAAACATGGGATATTTTGCGAAAGCTTTGTAATCCAACGTAGGCTGAGGTTCTCTACCGAGATATGCTCGTTGAAATTCAATCATGTTTTTATATGCTTCCAGATAATTTGCTTGCCCAAAGTTCAGATTCATACCCTCGGTCGGTATTTGTTTTGAATTCAGGTGTAGTCTTATATCTCGAACGTCCACATGATCAAACTGATTAATATCTTTTCCTGGGTTGTGGTGGCGATCCGTTTGAAAGACTACGATAACAAAGCGAGGTCGTTCGGTGTTTGATGAGGTCTTTACAGACCACAAGTCTTTGATTGAATTACTTACATTCGGTAATTCGTACATCTCCCATTTTCTAAACGGTATAAGAATCTTTTTATCTTGAGCGATCGATTGCAACAGCTGCTGTTGTATCACATCGCTGGGGTGTATGTGTTTGACTTGCAAAGCCATATGTTCAATATTAAACTTTATAGCTTTGTCAGCGCCTGCTACACTGCTCAGAATATAGCAATTTCTATCGTTCTGACCGCGTGTTAAGCGTACCAACAAACGACTGAAAAGCACTTTTCTGTAATCTTTGAAAATATTACACAGATAGCTGAGCGGTAGGCAATAACAAAATCTGTTGTTTTTCACCATGGTGTTCCTTTCGTTCGGATGCCAGCCGGCAGGAATGAGAGCTCGTGCTTCATCGCTGTTGGCTTGTAATAATGTTCGGACTGCTGTAACGATGCCTGGGTTTCTAACATGTTCGATAATCTGATTACACATCTCAACAGCCACAGAGGAGAACAAATGAGCTGCAGCATTCGCTGTTACCGACACATCACCAGTTGTACCTGTTGTCTCAGTGGAACCGCTAATCAGGAGAGCTGCCGAAGACCAATCGTAAAACACATCTTGTTGATTGATGGCAAACTCACATGTGTCGTTGTAATCAAACGATCTGGTTTGCGGGGCGTACGTGTGTACTTCTTCTCCCTTGATGGATTCGTCGTGAACGGGGTCTGCGAAGATATGTAGTTTGTTTGACATCGTAACCCAATGATTGTAGAAACTGTACGTTCTCTTCGGATAGAACCGTCTGTGATGCAGACAACAACGATACTGACCGATGTTGCTCGTCGGCACCTGTATTTATAACTAACATACCACAGGTGTCTTGCTCAGCTGTAATATAACGATGATCTCTTCACCTTGAAAGTTCACAGGCACTGCATTCTGATCGATGATGTTTACATTTATATGGGCGATGATACGTGTGTTGACGGGTAGAAACAGTTTACTGTGGGGGTTTATGTCAATTGCATAGCCCGGATCAACCATCGGAGCAAACTCGTATAGTGTGTGTGAGGGTTTGCCTTCGTGGTAAGACCCGCTTACTATGTTACACTCCAAACGGATCGTTTTCACTTTAACAATCTCCACAGGCAAATCAGATGCGTGCACCACATCCTTAATAAGAGATCTAGTTGAGGAAAAACCCAAGAGAGGAGCTATTGAGGCGTTCCTTGTCAAATCAATGTCATACTTGCACTGTATCTCACACTTCAAAGTGTTGTTGTTGGCTTTCAAACTGAAGAGTTTACTTGCATCGTCAACAGCGGCATCCTCTGGAAAATTATTCAACTTGAGATAGATACGAGCCATTTCATTTTGGATACACCGTTCCATATCGCTAATTTCATATGCTCCATTGGGAATTATTATTTCTTGTATAACACCAGCTTTCTTAGGCTCGGCGTCGAGTGTAAAATTGAAATGCAACTTATTACAACCGGTCTCTATATTTGGTATGGTCTTGTATGTGTGAAAATTCGAGAGTGCCACCGAATGATCGAACCGGGGGTTCAACACTATCGGTGGAAATATATCCAATGACAGGGAGGACGTAGAGCCTTTCAACTCGAACGTTAGCGACATGACTGATACACACAGGTTACTGTTTGAGTCTTTTATTGCAAAAATTTTAAACACAAATGACCACAATTAATTGTGTTATATGTTTGATACACATCATGATTATACAGTATGGAATAGTCTTTAAGGTAACGTTGCAGCTCTACAGGAGGCTTCAAGTTTCCATACGAGTCAAAGTACTCAACGATGTCACCGCGTTTCCTCACAGCAACCCAATGACTGCCTGGCTCCTTGTGTGTTTGCAAATTCATGATGAACGATTCATTTTTACGTGGTCCATTGCGAGGTAGCTCGTCTCGCATGTATACACCTCTAAAATATGGGATTTTCATTTTACCAGCAAACTTGACAAGATCTACATTTGTTAGAGGTCTTGCTGGTAAAGGTATTACACGTTTTTTGTCTTGTGTAAATACAAACCGTAGCCGGTGCGTTGTTTCTTCATGTACAAACCATCACCAACACCACTCCCTCGTTTGCCCACAGCAATGGCCTCCATTGTTTGATTGTGACGTTTTGCCTCTTCCAATTTCTGTTTCGCAGACTTGGTATCGTTCACAGCTTTAGCAATACCTGCAGCACCGCCGCCCAGAGCTCCTAGTGCTGACAGCCCACCAAATATAAGAGGTAACAGCGGTAGGAAGCCACCGCTTTTAGGTATTGGAATAACTCTCGGTACCTTAACTTGCTTTCGACCACCAGCGTTTTTGATGACTTTTCTCGCTACATGCAGTAGATTTTTCACAGACGGCACCTCCTCTCCCACATTGATAGCGCTGCGCATCAAAGCCAGTATGTTTTTAAACGGTACCTTACCACCGACTTTTCTCTTACTAGTTTTTCTGAGTTTGTTCACACCCATACCAAGTTTTCGTTTAACTTTCATTGTTTTTGCTACACTCCAAGCGGCCGCCTTCTCACCAAAACTTGCGTCCTTTGACTTGACTCGTTCCTTGGCTCGGTGCTCCAACACCTTGTCGGCACGATGCCTGTCACTCAACTGTTTGGATTGAGAGTAGGCGATGTCGTGCTCTCGACAAGCCTGATCTAGTGGGTTGATACCTTGATCGCCTCTGGCAAGACGTTCTTTAAGTTTAGTGCCTGGACCACAAAACTGATAGCCTGGTATGTGTAACTCAACAGGGAGTTTGTTAATGAGTGTGTTAACAAGGCCTTCACCCTTAATGACCAACATTGATACTAAAGCGGTGCTGTATTAAACACCCAGTATTTATACTTACAACAAGCAAGTTGGTGTTAGTCTAGTTAACGATGCGTATCGTAAAACACACAACAACAACCCTACCAGTTACAAACTTGGACGATGTTGTGCATGTGGAAACAGTTACACAACACAGACACGGTCTTCTGTTACCCGGCACGGTACGTTGTTTGATATGTGGTCCTAGTGGCTGTGGTAAAACCAATGTCATGCTAAGTTTACTGTTTGAAGCAAACGGTTTAAAGTTTGAAAACGTTTATGTATATTCAAAGTCACTGTATCAACCGAAATACAAGATGTTAAAGGAGGTGTTGGATGCTACAAAGGGTGTTGGTTAGTATCCTTATCGAGAAAACGATGACATATTAGATCCGGGAGATGCCTTGGACAACTCTGTGTTTATCTTTGATGATGTAGCTTGCGACAAACAAGATAAAATAAGAGCATACTTTAGCATGGGTAGGCATAAAAACATTGATTCCTTCTATCTTTGTCAGACATACAGCAAAGTACCAAAACAACTGCTGCGTGACAACGCAAACGTTGTTGTGTTATTCAAACAAGACGAAACCAATCTTAAACATGTGTACGACGATCATGTGACCACCGATATGACTTTTGAAAAGTTCAAGACACTGTGTGGTGAATGTTGGCAGACCAAGCATGATGTGATGGTAGTCGTTAAAGATTGTGATTTAGCACAAGGACGGTATCGCAAAGGTTTCGATCATTTTATATATATTTAAACTGCCATGTGTGTGAGTGTGTGTTAGTCTTCATGTGTTCAACATACTGTGAGCATGGCGAAAAAATCTAAAAGTCTTCGGCGCCAACAAAAACTATCAACACAGCCGCCCAATATCAAACGTAAAATAGCCGATTTATCAAAGATTATTCGAAACAAATATTTAGCTTTGAAACTGGGCAAAACAGAGACGGATGAAACATTACACCGTTTATATAAACCTCTGTTAAAACCATTGGATGCTATATCTAGAAACACAGCAAGCACAGCACCGGCTACTGCTCAAACAACTCTGCAGCAACAGCAACCAACTAAAACTGAACTTGATGTCAAACAACAACCACCACCACCACCACCAGCAAAGAAGGAAGTTCAATTTCTTAGTGATGATGAAACGTTTGAGTTGGAAGCAGAACCAGCTGAACCTGAACCCGAACCTGAATTGTGGGTTACCAAAGCTTATAAAAAAACTAGATGCCGCAGCAAATACACCGGCAGCTATTTACGATCAAGCGTTAAGTTCGTATCCTGTAGTTGTTCGCTATTATGTTGATAAATATTTCACAGATAATCAGTTATGTGATCAAACATATGGTGTTACTTATGATAAAGCCACCAATACTTGGATGCTTGGCAATAAACCTATTACATTTGTTGTTACTGACGTAGATTTTAGAAATAGAGAAAGCTTTCAAATTGTTGTTGGTGACAGAAGATATTACGGCACTCAACACCTATTGGAATTGATATTTTTGAGAAAACCAGGTATGAGTGCTATGAAAAATAAGAACGCTTTACGTGACTATGCAGACATTATGACTGCTACGAGTCTTCACAGAAAAGAGAACAATCCTAAAGAAGACGTTCTGCGCAACACCTCTACCAAATATCAAAATGTAATAAAACCAATTTTAGAGAAACAAGAAGGTGCTAGAGTGCGCTCTTCCTCAGTAACTTTAGGTCATGGTATGCCATACATGCTACATACTAAGCAACAGAAAGAATACGTATACTGGGACGATGTGAACGAACTGGTTGACAGACTTCGTCTTCTCGTGGCTTCCCAAGTTGCAGGTAATAATGCTCATAACAATGAGATACAGTCAATCTTGGAGGAGCTGAAGGAGGCTCGCATCATATAAAGCGTAAACACAAGCCAACCATCAGTTTGATCATGTCTATCGACAAGTTTGGTCGTACTGCTGCAAACTTCAACAGCAACAGCTCTCTACACAACCGCGTGGTTCAACGAGAGATTTTCCCTAGAACTGCAAGTGGTGACTTTGACGTACAAAACCATAGATTGTGTAACGTAGCCCATCCTATCGATTCAACAGATGGCGTAACTAAATCATTTGTTGATGCCTGGGTGGGCGACTATCAGAAACATAAAGATGAGTATCTGAAGAATAAAGATGAAGTGACACAAAAACTAGTGGCCATTGTGTTAGAAGCCGTGCATAAGCCGGAGTTGAACGATTTGAAGCACGAATTGGAACAGAAATTGAAAGCTTTAACCAAGACCATATCAGCTCAAGTTTTAAAAGATATCGATCTGTCAACGACCCCAAAGCTAAAGAAGAAGTTGGGTGAAATAGAAAAAAATCTAAAAGATTTGCATGACAAGTGGATACTTTTAAATCCAACATCACCATGAAGCGTCGCCGGCAACAACAACAAACACGTAACGATGAACCATCTGATGCTAAGAAACAAATTATAAACGAGCTGTACAAGCCTGCTAGAATCAAGTTTAAACGTAGACAGACCATAATTAGAGGTTTGAATGACTTGTGGCAAATTGATTTGGCCGAGTTTACAGACTATCATCGTGAAAACTCCGGTTACAAGTACATTCTGGTGGTGATCAATTGTTTTTCAAAGTATGTATGGACGCGTCCGCTTAAATCTAAAAACGCCGAAGAGGTGACTAAAGCCATGGCCGATATTTTAGCTAACAGCACAGCACCATCTCACATTCAGTCTGATCTAGGCAAGGAGTTCTACAACGCTAAATTTAAGGCCCTAATGACCAAATACGGCATCAATCATTACAGTACCTATAGTGTTAAGAAGGCGGCAATGGTGGAACGAGTCATACGTACGTTGAAAGAGAAGTTATATAAAAACTTTCACTTGTCTGGTTATTACAAGTGGCTACATATCCTACCCATTGTCACAGCTACATATAACGCAACCATTCATCGTACCACAGGTGTAAAACCTTTGGATGTCACTAGGAACAACGAGGCAGCTATTCGTAAGCAAATCTATTCCAACACCGTACCAGTGTCTGTACAAACTAAATTTAAAGTGGGCGATGTTGTACGTATAAGCAAGGCAAAAACATTATTTGAAAAAGGTTATACACCACGTTGGTCCACAGAATTGTTTAAGGTGGCCACGGTACACCCCACTATCCCAGTGACGTATCTACTAGAAGACATGCAAGGTAAACCAATCAGCGGAGGGTTTTATGAGCAAGAACTACAAAAGACTTTATCTTCTGACCTGTATTTAATCGAACGAGTGTTGAGAAAAAAAGGCCCAAAGTCTTACGTGAAATGGCTTGGTTTTGATCGTACCCATAATTCCTGGGTCAACACCAAAGACATTAAATAACTTGTATTATGTTATGAATAAAGTAAACATATTAAAAGTATATTTTTATTTCAAATCCTTCTTTATGCATTCACGCCAACAGAATGGTTGTCAGAAAATACAGCTAATAAAACACAGAGATTTTTACACATATATTTTTATTATCAGCTAGTGTTATAGGTAAATCTGTTACACGTTAGCATATCTTTCAGTACAAGTTGATATTTAGTAATAAATTCACACACTATACACAGATTCTCAGAGTATTTTAAGCGGGCAATGAAGAAGGCACAAGGTATGACTGCCCTGTCTCTGAACTTGGACAGTTCCGATCTAATGTCAGCCATAAACATGTTTAGGTCAAAGAAACTCCTAAAACGTAATTCCAATAATAAGTCTTTGACCACAGAGCCAACATTTTCTAGTATTTTCAATGATTCCAAGCTTAGGTTGAAATTAGTGACATATTCATCACTGCACAGCCTAAACTTAAAAAACACTGATTTTCGTTGTGTTTGAACCAAGTATTTAGTAAGTGTATACGAATCGGTGTTTTTGTCTGTACCTTGTGATTGGTTTTCCAGGTTGTAAATTATGGTGGGTAACACGTTTAAAAATTCTTCAAATGTCCACATGTCGAAAAACACAGGTATATTACAATTTTTCTGTGAAACCTTAACCAGAGGCATAAAGTTAAGCAGGGGGTCAGCTCCGATTGTGAGTATTTTCTCACCGTTTGGCAACAGCGTAAACGTTGTCTGACCAACGAGCTCACAGTCTTGTGTTTTTAGTTTTTTCTCCATACTTTTCTGATTGATCTGCACCAACTTCTCATTGAATAGCTCATCGTGTGTAGGCTGATATTCGACTGTTTGTATGTTTGTAGGATCTGCAGCATTCATACTAATATCAGAGAGATTATTCTGTTCACTTGTGTCTGTTGTTGTTGGACAGCTTGTGTACAGTTCACCTATGATATTATCCCACGTCTTAGGTTCTTCTTTTGTTATAATACTTTCAACTGCGTTAGCCAGCAAGACATCTTGTAACACTTTAAGCTTTTTACCACCACCAGCACCTCTACCTGTATTTTCTGTGTTGAGAGATTTTCGTTTTCGCGTATTCTGCACCATATTAGTTTTTTTTAGTTACACCTTGTTCAACGTACACCAACAAACTAGCTTCTAGACAAGCTCAAACACAACTGATGGCTGGATGCCACCTAACAGAACTAACCCCTAGATCATAACTGTACAGATAACGTCAAACAGGTTTATGGATGATGTCATCCAACAGATATAACACAAGGTCATCAACTGACACGTTATTTACCCCTAAGAGGGCCTCTCTCTTGCGTATATTAAACAGATACACAGACAAGCTCAAACACGAATAATGGTATGATGTCATTCTACAGGATATGAGTCATAACCATGTTGTTTGTTCAGGATATTATTGCTTTAAGACATACTTTTTACTCGTTTACAGGCCTAGGATCGACGTCAGCTCTCTTTAGACATATTTGTTTGTGTCTATAAATGGACGTTCTCAACATTTGTTTATTACAGTGTAAACATGTAACCTTCCTCCTATCGTACGTGTATTGCCATTTTACGAAATTTTCATAACTTTCCCACGAGTGTGCGTTGTATGGTAGCCATTTTCCTAAGTTTTGACCATTTTTAATGAAACATTTGTCACAACAGCTTCTCTCTGTTGGTGGACAGCGTTTAAAACAAATGACACAGCAACGGAGACCATCATAATTCAATTCTTGCTTGTCATCCTGTGTTGGTGGTTGTGTTGTTGTTGTTGGTCTCGCGGCTGTGTGTTCTTCTTTACTCTCTTGTGGATTGATTTCATTAAACTGCTGTTGGTGCTGCTGCTGCTGCTGCTGCTGCGTCGACAAACCAGAACCTTGTGAAGTGGTTGCTTGCTGGTGCTGTGATGATCCTAGACTTGTAGCTGTTATAGTAAAGGCATCACCTTCGACGGCCCCCTTATTGCTCTGATACATCTTGTACAGTTCAGACCACACTTCTTCAAACGTCAGCAGCGACAGCTTCTTAAACGGCATATGATAGTCTCTATCCAAGCCGGAGAATGTAAAGCTTACTTTGGTGTCGGTGTTCAAGTCTCTAATAACTCGGTTATAAATTTCCTGCATACCGTTCTTAAGCCATTGTTCAGGATTATTGACGCCACTGCTATTGAGTGGATTCAACTTGAAACGCACCGTGTTCTGTATAATATTAAAACGACTGTTTCTTGTTGTCGACTCTCCAACAATTGAGAACGCCATAGTATGGAACTAAATGTTTCTTGTTTTTGCGGAAGCAAACACAAGACTGGCTTGTGTACGACGACCGTTGTACCTCTATAACTCTCTAGTCATAGAGTGCTTGTGTGTGTGTGTGTGTGTGTGTGTGTGTTAACAATCAACAACAACGTCTATATGTTTTGTTTGGTTCAAGTGGATGTCATTAAACAACTGTGTTATTTCTATAAGGGCCCCCATTCAAGACCTCAACAGACGTCAGTGTGTGTTAAACCGTGAAACATGTATGACGTCTCTTGCTGTATGTAAGTATACTATTATATTATTTATGTTTGCATACAAACAATACTTATCAAACAATCCTCGTATATCAAAGTTTAGTTTTCTTGTTTTAAATTGAGTTTTGTTACTTGTGTTTTTTTTGATCACTCCCTATATAAATTCAGATTCACTGTGATATAAAACACTAACATAAACAAACCTCCATAAAACCAGGTCTCCAGTTTTATTACCCCATTAAACAAATTCATTAACATATCTAGATGTAAATACGTTTTGTTATTGATAGTTTGCTTCAAACGTTTTTGTTTTTAGAATTTGATATTAGATATGTAAATTGGAACGTCTTTAAATATCTTTTACTATAAAATATCTTTTACTATAATATATAAATATACAATTGTTTTTAAAAAATTACCGTACCTATTATATATTCAACTTGGAATGTAATAGAGATACCACCCCTGCCCACACACACACACTCATCAGCCTGATAAACTCGTTTTATGTAACAGGTTTTTGTTTTATATATACCACTGCGAACAAACTTTCATCGTATGTCTGAATAGCATGATCGGTTTAGGGACGTTTGCATATCTTAGTAAGCTGTATGGTTGAGGTTCGAATCTAATTCAAATCTAATTTCAGGCGAATGCTTTTCTTTCAAAAATCATATTTCAAATTAAAATCAAATTTCAAATTACCCGCTCAATATCTTCCTAATATATGTAAGTGTGTGCTAAACCGAATGACTGTGTACAACAGATGTCTCCCCTCGAGCTAGGGAATATTCTCCCACTCTACAACTTTACAAATAGAATGTTCTCTAGCTCGATGAGTCAGATCTCTGGACACAACAGACAGTAATTTTCAAACAAATTCAAATTTCCCGCCAAAAACGAAATACCCTAACAAACTTCAATACACCTTACCACACACAATAAACAACAGACAGCTGTCCTTAATAAACAAATACAAACATAACCTTAATAAACAAACAGATGATTGGTAATCAACACGTGTGCGAACATAACCTTAATAAACAAATACATACATAACCTTAATAAACAAATACATAACCTTAATAAACAAACAGATGACTGGTAATCAACACGTGTGTGAACATAACCTTAATAAACAATCAGACAGCTGGTATTCGACAAACACATGGAGACCTGACTTGTAGATATCTATGGACACACAGGTCAGACATCTTGAAACGCTTGTGACGTCATCACAGGTCAGACATAAGACAGTTAATACCTAACCTGACTTGTAGATATCTATGGACACACAGGTCAGACATCTTGGAACGCTTGTGACGTCATCTCAGGTCAGTTAATACCTAACCTGGGGCTGTAGCTATCTCTCTCTCTCTCTCTCTCTCTCTCTCTCTCTCTCTCTCTCTCTGGACAGGTCAGACGGAACATCTTACGTCAGCACAGGTCAGTTCCATAGAGAACCCGGGTTGCTGCTGTCTATGACAGGTCAGCCATCTTGGAATGCTTGTGACGTCATCTGACAGGTCAGGTGACAACTGACGTTGACACCTGTCAGGTCAGGTGACAACTGACGTTGACAGCTGTCAGGTCAGTGACATTTGACACCTGTCAAAACTGACAGGTCAGCTGTCAACTGTCACAGGTCAGCGCATGCGCATGACGTCATCGCGCATGCGCAGAAAAAAGTGGAGGGGATGGTCCCAGGTGTCGCACTATCTACTCATTGTTAGTGCTATATAGGTTATACTGTCAACCAAATGCCCTTCTTGTAAAAACAAGACATATTTTCCTAATTTTTTTTAACGAAATTCGCTACCATAACGCATTTGCTGCGTCCCGAACATTTTAATAATACACTTTATTTTTTCAAGATTTCGTGAATTGTTGTTTAGCAAATTTGCGTAATTTTCGTGAAACATCACTTGTGTCAATTAAAAAAAAGTTCGAGACGCAGCAAGTGCGTTATGGTAGTGAATTTATATTAAATCCTTCAAATTTGAAAAACTCAATTTTATATAAACTTAGACAGTTGAATTTTGGTTTGTGACAAGTACATTCTCGGAGCAACATATACACAAAATTTCATTAAAATAGCTTTGTAATTTTTGGAGAAAAAAATTTTTTTCGAAAGAAAATTCAAAATTTAAATAACTCGATTTTCTATAAACTTAGAAAGTTTAGTTTTGGCATGTAGTAAGGTCTTCCTCGAGGCTATATATGCACCAAATTTATTTAAAATAGATTTGTAATTTTCGGAGAAAAACATTTTTTCGAAAGACAACTCAAAACTTTCCCGGAAAACCTTGTTCGATTTTCTTGGCTAACGAACTCATCCAAGCCATTAATAAAAGAAAGGCAGGGGTCCTAGTTCGCGCTCATTTGAATTTTTTTTTGCAAAGTCTCACCATCGATATCTCTTTATTAGTGAATTTTTTTTAAATAAAAATTCACTAATAACATAAAGATAAACATAGACACCACGCTTTTGATGAAATGTCAGAAAAACGAAACATTAAAATATCGCCATTACCACATTACCATTGTGAACTGTGTTTTATAAGGTAAGTGTGAGCTCAAGTAAACAGTGAACAAGCTCGAAGATACAACTTTTAAATACTACATCGCTAGTGGCTATCTGCCTCTGCCAAAACAGATAAATAAAAACTACAAGATGTTTGAAATCTAATTCCAGATGCGTTACAAAAGGTATCAACCGAGAATTGGAATTTTTTTTAAATAAAAATTCACTAAAAATCGAATTATTGTGAAGCAAATCGCTTGCATATTTTCATATAAACATTTTTTAATTCAAAGTTATTTTGATAAAAAAAAAACGGTACATTGTTTCCACTATAAATATTATACTGTTTACCAAATTTGATGGCTCATTATAACACACATATTTAAAAACATTTTTATGAAAATTGCCTATCATAACGTACGTTCAGCGTTTTATTAAAATTTTTCAGCATAACGCATTTATTACCTCAGGACTTTCTGATATAAATAATTAAACTTTTATACAGACAAATTAGATAACAAAATCTGTAAATAGGGAGACAACAGCGAACTCGGGTCCTGTTTAGAAAACATTAGAAATAATAACTAATAAATTTATGACGCGTTGAATTAGCCATCATCCTACTTATTATTTACACAATGAGCTGCATTGTCCTTGATAAGTAAAGCTCGAACCATGCGAAGAATCGAAATGCTGTCTCTGTCACATAATGTCATCTAACAATACCCTTTCAATCTCTCCATTGTAACTGCCACAGTTTCTCAGGAACGGAAATAACTGTAAGTGGTCGTGTTAGGACAGAGAGATGTGTTGCTACCAAAAGACTGCTCGGGATTCAGCTTTTGTTAACCCAGATATTGTTCTTGTCTATCAGGATTGTGAATCCTACCAGCTGAAATGGCTCTATCTAGATCGTTTTCTTTTCAGATGACGAACTGAATTTATGTCTGTGGAACAGAGGAGATGGAAAGAATCTCGGTATCTATGTTAATATCATCTCTCAGTTGATAGCGTTTCGAATATGCTGCGAAATGTGCAACAAGTGTGAAAGTTCTCTGAACTGAAATAAAGTGGCTGTTTCTTTCAAAACTTTTCGCTTGTTTTTTTTAGATAGAAGTAAGTATTTTATTTTCATAGGTTTCGCATCTATTTATTATGTGACGAGGAATTCATACAAGTATAGGTGAGCAAATAATGATAAAGTTGTTTAAATTAAAATTAGATATTATATCATTACCAGCGTCACAGTACGAAGTCAACGTCGCTTTGTCGTCTCACTTCATTAATTAGGCCATGTTCTCCAAAAGCATTCCCTGGTATGCCTCTTTCTTTTTCCCAAATATATGCTTCGAAATAATGTTGTTGGAAAGTCATAGTGTCTTGAAAATATTAGTAACAAATTTTGCTCCACGCCTCAATTTCTTTAACAGATCTTTCTTCTCTTAACTTTTCCAGCCACTTTTATTCGTCTCTCTACCGGTGCACCGTCTATTTGATTTTTAGGTCCTGCTTATTCAAAGTCCAGCTATCCGACCCATAAATTATAACACACCATACGTATGACTTCTTATTTAGGTTCAAATTACAAATGTTACCAGTAAACAGAGTAATTTGTCTATTGAATGCTTGCATATTGTTATTGGATCCTCCTTTTCAGTCATCTGCTATATTTACCGTTGTAAAGTATAACGATGTTTTGTATTTTTGTATATAGTTTTTATATGTGTGCTTGATATGTCAAACAAAAGTTTCAGTTCTCGTCCAATCTGTGTCTTAAAAGTCGAGTTTACTAAATATATTGCAATTTTTTAATGTGCATAATATGTATTCAATTTATGGCAAGGGATATTTATTTATATATATTTGAGGATTTAATGTAATTTTAAAATCACCGCATATTTCAACCTGTCCACTTACTTAATTACTGAAACAATCGGTATTGCCCAGCGACTAAATTCAACTGGTGTTAAAACCTCGCTGTCCACTATTTTTTTGCATTTTTATGTTTACCTCTTCTTTCAATGCAACAGGAAGTGAACGCGCTTTACAAAAAAGGGCCTGCATTTGCTTTTAAATGGGTTTCGCTTTACAACCGAAAATGTACCAAGCCTATCTTGAAAAATAATGGGAAATTTAGATATTAATAATTTTGGGGTTTGATTTTCTAATTTTCATATTTTTTTAAAATCCAGTCACATCCGATTAACGTCCACCAGAATTAACAACACATAATTTTTAATATTTAAAATTTGTCGGTCAGTTCTACAGCAACATTTAGTTACCTTTTATACCAATTGCATTTCCGGCGCAAGATTTTAAGATCTGGCGAATTTAATTTGCAACATAAGAATTTCTGTAGATAACACTTATCGGAAATTACAGAAACAACTGATCCAGTATCAATCTCCATAATCATCTTAATTTTATTTAGAAATAATGTAATGTTTGCTATTTTATTGTAACATATATTATCAGATATACTGGACAGATTTCCAACGAACAATCATAAGCAGTATTTCGACACTCGAAGTAAGGATAGTCTAAGAACACCACTCCATAGATTATCTCAGACACAGCAGGGAATAGACTATTGGGGTCTTAAACTGTATAATAGGATGCCGGTTGAACTGAAGAACAAACCAATGCAGCAATTTCATAAGGCACTGAAACAGATCCTACTGAAAACAGCAGTTTACACATTGGAAGAGTTCATGATGCAGAGTGAACGAGTTTGACAATTTAAGGAGTGTATATCGCAAATATATTATCTGAATAAGGTTACTTGTGGTGCCATGTTGCCCCAAAAACATAAGACGCTTAAAACTGTAATAGTTAATTTTATTTTTATTCTATTTTTTGACTTTTAACATATATTTATTTTATGTGTTATTTTATGTTTTGAACTATAATGATATGTCTTATCTATACACATTTAATCAGGGTTTGTTTTATAGCGTACGTGTGTAGCTTTGTTAGTTTATATTTGTTGTTCTTTTGTACGTATTTTTTTAATTGGCTTTGTTGCTTATGTTTGCATGTGTCTAGGTTATTAGGTAGCATTTTATATGTTGACAGTGTTTATATTATCTTTAGTTTTGCGTTTTTACATTCTATATTTGAATGTAAAAACTTTAGTTTTGTTTGACGCCCCATGTAAATCTTGATGAGAAATACACTATTACCTACACTATTAAAATAGGTAATAACCTATTTTATTCATTGCAGATCACATTTACTGGATGCAACTTTACCTTTGATAATATCATGTCAGATATTTTAAATAATTCTATATAATATAAGTAACTGTATGAAATTCAACACCATTTCTTTTGTTATCACTGTGCACGTATTTGTTATACTACGACTGAACCGTCTGTATACTACATTATTATACTCTACGCCACGATAATCCCTAGAAGCCAGTCGGGGGAAAGCACGATTAGAGCCATAAAAGGGCTGAAGGTAATGACTAAAGACGTGACAAGCCTGGGGTCAGAACGTCTTATAGATAAGTGGAAGCTGTAAAAGAATGACTGTATGGCGACAAGAAACAACGAGCGAAAACTCGATTGCGTTTCTGACTTACATCTATATATTTATTCCGAGGAGAAGTGTATTTATGTGGTCCATATATTCATAGTTAGTATTGTAGCCTCTTTTTTACCTTTATAGTCAGGTCAATTTAACGAAAACGTGGTATCAGTTTCGTTTTGTCTCTTTTCTTGCCGCATCTAAAATTTTGTTTCGTATTTACAATCCCTACAATAATTGTGACACTAATTTTATTGTAACTATTTGTTTCTACATACATGTTGGCTTAGTATCAATAGTAAAAAAATATGCTGAATTTATGCAGGTGTCCCAGAAATTCATACATTAAAAAAGAGCTTGGTTGGATTACCGTGAAATTGAGCTATCCTAAAAGCTTTCAAAAAATTCAGTAGCAGCGTTTTCGTGAAAAAATCGCATAGTTTCACCCTTAAAACATAAAGCCTCGGTGGTTCAGTGATAAGAACGTATGCCTCTGAATCGAAGGGTACTGGCTTCGATTCCAGGGTTCCCTTTTACTTTTCCAGTACATACTGTAACAATAACATCAACCGGGGTTGTGAATATGCATTTAAGCAAGTTGAAAGTCTGCACGTTCTGCACTTCAGAGGGGGCGTAAGCCGTCGGTCCCGTGTCCATGCGATCTTGGACACGTTAACGATCCCTACTCTTCTTTCGGAACGGAAAGCGTTCGGCAAAATTTCCAGGATGGTGAGGTGAAACTGCTGCCATAGTCGCGAAAATAGACCGACATTAAAGAAACCAAAACACACACACATAGACACACGCCATTAATATACTCTTCAGCACTGTGTCATGAAAGAAAGTATCAATTAAGGCAAATCAAATAGATTCAAGGTTAATCAAACCTTATCGCGTTAAATTTTTTTAGTGGTCTGCTGTCTTGTTCATACAAAGCAACCGTTAATTTCTTTATAACAACTGGTATATGCAGCGTTAATTTTGTAGAGATCCGCTAAAAATATTTAACAACGATTTACTAAAAGCTTTTAATGAAAAAATAGGCTTAAAAATCTTTTCTGCTTAAATTCACTAAATAAAAGTGTTTAACCAAGTTAAAGTCATAACCAAGTTTGGTGAAAATAGCGCCAGACGTCCAGATTTATACTGGATCATACATATAGATATAACAGGGACATTCTTTCTATATTAAACAAATAATTTTTAGTGTTAGTAAACTGAATCCGGCTCTGCTCCAGAGGGGCCTGGATATACTGCTTCCCATCATAAGGGAGGTTTTCCGGGCCAGCCTGGCGTGGGGCTACGTCCCAAAGGCCTGGCGCCAGGTTAGGGGGGTCTTCATTCCCAAGCCGGGAAGGGAGGACTACACGCTGGCCAAGACGTACAGGCTAATCAGCCTTACATAATTTCTGCTTAAGGCATTCGAAAAGATAGTAGATAGGTTTATATTGGGAGGGATCGTAAAGGATCACCCCTTCCATAAAGGTCAGCACTGCCTGTAGTATTATTATTAAAGTCCACACCGATATCTCAACATATTGTTGGTTCAATGAGGAAGTTTCATATAATTTTCTTTTGATGAAAACGTATTTAAAGTACAGCAAAATACTCTAAAAATATATGTCTACAAGTAAACCCTACTTAAAGTGAACAAGTTAGTAACTAATTATTGAAATATTGAATATAATTCAAAACGACAGGGTGGGCGAAAACGCGATCTGATTGGTGAAGAGGTTTGTGACGTCACGATCCGGTACATCTGCTTGTTTTAGTTTGTGTTTGCATCGAATTCTGAGCAGTTTTAATATAATTTTAAGTAGTTTTGGTGTTTAATGTCGAATATAGGTTCAAAGGTAGTAAGTTGTGTGCAATATAGTTTAGTGCGTGACTGTGTGATGGCTTCAGCAGATTCAGAATTACAATACGAGAATGCGAAAGACATAACAGTGCCTGGACATAAATATTATAAGTGCTGTATAGCGCCCAAATGTACTTCCACAAAAATAATACCCCCAACAAATTATTCTTTAATGTACCTAAGGATAAGAAAATCAGGAAGAAATGGTGTATATTTTTCTTGTATATTATTTGAATGAGGAACATTTTGAGGTTATGCTTTTATTTACATTATATTTTATCAGAAATTACTACATAAAATCCAACAAAGATATTTACAGGATAAAATAAGGTTCATATCAGACACATACCTCCAAGATTTCACTCCTTTTAGCTCAGCACCCATGAAATTCCTAAAAACGTAAACATTGCTAGTACATAAATTTTTGGTAAATTATAAGATTGTCCTTGGACAAATCCAACTTCTATAGCTATACTATAAGACTGTACAATTTTTAAAATAATTAATACGAGTATATAGATATTAACAATAATATAAGTTGATAACAATAACTATCCGGCACACGTAAGTCGCATAAACACTAATGATATGAGGATCTCTGTGTGAGTAAGTGAGACTCGTTTGGCCGATACCGGATCGTGACGTTGCAGTAGGCCATCTTTGTTTACGGCTGCGTTTTGGCGCGGAGACAATTATTTTGATTTTCTATATTTTTTTACAGGAAAACTGTTAGTTAAAAATTTAAATTTTATATGGCAATTGATTTTGTATAATGTGGGGAATTGAATAAGAGGAAAATAAAAATTTTTTACTCAAGACAGCTTGATTTCTATGTCTCTTGTATGGATTTTTTAACCACACGGCTTGTATTTAAATTACGCCTTTCTGAAGTACATAGACCAGTATCTAAAGCAAGTGTTTACATATTTTTAGGTAGTGCTGTTGGAATTACGCCTGTATTGGTGTTACTGATACATGTTGCATGTTCCATATTCTTATCACCTCGCTCTTAGGTTCGGTGTACTTTCAAGTTCTTTCTTGCATTGTAGTCTCTAAGTTATGAGCCTTGGGTCTATTATTATTATTACACAACCATGCGAACAGAGGATAAATCGTATGAAGTCCATGATTGCAACATCTTTTGGCATTTAAAGAATATTTACATATGATGGCGCTCACCACTGAAGAAGACATGCCGCTCTATGTGCCAAACATTCGATTAAGAAAAACATTCTGCCGACAAAGGACATTATACGCCTGTTGAAAAGTGTATATTCGCCTTTACCATGAATTATTGCTAAACAGGGTATTTAGATTAAGTTTTCTAGTTTTTATTGCAGTGTATAAATTAGAGGTTTTTGTTGTTTTATTCTTAGAATTTTAATAGTATTTTTTTTAATGTCTACGGTCTTTTGTATTGTTGTTTCGGGTATCTGATTAGTCGTTTTTTTTGGTTATTTTTTTGTGCCAGGGAGGGCAAAAGGGTCTGTTTTCGTTTGCTGGTTTCCAGGTTATACGTGGTATAGGTGAGGCGAGCGAATGGATCCTTAAATGATTCTAGACTGCAAGCGATTGATACATACGTGGCAAATAGTACTGATGTAGCCAGCAGTGTATTTGAGGTGAATTTGGTAACATAAATGTTTTAAATAATAATATTAGGAGCATATCAAGGAATTTAAACGAATTTTTGATTTTATTACAGCAGTTTTGCTTCGTATATTATTGTCTGGTCTTCACAGAGACTTGGAGGGTGGATATATATATATATATATATATATATATATATATATATATATATATATATATATATATATATATATATATATATATATATATATATATATATATATATATATATATATATATATATATAGGTCATAGAACAGAAAACTATCCAAGAGGGCATTCCTAATCGTGAGAATATATTTAATATCAACTTTATATTATAATAGTTATACGAAAATTCGCTAGCATAAATCCAAGTATTATCTTTTATAATTAAGTAGGTCGCATAGAAATTATAATTATTGACCTGGAATTGCTCATATTACATGTTTAGTAAATAATAAACAAGTTGGAATTGCAGAATACAGTATAAGGAATGATGACTGATGAGGTTTGCAATTTGTGAAGTATGTCACCTGCAAGGTGATAAATAGCAGTGTTGGTAAATAATGCAGAGACTTTTGACTTTTGCTTTGAAAATGTAGAAGCTCATATCAGAGATTTTTAATTAGATTCTTAAAATGTAAAGACGCGAGACTTTGTAATTTAATTATGTACAGATTTGGTTTCAAATTTTATTCCGTTAAGTTAGTTTATAAAAGTTGTTAATTCTTTTATTATTAAAATGTTATTACAAATTACATCCTTACCATGTCCATATTATCCTAGTTATAAACAATTATCCCTTATTATCCTCCGCTTCCTTAAACAATGGTGATTATAATCAAAATGATGCTGTTATTATCTATATTAGATCAGATATTTCGTATACGTATACTACTACAATGAGAGATCGAGCAAAGCTACTACAAGCTCGGTTAGAAATAGAAAATAGTGATTATTGGTGCTGCTTATAGATCACCATCGACCTCTATTCTTGATTTCAATGAAGTCCTTCGCATGTATCTCGCTGAGTGCTCTGACAAGAGCTGTCACTGTCATGTGTTTTGGGCGATACTAATATTGATGTTTTACACAAAAGTGAATTTTTATCAGACCAGCTTGACGGTTTGGGCGAGTATGGGTTAATCTCTGCTATAAATAAATACACACGAATTGGCGATACTTCACAGTCATGCAAAGATCATATATTTCTTCTAAACAAGCCAAAGATAGCTGAATATGGACTTCCGATAGTCCTCAGATATGATATTACAAATCACTTTGAGGAGGTAATTCAGGTTGTCTTCACACGGGATGCCAAGTTTAATAAGGTGTGAACTGACAGTAATTACAGGAGAGTTATTCATTACGGCCGATTGTTATGCGATATGAAGAGTGTCACCTGGTCTTGTATCGAGTCCCCGAACCTGGAAGTTGCAGCAGAGAATTTTGTGGGATCGCTTAGTTATTTGTTGGTGAGAAATACTGTATACACATAGTTAGAATAAAAAATAATGAAAGAGCTAAATGGATTACCATTGCACTGATGGCATCAGTCAAAAAAGAATATGCTGTTCCTTAAATGGTCAAAAGACCGAAACAATAAAGAACTAGAACAGGAATATAAGGACTCTAAGCATCGATTGTCCTCGTTGATAAAATTGGCTACGTTACAACACTATCACTCGTTGTTTGAAGGCACTGCAGAAAAACCTAGACTTTTGTGGAATGGTGTCAATGAGTTTTAATAAGAAACATATGAAATGATAGGGCGGCCGTTACTTTGAAGAATCGTAACAACATTACAGTACAGGATGGGGTGGAACTGGCTGATCATTTTAATACACTATATTGATAAATGGGTAAAAACTTGGCAAGTAAGATTATATCCGATAAAAGCTATATATAGTCTCGCAAAATCATGGTTGCAAAGCTAGGGCGTATGATGTCAAATATCGGTGGACCAAAACCAGACAGAAGGAGAGTGTGAGGAGTATGTGGCGCACCAGCATGGAGGGCCGTATTGTCAAAGACAAGGCATAGAAAAAAGGTTGAGGGGGCACAGATTAGGGTAGCCATCAGAATAGCAAATGCGTATAGAACAGTGGCAACGAAAGCAATACAGGTGATTGCAGGAACGATCCCTATCCACTTATTGGCAAGGAGGTAACTTATGAAAGACACGAGAATATAATAAAAGAAAAAAAGAAGGCAAGAACCGAAACAATGCTGGAGTGACAAAAAGAATATGAAGAGGAAATTTCAACAACCCAGTGGACAAAGAGGCTGATTTCACACATACAGACATGGATATCGAGACAGCATGGGGAGGTGGGTTATCATTTTATTTATCTCAAGTCATGGGCGTTTCAGGTCTTACCCGAGTAGAATGAAAATAGTCGATAAAGAGGACTGTACGTATTATGGTGATAGAGGTACGCCAGAACCCACGGGCTTTGAGTGCGCAAGATTGTCGCAAATAAGAGAAAAAATGTAGAAAGATATTGGCAGAAATTAAACAGCAGATAATGTGCTGGAGCATATGCCGTCAAAGGAGGATGAAGACGGGATGTAGAGGTTTTGAGAACAACAAGAGTCATTGGTGAAGCAATGGCATTGAGTCGGTTCCCCTACGTCTCTAAGTGTCCAGCGGGTGTTTAGTGGGTAGTCCCGACCTGGAGGAAAGGGGAGTCACCACAGTGCCGGCTGGTGTCAGGCCGCGGAAGCGTCAGCCACCGGCCTGCGTAAAAAGCATTCACCTCCGCTATAAGAAAAAAAAAACACCAATATTCCAGTCTCAACAGGTCTTCCTGCATCACGCTGTGATAAACTACGAGATCATTGTGTAACTTCATGTACGCAGCGAAATAAACGGATTCTGATATGATAATTAATGTTGGATCGCTGATGTATATAAAAAGCAGCAAGTTACCGAGAACTGAGCCTTGGAGTACGCCACTCGTCATAGGTCGGGAAGTAAATTATGCATTATTTACACGTAGATGAAAACTTGGGTTGTTCAGGAAAGCTCGATTCAACAAAAGCAAGTTTCTCCCAATTCCTTAAGATGTCAGCCTTGTACGAAAGTGCCTCAAAAATACTTAGTAGAATGCTTTAGAAAAAAATGAGGTAAACAATGTCAATAAGCCTCCTGGTATCTGCCAGCTTTGCCCAATCCTCAAAACAGGTCAAAAAGCTAGCTAATGTCGAGAGGCCCGGAATAATATGTTGTCATAAAACATAAACTGTACCAGTTACATTATTTACGTACTTAAAATTTTGAGTATTAGCGTAGATTAGAAAATAAACATTTTTTAAATGATCTTGCAAAATCGTTTAATTTCAAGAACCATGTAACTTTTAAGAGTGAAATACTTCGTAATATTTGTAAATTCTGAAGTAAGCTACCTTCGATAATGACATGAAAAATGTAGGAAAGACTATCAAATTTAAAAGCGGACACGGGTAAAAATACATACTTATTGCGATCCCTTTCTCTATCCTTATAAAAGTTGTATGGGTTATATCTGTTATCTATTATCTGTTACATAATTCACCTTATTGTGCACACATGTCTTGAGATCACATTACATTGTTTTCATGAATAAAACATCCCGGGGTTCTTTTCATTTTGTCCGTAACCGATATCGCCTGCAAAATTTCCATTCTAAGCTCACAACACTTCAGATAAAATACTGATTTCATACATCAAAGAAATGGGTCCTTTAACTGCTGAAATATGTATGGTAAATTTTATAAGTGAATAAGTGAATAAAGCGTAAAATGCCTATAAAAGATTACGTTATATATATATATATATATATATATATATATATATATATATATATATATATATATATATATATATATATATATATATATATATATATATATATATATATATACAGGCTGGCGCATTGAAAACGAAACAGACCAATTTGCCTCCAGAGAAATTTTTTTTTAAAAACGCTGAAACACGTCAATTTTAATATTGAGGGGGACATGTTTTGACATAAAGGTCAACTTTGTCACATCAATCCCTTAAGGGTGGTGATAACAACCCTTATATTTTAAATAGGGAACATGGGTCGAGTGTTACATCATTTGAAAGCTCCTTCTTGTCTGAATTCAGCACACTAATTTTTTTGGAAGTGTTATTAACTCGTTTAAAAATTATTCAGAGTTGGAGTTGCAAGAACGTATTTCATTCATTGTGATAAAAAATGCACTAATTAGTAAATTTTTCGTTAAAACAAACTAAAAAACAAAACCAAACGTTCAAAAATGTTTATTCAGCTAAGTAAATGTTCAAGTTGACCACCAGTTTCCATACAAAACTACAAATTTTGTTCAAAACGAGCTCTGACATTCTGGAGCATTTGTGGAATTATTAGACGGAATTCTCCAACAATGTGTCGTATTTCTTCCAGAGACTCCGGTTCTGATGCGTAAACTCTACTCGCCCCCATAGAAAGAAGTCTAAAGGAGTAAAATCCGATGATCTAGGGGGCCACTCAATAGCACCTCTACGCCTAATCCATTGTTCTAGAAACTCTCTGTTCAAAAACTCCCTAACACGTTGTGAAAAATGCGGAGGAGCTCTATCTTGTTGAAACACTAATTGATTTTATTGATAGCGATCATCATTTTCAACAATGTCAATTAGTAGAGGGTAAACGATATCTTCTAGTAACTCCAAATACGTTTCGCCACTCAAATTGCCATCAAGAAAAATTGGTCCGGTTAAACGTTCTTGAAAAATGCCAGTCGAGACATTCATTTCTGTGTAGCTTGAGTGTGGACTTCGTGAAAATTGTTTGGCTTCTTATCTGCCCAATAACGACAATTATGACGATTGATTGTAGAGTTTAATAAAAACGTACACTCGTCTGAAAAACAGATATTGAACAGAAAATTCCAGTTATCAGCTATTCGTGCAGTCATAACTTCACAAAACTCTAGCCACCGATCAAAATCATCTTCATTCAGTTGTTGTAGAAGATGAATTTTATACGAGTAAAATTTATGATGCTTCAATATTCGCTGAATATTTCTTCTTTTGATGTTTGAAACCGTGGCCAATTTTCTCGTGCTCAAAGTTGGATCTGCAGCAATTTGTCCTAAAACTTAAATCTCAGTAGTTTCATTTATAACCGGAAATTCACGTTCAGGATCCCGTTTTTTGTTGGCTACTGAACCACTTTGTCGAAATTTTGCAACTAACTCCAAAATGTATTTTCTGTTAACATGTCTGTTCGGATGTTGTTCATTAAACAAATTACGGTACGGTTGGCACAGTCATCGTTAAAAAAAAAGAGTAATTATTTCAACTCTTTCTTCTACAGAATACACCATTGTGAAATTAATTTTCGGTAGTACTATCAAGTATCAAACCGACCAATAAACTGAAATAATAAACCGCATTGCTCTCATTCCGATAAGAAATGTTCTGATAGTCAATTTTTTGTTTACAAAACAACAAAACGATGACTATCAGCACATTTCTTATCAGAATGAGTGAAATGCGTTTTTGCATCTTCAACTGTGAATAATTTTTAAACGAGTTGATAAAACTTCGCAAAAAAAAATAGTGTGCTGAATTCAGAAAAGAAAGAGCTTTCAAATGATGTAACGCTAGACCTATGTTCCCTATTTAAAATATAAGGGTTGTTATCAACACCCTTAAGGGGTTGATGTGACAAAGTTGAGTTTTATGTCAAAACATGTCCCCCTCAATATTAAAATTGACGTGTTTCAGCGTTCCTTAAAAAAAATATTCTCTGGACGCAAATCCGTCTGTTTCGTTTTCAATGCGCCACCCTATATATATATATATATATATATATATATATATATATATATATATATATATATATATATATATATATATATATATATATATATAATAGAATCAGCCATAATCCTAAGAGACGGTGCACCAGACAAAAGCAATTAAAACAAAAAGCAGAATCACCCCAAAAACCACAAAAATTAAAAGAGAGTTATGCGCTAGATACGTATTTCGACAACGAAGTTGTCTTCATCAGTAGCTGTTTCTAAACTAACTGTATGGGCAAAATTATTCTATTTATATACCTAAACGATACATTAAAAATGCCGTAATCCCGATGATGCAATATCAGATGATGATGCAATACCGGATGATGTAATACCGAATAATGAAACACCGGATGATGCAATACCGTATGATACAGTATCAGATGCCTCAGTATCGGATGATGTAACACCAGAAGACGTAACACCGGGTGCCGTAAATTCAAGGACTATCGCTGTGTCGGTGAATAGGCCCAACAGGTTGTGTCGATGTTGAAAGCAACCATGGATTATTTCGTGCTATTTCAAAAAGTGGAGAATTGACCGGATCTATGTCTGAATTCATCAAGTTCTGTTCATTCATTTTGCGGACTTACAAGCTTTCCAAAGCATCTAACTTACGATAATCCGTGGTTGCCTTCAACAACTTAAGATTGCTATCGCCTACCTTATGTCCTCTAGCCAGTCGTATGTTGGGCAACGTTATATTTTTCTGCTCCATTGAATCTGAAATGAGCTATGTGCTCTTTGAATCTTGTTGCTATTGATCTCCTCGTTTGCCCAATATAGGCTTTATCGCAATTATTACAAGATATTTGATAAATGACCGATTTGTGACGGAAGTCAATAGTATCCATTGATCCACCCAAAAGGGTCTTCAAATTATCAACTTTATAACCAACTTTCATGTCGTCAACTTCAAATATTGTCTCTTACTCTTTTGTAAGAAAATGATAGAAAAGAAGTACAGCGAACTTTTTGGGTGGCTTATCGGGTCCAGGCTCCGTTGCGTAATGTTACTTATCGACAGTTTCCACCTATGCTTAGTAAATAATCAATACAAAATAGCTCGAGAGAAACCGTTACAAATCGCAATATTTATAATTTTGTTCATCTCTGAATTGTATCGCTTAATGCTCAAAGGAAAACTGAGTAGCTTCTGAACACGAAAGCTCAAACTCCAGATTTTGTGACCAAAAGGATGATTTGAATCTGATGGTATGAAGCGATTTGTAGAAGTTTCTTTCCTATAACTGTCAAATTCTAACCTATCTATATTTTTGATGACAAGAGTATCAAGGAAGGGTAATTGCTCGTTGTTCTTCATTTCGTAAGTAAACATGATCGAAGGGAATCCACTGTTCAACTTATTAATAAAACTATTGATGTGTTTAGCAGAAACATTGCAGATTTCCTATGAACGTGTGTTTCACATTGTTCGTCACGACTTGGGAATGAAAAGGTTTTCTTAAAATGGATTCCAAAATACTTGGACGCTGATCAGAAGCGCGCTCGTTTTACAATATCGCATGAAATGTACCACCGTTCTGAAGAAGATTCCTGGAACTTTTTTGGTCATCTTGTGACTATGGACGAAACATGGGTCCATCACTATGAACCAGAGACGAAAGAGCAATCAAAAGGGAGAAAGCATTCCGGTTCTCCACGCCCAAAAACTTCCATGTTTAAAAATCGGCTGGCAAGGTTTTTGCTTCAGATTCCTGAGACAAAGATGAGATGAGCTGCTGGATTTCCAGGAGCAGGGTAGACCTGTCAGGGTGCATGCTTAAGTAAATTATGCGAGATAAATAGAGCCGCAACAACAAGCTATTGTGCAACAATGTATCCTGGCCTCCTTAGAAACCGCAGTGTCATCATAATAGTGAAGTGGCGCCTGTAGGAATGCAGGCGTAAAACCAGCAAGTGTGAACGGAATATCTCCGGTGACATTCAGCATTAGCAGATCCAGGTCACCTCCAGAGACAATAGTGCCACGCCTGGAGGGGAAGCCTATAAATAGGATAAGCACCGAGATAGGAGCGTTCATTGCTTGTTTCCTAGTTAGTCTGGCACATGGCGTGTCAAGTATTTTAATATCACTTATATATATATTTTTTGTCTCATTATTGTATTAAGTAATCATTGTGTTTAAGTAATAATAAATTGTTTAAAAAAGTTAATTGTCTTAACGCTAAAGTTAAGTGGCGCAGTCGTTAGGATTGGTTAAGAAACCGAAAGAATATCGATTTCTAAGCGTATCGACGCCCAATAACCAATTAGAACCAAGTTACGCAGAAGTCATAGCCAAGCAGCCAAATGGGAGCAGAAACCATCATAGTATTGTAAGTTGTTTACTGCTATCCAATTTCACATTTTCCTGCCATATTTTTCAATTGTATGTGTGTGTATTGATATAATTATATGTCAGACTCAGAAGACGAGTCACAAAGCTTAGGGAATATTGAATACAGATTGAGATCGATAAGTATAAGCGATAATATCGCAACAGTAACTAATTCAAATAGTAGTAATAGTAGTAGCAACATGACTGACCAGTTCAAAGAATTTTTCTTAAAAGCTATTCCCGAATTTGACGGGCAACCAGCTAATGTAGGTAATTTTTTAAAATCATGCGACCTCGTAATGAACCAATTTTATATGCCAAACGAGAATTTATATATGAATCATTTCTTATTAAATTACATTCAAACAAAACTCACGGGAACAGCGAGGCTTATAATTAACACTAAGATAGTAAACACATGGACCGACTTGAGAAGCGCTATTGTGGACAATTTTTGCGATCAGCGCGATTCTAGTAGCCTACTTGCAGAACTATTCACCTTGAAACAAAGGAATGCGGAAGATGCACTTGCATTCGCTAACAGATGCAGGCATATCGAACAACTACTCATATCTAATCTAATAGCTAACGAACAGAACGAAGGCGTTAAAGTAATAAAAATGAACATTTACCAGGAACAAACATTAAAAGCATTTTTAGGTGGAATTAGGAACCCGTTAGGTCTAGCCCTTAGAAGTAGGTCACCAGGAAGCATAGGAGACGCCCTAAAGTTTGTATTCGCAGAAGAAAATTTCGACTATAGGGACAAAACAGTACAAAAAAATTTTAATCAGAATAGGTCAGACGGACAAAAATTCTTTCCAAGACAAAATAACGCACCGTTTAACAATGTGCAGTTTCAACGACCATTTCAACCTAATTTCAGACCTTTTCAACAACACAATAACCAACAACATAACCCAACAAACTTTCAACCTAATTTTAGACCATCTCAGCAACAAAATAGACCGCAATATAATCAAACGAGTTTTCAAAATAGACAAAATCCACAATTTATGAATAGAACTAATTTTTCAAACAATTTTAGACGACAGAATTTTAATAACCCACAGGGACAAAACCCTATAATTAACAATAGGAACTATCACGAGCCAATGGAAGTAGACAGCTCGAATACGAGGTTGTCACAAAGACGAGCAGCCCCATTACATAATACAGAGTTTAGCGATTACAACGTAACCAACGAGGGTTACGAATCAAATAACATAGACTACGAAACAAACGATACAAATTACGCAAATTATGAGGCAAGCCAGGGAAATTCACCGGCCGACGAATACGATAACCAACACGGAAATTTTCCCATCGCGAGCACCTCCCAACACGACACGTAGTCGATGTACTTAATATTAATGATTTAAATAGGTTACCATATATAGAAATTAAAGGAATTAGAGGAAAATTATTGATAGACAGCGGATCGTCGAAAAATTTATTAAACCCAACAATAGCCCCTCAAGATTTCGCAAACAAAATAAGGACACAACCCTTCATGATTCGGACCCCGCACGGGACTTCGACTCACTCAGAACGCATAAATATCACCCTTAAATCAATTTCGGACAAGGCACAAGAATTCTGCCTTTTCGAATTTAACCCTTTATATTCAGGTCTCATTGGGATCCAATTCCTAAGGGACAATGAAGCCAGAATAGATTTTAAAAACGAAGTCATGCATCTAGGTAAGCAAATCATTAAAATTCAATACCCTCAATTAAACAATGTCAATCAACCGGCACGAATAAAAGCCAAAGCAGATGACCCAGATACTACAGCCACTGTAAACAATATCATAACAAAAGAGTACTTCAATTGCAATGGAGAACTTGAACTTGTAAATTACATGTTAGCGCACAAAGACGAAGCTTATGAAACACCGCGGAACCTACAGACTAGCCGATTACGTAACCAATATAAGTATCACGTTACAGATGAACGTAAGCGTAGCTCAAGGACACCCACTATAACAAAAGATAATGTTATATCGACAATTCAACCATATAATACGAATACTCGACATACAGGGAGCGAGCAAAAACAAATTAACTGCAAAAACATTATAATGGAACAAATAGACGTAGACTATTTAAACGATGAGGAAAAACAGTTGTTATTTAATTTGTTATTAGAATATAAGGACATATTTTTAAACAAGGACGAACCATTGACGCACACAAATGCTATAAAACATAGAATAAGGACCATTGACGACATACCAGTCCATTCTAAATTATATAGATATCCATACATACATAAACCGGAAGTAGATCGACAAATAAATGACATGCTAAGGCAAAAAATAATCAGGAAAAGTCACAGCCCATACAGTTCACCCATTTGGGTCATATCAAAAAAACTAGACAAGTCAAATAAACAAAAATGGAGGATTGTAGTGGACTATAGAAAACTAAACGAGAAAACAATACCGGACAGACACCCAATTCCCAAAATAGATGAAATACTGGACAAAATTGGACGAGCTCAATATTTCTCGACAATCGATTTGATTTCTGGATATCACCAAATTGAAATGGACCCCCGGGACATAGAAAAAACGGCGTTTACCACCGATACAGGACACTGGGAGTACACTAGGATGCCTTTTGGGTTATCAGGGGCTCCAGCGACCTTTTCCAGGCTCATGCAGAACGTGTTAGAGGGTCTAATTGGCCAAACATGCCTTGTATACATGGATGACGTCATAGTTTTCTCCACGTCATTACAAGAACACATAGAGAAACTAAAACTGGTATTCGAACGTTTCAGACAAAGCAACTTAAAGATCCAGCTAGACAAAAGTGATTTCCTAAAGAAGGAAGCCGAATTTCTGGGACACGTCGTGAGCCCAGACGGGATCCGTCCGAATCCGAGGAAACTAGACGCAATAAGGAAATTCCCGATACCAAAAACCCAAAAAGAAATTAAATCATTTTTAGGACTAGTCGGATATTACAGAAAATTTATTGAAAATTTCGCACACGTCACGAAACCACTAACCAAGTGTTTAAAAAAGAATTCTAAAATAGACGTTAATAACGAGGAATACATTGGTGCCTTTAACTCATGTAAAGACATCTTAATGAATTCACCCGTGCTTATACCACCCGATTTCTCTAAGGATTTTATACTAACAACCGACGCTTCAAACGTGGCGATAGCGGGCATATTAAGCCAAGGGTAAGTCCAACCATCGCGGGGCTGAGGAGACTTACTTAAGAATAAAGAGAAAATACTATTACCCCAATTTAAAGAAACACATAGAAGAATATGTAAAAACGTGTGAGCTGTGTAAAACGTGCAAATATAACAGGAACCCGGTACAGATAGCATTAGAACACACTCCAACAGCATCCAAACCTTTAGAAACACTCCACGTAGATACGTTCCAAATTGAACGAGCAATATTTTTAACCATATTGGATCCATTCAGTAAATTCGGTCAAGCATTTCCCATCAAAAGCAAAAACGCTACAGAAATTGCAAAAAACTTAATTAAATACTTTTCACAGTACGGAGCGTGTAAAACCCTAATTGCGGACCCAGGAACGGAGTTCTCGAATTTAGTAGTAAAAGAACTACTAGAGACATACCAAATAGAATTGCACACCACAACACCCCAAAACCCCGAATCAAACGGACCCATAGAACGATTTCACAGCACCATCATTGAACATTATCGATTATTTAAGGAGAAATTCAAAAATATGAAACCCATAGAATTAATACCCTACTGTATATTCGCCTATAATTCCACGATACACTCACAAACACTAAAACCACCATTCGACTTAATATTCGGCTATATACCGGAAATGTTTAACTACGACCCGGAAGTAATAATTACGCAAGAGTATAACGTACAACACAAAGAAATTATGAAAATCATCTACGAAATGGTTAGAAGTCGCATAGAAACGTCAAAACAAAAAACCTTACAACGAACTAATAAAAACACGAACCAGCCGTTCAAGGAAGGCGACGTGGTATACAAACAGATACCACCGGGATTTCATAAAAAACATAAAAACCCCTTTTCAGGACCCTATTCAATAATATCCTTATTAGAACATAACAAAGCTATTCTAATAAACCATAAAAATGACGAACAGACAATAGCACATCTAAGAAATTTACGTCTTGCAGGTTCCTTGCCACAAGAATAACAGCCCAAATACAAGACTTGACGGACAATCCAGGTATGCTGCCAAAGAAATTAGGTACAGCATACACAGAGACTAGCAGCTGGAACTTGATACATATACATGACCTGACACAACTACACGAAGACTATAACCAAATAAAAAGACATTACATAAACACAGTTACGTCTATGACAAAAGATTACCACGACGAATACCATAATTTTATACTAACATTAAATTTTACTATAGATAATATAGACGATACATTTTATAGGATATTCTTAGGGAGAGATAACATCAATGAGAGACAGAGACGGGGCATAATCAATGGGCTAGGATCGATATTTAAATCAATAACTGGCAATCTCGATTCACAAGATGGCGAACGTATATACCAAGCAATAGAAATATTAAGTACAGACCAAAACAAAATTCATGATCTTTTTAAATCGCAAAATTCGATAATGCTAGAAGCAATTGGAGAGTTCAATAAAACGATCGTAGGGTTGAGTCACAATCAGGGCACGATAATAAATAGAATAAACGAGTTAGGTAACACAGTTGATAGCCTTAAGAGCGAACAACTAACGCACTATCATCGCAGCTGGGACATTTATTGAATAATATTCAAGAATTAGCACTCACAACTGAGAATGCAATCACTTTTTCAAAATTAGGAATTTTTCACACATCCATATTAAAACCAAAATTTATAATAAAAGAAATCAATAGAATACAAAAATACGTAACAAATGCCAAACTAATAACAACCACTGATCTGAATCTGTATGAAAAAATATTCAAAATAAAAGCAGTACAAAATAAATTCCAAATTATATTTCAAATAGAAATACCTCTAGTTGAAGAGTCAGAATATGATTACTATCAGTTATACACATTACCTATCCCAAAAAATCCACACACCTTTACCATGATAATCCCTAGAACCAAATACTTGATCCTAAGCAGTAAACAATATGCCTTTCGAAATGAAGAATGTCAAAATTTAAAGAACAAATTATATTTCTGCCAAGACGACAATCCAACAGCCATGAATGATCAGAACCCATGTGAAATAAAACTAATAAAATTTCAAAAGCCTATCGATAATTGTAACCAAGAATTAGTCAAAATTAGACAAACCACAGTTTCGAGATATGGAACCAGTCAATACATCATCTTAGCGCCAGAAGAGACAAACGCCAGAATAACTTGCCAGGAACAAGAGTGGACCAATATCATCAAGGGTACCAAATTGGTCAACCTCCAACCAAACTGCCAATTGAAAGTAGGAAACAAAATTTATAAAACCGGCCCCACTACAGCGGAAACACAACAACTGTTCAATCTCCCCAAATTAGAAACCACCACTACGAAGGAAGAAACAAATTACGAAAAGGTACCCGAACTCAAATTAGACAACGTACAGCTGCATAACATCGAGCAGATCCAACACCAACTCCAAAACATTAAGAAAAATATACCAGGCCGAATGGAACTACCACTACATCACCTGAGTATATGGACCATATTATTGTACGTGGCTATGTTAACCGCCATCATAATGATAGCCGTCAGATGGGGAGTCATAAGAAGAAGAACCACTAGAAGAACTACGAAGATCAACCCAAGAACCGACAAGGGAGAATTGAAGATCAACCCAGGAACCACCGAAGCCGGATTTCCCTTGAAAATCCGGAACGAACCGTAGCTTCGTTCTTCAAAGGGGGGAGGAGATAAATAGAGCCACAACAACAAGCTATTGTGCAACAATGTATCCTGGCCTCCTTAGAAACCGCAGTGTCATCATAATAGTGAAGTGGCGCCTGTAGGAATGCAGGCGTAAAACCAGCAAGTGTGAACGGAATATCTCCGGTGACATTCAGCATTAGCAGATCCAGGTCACCTCCAGAGACAATAGTGCCACGCCTGGAGGGGAAGCCTATAAATAGGATAAGCACCGAGATAGGAGCGTTCATTGCTTGTTTCCTAGTTAGTCTGGCACATGGCGTGTCAAGTATTTTAATATCACTTATATATATATATTTTGTCTCATTATTGTATTAAGTAATCATTGTGTTTAAGTAATAATAAATTGTTTAAAAAAGTTAATTGTCTTAACGCTAAAGTTAAGTTGCGAGAAAATTATGGAAAATCGACCAGAGGCGTCCTTTTTTTTGCAAGACAAAGTATCAGTTTACAATTCGTTGATTGCACTGTAAACACTTGGTTTTCAATTCTGTTAATTTTGCACCATCAAATTGTTATTTTTTCACAAAGCTCGAAAAACCTGGGAGGGAAAAGATTTTCGACAAAGACTTGTAGACGAATATAAAGAATTCTTTTAAATGCTAAGTGAGATATAAGACACGAAGCACGTGCCGCCACCTCGTTGCGGAACCAAGTAGTATGTTGTCGCGACAGCTCCAAATAACACAAAGTGTAAAAAATACGGACTGTATACAACCAACTAACAATTTAGTAAATTGACAGCGCTGGCCCATTTCTACCCTAATACAAGGAGAAAGTATGTAAGGCTAGATGCATTCTCAGCACAATTAGAACCATAGACCGGTTTCGCTGTAATTACTTCTCGTCAGTACGGCATGCCAAGTGCAGCGAAAATACACCTCTAAAGTAATACGGCTATGGCAGCCAGCCTTCCACACTAAGTGACATGTAAGACACGAAGCACGTGACGCCACCTCGTTGCGGAACCAACTAGTGTGTTGTCACGGCAGCTCTAAATAACACAAAGGGTTAAAAATAGAGGCTATATACAACCAACTAACAATTTAGTAAATTGCCAGCCCTGGCCCATTTATACCCTAATAGAGGGACACAGTATGTAAGGCTAGATGCATTCTCAGCACAATTAGAACTATAGACCGGTTTCGCTGTAATTACTTCTCGTCAGTGCGGCATACTAATTGTAGCGAAAATACACCTATAAAATAAAACGGCTATGGTAGCCAGCCTTCCACACTAAGTGAGATATAAGACACGAAGCACGTGACGCCATCTCGTTGCGGAACCAAGTAGTATGTTGTCACGGTAGCTCTAAATAACACAAAGGGTTAAAAATAGAGACTATATACAACCAACTAACAATTTAGTAAATTGCCAGCCCTGGCCCATTTCTACCCTAATATAGGGACAAATTATGTAAGGCTAGATGCATTCTCACCACAATCAGGACCGTATACCGGTTTCGCTCTAACTATAGCTCGTCAGTAATGTTAAGTGGTTGTATACAGTCTCTATTTTTAACACTGTGTTATTTGGAGCTGCCGTGACAACACACTAGTTGGTTCCGCAACGAGGTGGCGGCACGTGCTTCGTGTCTTATATCTCACTTAGGGTTGGAAGACTGGCTACCATAGCAGTATTACTTTATAGGTGTATTTTCGCTGCAATTAGTATGCCGTACTGGTGAGCTCTAATTAGAGCGAAACCGGTCTACGGTTCTAATTGTGATGAGAATGTATCTAGCCTTACATTCTTTTAAATGGTTTAGAGTTTCTTCATAAACGTTCTGCGAAATGTGTAAGCCTTTTAGAGGAGATTATGTTAATTAAGTAAAAAAATTGTTTCAATAAATTATTGCGTTGTCCATTGTTTTCTTTTTTCAACACCACCTCGTATTTATGATTCTATTTTGCAAAAGAGCATTTTATAACTTAAAGTAAAAAAATGTTTACTAAGGCCAAGTATATTTCATGTTATATTCCTAAAGCAATTGTAGTTTGTGGTGCCTTCCTTGCAAGACGAAAAACGGCTTTCTACTCCTAGTACTTATTTTACAAACATTTGTATTTAACTTTCCTGCATTTTATTGCCTTTCTTTCCTACTTAACTCATCCTTTTATAGAGCTAACTTGTTTGGCGAAAGATTGTCAAGTCTCAAAAAAGGGGTTGTGATAAATTGGCTTCTGCAAAGTATGGTATTCAATGCTGGTATTCAATGCTTTCATAAAATCTATAGACAGAAAAACTTTTATGTAAAAATATAAGTGGCAGGGTGTCTATATGGATAATAAATAAATTTCAGATGATTTCAATTAAAATCATGACTTGAATTGTCAATAAAATTTTTAGTTCTGAATACAATCAGTTAAAATATAAGCTAGCATATGATATTAAAGTAATACTGTGGTCAAATATGGAAAAAATATCATCGACATATCTCAACCATACCCTCGGAAAATACTCCATCGCCCCAGCGACTCTCAACTCGGTTCATGAAGAGTTCGGCAACGAAGGGAGACACTGAGTTTCTCATTGTGGTTCCCTCCGTCTGCGGTTAAAACTTCCCGCCGACTCGAAAGAAACTCGCAGACATGGATAGCGATGTTAACTTAATATGTTCCTTCACCTGCATGTCCGATAGCTGGTTATCATGAAGCATGACCCGAAGATAATGAAGAGCTGTATCGATAGGAATGCTGGGAAACAACGACTCCACATCAAAAGAGGTCAGTACTTCATCTTGGTTCAACTTAATATTTTTGATTTTCTTAATGAATTCAAGGGAATTTTTCACCGAATAACTAGGAGGTTGAATTTCCAATGCACTGAGCTCTTTCGATAACCATTTGGAAAGTTCATAAGTCGGGGAACCGATACCGGAGACTATTGCTCTCATTTTATTGCGGTGATAATAAATTAAACCCACGTCCCATATTTGGTGTCCCTAACTTTGTTATTTCCGGAGATATAAATTTTTTTCAAAAGAAAACACAAAATATTCCGGAAAAACCTGGGCCGATTTTCCTGGCTAACGAACTTACGCAAGCCACTTGCAAAGGGAAGGTATTCAAAAAATTTATTCAAAATCCGCCCATTATTTTTTGAGTTATCGGTGTAATACAAACATATATATATATATATATATATATATATATATATATATATATATATATATATATAAATTGAAACTGACCCCGTGTTCTAGAGGGCCTAATTAGTGTTCATTTAAAGACATTTTTTCAACATTTAAAAGTCGGGATCTTCACATTAGTCTTTTTTTTAAGAAAATTGACTAATAACCCGCCAAATAAACCATATATATATATATATATATATATATATATATATATATATATATATATATATATATATATATATATATATATATATATATATATATATATATATATATATATATATATATGTAAACATATAAAAATTGAATCTGACCCCGTGTTCTAGGGGGGCTAATTAGTGCTCATTTAAAGAAATTTTTTTCAACATTCAAAAGTCGGAATCTCCTCATTAGTGATTTTTTTTAAAGAAGAATTTCTTGCAAACAGCCCATAAGAATGTTACGGGACAAAGAGTGAATAGAGGTGCTGGGCGAAGAAGAATATAAAAAGGAAATGTGAGCGGAAAGTGCGAAATAAACAATGTAGTTGAACCTCTTGAACCTGCTTTATCCCATTTTGCAGCTATACCTCCTTAAAATCAAGTTGACCGCGTGCAGAACCTCTATAATTACCACAGGTCCCGCAACTTTCTTAGGGGTTGTTCCAAAGGAAATTTTCTTGTTTACGCTGTTCTTGTTTATGCACTGAGGGTGATTGTATGCATGCATAAGGAGAAGGAGAACCCACACGACGAAGCAGCGAACCAAGATTTTAAATTTATGTTTAAATTGTTATCTCATTTAATTTTTTTAGGTATTTTTACAAAAATGATTTTGAGGTTGCCTTGTTTGTCAGTCTTACATAGTAAGCTGCAATATTTTATCATTTTCAAAAAGTATGGATACAGCAACCGTAAATAAGTGTTGAAAAGGGTCTGGGTGCAGCAAGTATGTTATGGTAAAAATATTGGCACTCCGATAGCTCAATACATTTTCCATTAAGTTAGAATCTTCAATCTTAAACCATAGTTACGCCTAAGTAAACGCACCGTAGGTACTAAATTAAAGAAAAATAACATAATGAGCTTCGCGGATAACTACAGATTTGTTTTAAAAAACCTTTTTGTTATTTATTGTTTGCAAAAACTGGGTAGGTTGACTACAACAAAACCATCCAAACAATTAATAAGAAAAAATACCTGCCATATTTATAATTTGACAAGTACATTCCCTTAGTAAATAATTAATTTTTTTCAGAAAAACTTTTGTAACTTTAATGAAATTTGTAACACATTTTTTTAAACACTTGTAGTACTTACATATTATATCTAAGACTAAATTTTAATTTTTTAACCCCGTATAAAATATGCATTTTTTCAAATAATCGCTAACTGGGACTCTAAAACCGATCTCCAAGATCCATTTAAATTTAAGGAAATAGTTTTAATAATTTATATTAAAATAGTGTACAATTATTGTGAAAATCCACTACTTGCTACGCACTTGCTGCGTCCCGAAATGTTTTTAAGTATTTTTTTAAGTCTTTTATTTCATTTTACCCTTATATGATCAGATTTTCGAATTATTACATTTTTATAGCGAGTGTTTGTATAAAAAATATTCTAAGAAAATGGATATGAAAACTTTTAAGACGTAATTCAATTTGAATAAGTTATCTGGTTGTTTGTTCTTGCCCTAACTTAGCGAACCGTTTCATATTGAATACATTCGTAGATTTCTCCCCTAGGTTCATAACTGCTTGTTTTTGGTGAGTTTTCTTTTAAAAAATTCGTAATGAGGAGATCCCGACTTTTGAAAACATTTCTCCAAATGAGCGCGAACTAGGCCCCTAGAACCCAGGGCAACCACAATTTTTATATGTTTATATATATATATATATATATATATATATATATATATATATATATATATATATATATATATATATATATATATCTCTTTTGGAGTGTTTCACTACACTGTAATCACTTTTAAATATACACTATATTTTTTTGCTGTACTTCTTGTGTTTTTTATTGGTTTACGTGGACTGCAGTTTTGAACCGTCCCGGTTCATCATCAGCACGCTACCGACTGTGATCGCTCCTGTGTGGTCTACGTCTGAGATTGAACGTGCGTTGAGCTTCTATTGGTCGGTTTACTGTTCTCTGATTGGTTGTGCTTTCTGACTGTGTCATGTGTATCGGCCTCCTGTCTTGATCACTGTGGTTTGATAATTTGTCTATTTGTATGGCCTTTATTAAGTTTTGTTTGAATGTTTGTACTTGGATGCATTTTGCCTTGTTTGTAAAAAAAGAAATTGAGGTCGCAGCAAGTGCCTTATAGTCGCGAATTTTCAATAAGTATTTCAAATTTGAATAGGTCAATTTGCTATTAACCTATAAGGTTCGCTGGCCGGGAAACCAGTTTTTTCAGGAAAATCTTTAGTTTATTTTCGGGAAATTTGTGCACATTTTAAAACAATAAAGTTATTTTGATGAAATATGGTACAATGTTTCGCCTATATAGGTTATACTGGTAAGCAAATTTCATGCCTGCTTTCTTTAAACAAACACATATTTGCTATTAAAAACTTTTTACGAATATTCACTACCATAACGCACTTGCTGCGTCTAGACTTTTTTACGTATCGTGGTAATTTGGCTTCCGCAAGTGTACTTGTTAGATAATATTCTGTCATTTTTCCATTTTCCTTCAAATGTTTCAATGCAGTTTCTGCTTAGGAACCATGAGTATTCTTTCGGAATTCTGGTTTTCAAAGCTGTCTTAAAAGTGTCCAAATAGCCTGGGTTCGGCGTGTTATTCCTTACAGATAACAAGTGGCTGTTATATATCATATACTTTGCTAAATTACACAGATGATTAATTAACTTTGCAGTCGCTTTCTGCCCAGTAGACTGAATATCTCCATATCTCCATAGAATTGCAAATCTTATTCTCGAAAATGCTATATCTTTGAAATTCGTCTATTTATTTTGACGAAGACGGACTCATACGTTGCCAATAATCTACAGATGCAACGTATGGAAATTCAGTTTTGTTGAATAAGTGTTAATCAAGCTTTTCCGGAATAAAATTTAACAGAATTTTGAAAATATCGCAAATTATATTCGTTGTTGTTATCAAAGGACATTATTGTGGAGTATAAAGTTAAGTAAAATAAACTGAGATGGACATATTGAATGAAGTAGTGGTTGCAATTGTTTATAACATACGGAATCTAACACGATTTGGGTGATTATTCATATTGAATTGATAGAAAAAATTCAGCTGCTTTGAAGTGAATCATTTATCAACAGCAGCCACTTAAATTTAAGAACGTCGGTGGTTCAGGGGTAAGAACGTGTGCCTCTGAACTGAAGGGTACTGGGTTCGATCCCAGGGTACTCCTTTCACTTTTTCAGTACAAACTGTAATATTAACATCAACCGAGGTTCTGGCATTGTATTTGAGCAAGGTGAATATCTGCACGTTCCGCCCTTCGGAGGGGGCGTAAAGCCGTCGGTCCCGTGTCCATACGATGTTGGGCACGTTACATATCCATACCCTCCTTACAGAAAGGCAGGGGTTCGGCCTAATTTCCAGGATAGTGAGGTGAAACTGCTCCCTGGCGTCGGTGATTGGCCATAGTCGCGGAAATAGGCCGACGTTAAAAAAACAAGACACACACAACACACTTAAATTTAACAAAAATAAGTTCAAACGGGTCCAATGATATGCTTAGGAGATACGGTAAATTGCGTATACAAAACTTATGAAAATTCACTACTATAACAAAATTGCTGCCTCCATACTGTTATATTTGCGTTTAATAAATTTTAAAATTCATGCTACCTTATATTAAAACTAATTTTTCAGTTTTGTTGTCAGCACATAAAAAAGTCAATTCTACTAAACCAGGAAAAGCCATAAAGCTTGTGTAAAATATTGTCCGGAAGTTTCCTCAATAACATGAAACAGTGGTTCGTGTAACTGGCAATAAATGTAGAATTAAACACAGGGCATAGAATTTGATGGCAGCAATCTGATCCAGTTTAAGACGCTATAAAGCTGGGTCTCGATTTGAAATACCTCAAGCTGGGTGTATATATATATATATATATATATATATATATATACACATCAATCAGAATATCTTGAGTTTGGATCCTGTTTTGTTGTGAAGAGCGATACTGTCACAAACAAAACCCAATTTGATTAATACGTTGGTTGTTAAATTTCAGGAATAAACTGAAAACTCTATAGGATAACATTATATACCGACTTTTAAAAAAAATTCCAACACCCAGTAGGAGTTGATAAATTTTAATAAAACTTCTACATAATGTGTTTTATCAGAATTAAAAAATCTGGACGCAGCAAGGGCTCTATGGTAGTGATATTTCATAAAAATGTTTTTAATGGGAAATATGTCTTTTTTAAATGAAAGGCATGGGTTTTGGTATAATTCGGTAGTGGAATTTTCCTTTACGTGATAGTAAAGGATTTTTTTTACGCTCGACGAGGTACCACCCCTTACATCAAGGTGAAGTCCCAACGGACGTTTCCGGTTCTGGTGTATGAGTCGGTTTCCCTTATAAACAAAAATGATGATGGTTCCTTCTTGTACAAAAGATTCCGTAAGTAAAATACCCCTCCATTCGGATCTCCGGGAGAGGGGTTTACAGCGGGCGCCAGCATCGAGATTAACAACATCCTTCTCGAATATATGTGGCCTAAATTCTAACCTGAACTCCGTCCACGATTTCCTCCAGGCTAATAGGCCCCAACTACTCTTCCTCACCGAAACTCAAATCATGCCAAAACAGCCATTAATCACCTTAATTTCCCGGGGTATGAGCTCCTTACTTCTTTTAGATTGCATGGAGGCGTGTGCGCGTACGTCCGTAGCAATCTAGCCTGCACCAGACTCCCCAATTTAGAAGCTGGAAGAAAAGACATACTATGGATAAAACTCTCTCTCAAGGCTGCAACTAAATTCATCTGTTGCGTTTACCGGTCACCTTCTGACAACTATTTGTCCAGCTTGTCCCGCTCTTTGACTACCTTTCTGAAAAAACCGACCATCTGATTTCTGAATATCGTTCCTCCGAGGTCACTATTCTTGGTGACTTCAATGTCCATAATAAGGAATGGCTAGGATCTTCAAAAACCGATCCACAAGGAAGAGCAGCGGAGGCCTTTGAAGTCAGCAATACTTTAGCCAATATGGTTCAGCAACCTACTTGTTTTCCTCGCATCCCAACACACAGCTCAAATCCCTTGGATCTCCTTCTTACTAGAAATCCTGACTGCTATAAGATATCAGTCACCGCTCCCCTGGGTCGCTCAGACCACGGCATGGTCACTCCTTCCTGCGCAATGGAACCCGAGGTCACATAGTCATCACACCCACGTATCGTGTGGCACTACAACTCCGCGAACTGGGACGAAATGCGAGATTACTTTTCCTTATTTCCATGGGCGTCTGTCTGCTTCTCTCATCCTGACCCCTCTGATATCTCACAAAACGTCACCGAAATTATCCAAGCTGGCATGGAATTATTTATTCCACGTACGCAGAAAACCTCTGCAGCCACTCAAAAGCCCTGGTTCTCTAAATCCTGTGACAAGGCCAGACTTGAAAACGTCAAAGCTCACAAAAAGCTTCTACACAATCCCAGTCAAGAAAACCGTCAAGCATTTAACGACGCAAGAAACCGCTATATCCGCATTCTTTCTGAGGCAAAAAACTCGTTTAATAACCACATTAAAAAACAAAGTCCTCTTAAGCTCCAGCGGCAGAAAACCCTTCTGGACTTATCCTAAATCTATTGGGAATAATTTCTGCAAGAACACGTTCCCACCTCTTGTCTCAGGGGATGAAATTATTTCTACCGCCCTGGGCAAGGCCGAACTTTTGCCTCGTGGTTCGCCGGCAATTCTACTCCCAACCCACCTCCAAATGTTCAACCACCAACAGTCCCCAATATCGCGCATAAAATGACGGATATCATTTTCAAAATTAAAAAGGTACGAAAGATGCTCTCTTCTCTTAATACCAGGAAAGCCTCTGGCCTTGAAGAAATCCCAGCAATTGTTGTAAAAAAATGCGCAGCAGAACTTGCTCCTGTCCTGACTCGTCTGTTTCAAACATCTTACAATAGAGGCATATTCCCTAGTAACTGGAAAACTGCTCGACTACAACCCGTCCCCAAGAAAGGATCGAAAGCGCTTCCTAGCAACTACATGCCTATTTCTCTCCTTTCGGTCATCTGATGGAAAAGTATATAAACACAGAATTACTAAAATTTCTTGAAAAACACAGTCTAATCCACGACAGGCAGTATGGATTCCGTCAGCGCAGATCAAATGCCGAGCTCCTTTCCTTTGCCACCTATTTTTGGAACAAATCTATGAAACTACACGACGAATCCCAGATTGTCGCTCTAGACATATCCAAAGCATTCGACCAGGTCTGGCACGCAGCACTGCTGAATAAACTACCGGCCTATGGCCTACCACAAAACCTCTGTACGTGGACAGCAAATTTCCTCTCCAACCGGAGCATTTCTGTTGTCGTGGATGGCCATTCCTCTAAACTGTATCCAATTAATGCAGTAGTTTTTCAAGGTTCAGCTTCAGCCCCTACTTTGTTTCTTCTTCACATCAATGACCTCCTCTCTAGCACATCCAACCCAGTTCACAGTTACGCGGATCACACTCCACTCAACTATACAATATTCTAAGCCTGTATCTTTAGCCCAATTAGATGAAGATCGCAGACTCATGGAGGGTTCTATCTCTGTGGATCTCCAAAAAATATTAGACTGGGGAAGTAGAAATATTGTACAATTCAACCCCACCAAATCACAGTCTTGCTTTCTTTCTCATAAGAGATGCACCAGCCCTAGACCTATCACAATAAACACCAAGTTATTCAAAGTAATGGGTCCTTTTCACTTGTTGGCATCTCTGTGGATCGAAATCTCAATTGGCACCAACCTGTCATATAAATTGCAGAAGCGGCTGCTAGGAAATTAGGTTTCCTCTTCCTGGCTCGCAAATACTTTTCACCAGCTAATCTCTATACTTTATATACTTCACAAATAAGACCAAACCTCGAATACTGCTCCTACATCTTGGGTGCTGCTGCCGCTTCTATGCTCGCTATCCTGGACTCCATTCAGAAGAGAGCTATACGTCTCATAGGTGACCCTACCCTCACCCAAAGGCTGCCATCCCTTGCCCACCTACGTGCCGTTGGTGACCTTTCTCTCTCTCTCTCTCTCTCTCTCTTTTATAGATATCTGCACGGGCACTGCTCAGAGGAGCTTTCTTCCATAGTTCCTCCACCTGCTGCCCCCAACAGATCTACCAGGGGAACAGAGCAAATGCACCCTTTTACTGTCCAGGTTACCAGACATAGAACATCTTGTTATGCCCGCTCTTTTGTCCCGAGTACTTCCAAGTTGTGGAATTCCTTGCCGGCACATGTTTTTCCTTCCCCCCGAACCTCCAAACCTTCAAGTCCAGAATTAACAAGTGGCCTCTTTCCTCCTTGTCGACACCCACGGTACGATAGTATTTAGGCTGTAAGCTCTCGTGGTGTGTTGTTGAAATTTAAAAAAAAAACTATATAGTAGAACGAGTGTGCCTTATTTTATCATAATAACTTTATTGTTTTGTAACGAAGTCCGATTTATTGCGGTTATTTGAATAGCTAATAAGCCGTTTAGGCGGTATAAATAACGGATATTTGTTGAACAATAAATCTGACTTATTTTAAAGTATGAACATTCGCCAGAGCCCAAACGCAGTTCTGGTAGAATGGACCGCTGTACGCCAGTCTGACACGCGCAATAAGATGTGTCAAGCGAACCGTGGAGAGCAGACAACGCAAAAGAGAGGGTTTTGGATCATCGCCGTGGCAACAGGTCGCCGCCGTCCGTATCTTGCGTGGTAAATTATTAATGCGTCGAGTCAGGTGTGATGCCTGGAGGAAGATTATTCCGTGTCGCTATAGAGTAGCGAGGAGGCCGTGTATTGGCCTGGTGGTAATAAAGAATAACGGTAGAGTTGGACTGTGTTCTGAAAAGGGTATTAATTTACAAGGTTAGTTCTCGCTTCGAGAAGTTTGCAGAAGTATAACTTATAAATGGTTAAACTGGCTGTGTTTTATTAATGCTGTTCTACGTGAAGTATTAACAGCGGAGTTAGGATTTCACATGTAGATAGTGTGTACTGGATTTAGTAGTGACCAAAGAGTCACGATTGCCCATCTAAGGGAGATCTAAGTAAGGTAAATAATTATGCCGTACTGTAGTGGAATTAGGGTGTTTTAGCGAATCAAAGCGTACTATACAGGGTGAACCGCGATCTCTTGAAGGGACGTACGTCCTTTGGGAAATCGTGTATTTATTCTGGAGGGTATGCGCTCGCTAAACTAGGTGGTTAATTAGTTAAAGTGTCCAGCCTAGGTAAGGGCCAAGCTGGTCACGTTTCGTACCCATTTAAGGGAAACGGGAGCACGGACAGTGCTAAGATAGGGTAGTATTTAGTGTGCCCGACATCGTGTGCTGTATTGGTGCGACTATGTTTGCTTTGAGGGACGGAAAAGTCCTCGGAGGAAGCAGAGATCAATCCAGAATGGTGTGCAATCGCTGGAGGGCATTGTAGGCGAGTTAGGGTGTTCCATATTAGGTAACGAATTACCTAGTGGTATTCATTAGCGAGTTAGGGTCGTGAAAGCGTGGGAACCGTCTGTTTGCTCACGTCGCGGATCCATTCTCCATTTGAAGTTTAGGGTATCCTGTTTTACGCTTGCCGTGCTTTGTTATGCTTTGTTTGCTGTGTGAATGCTAGCCGCCCGCTTAATTAGCATTAATTATTAGGCGTATTATTTTAGGTGCATATCACTGTATTTTTGAATGGTACACATTTGTGGTATCAATTGTAAAAGAATGTCTTGCCAGAGATAACACTATCTGAATTGAGATATGTGTCTCGATATTGGCACGATTTGTAGCGAATTTTTAGTTTTAATTATTTAATTGATTTTTATTGTTGCCGATTTCATTTTTGTAAATATCTTGAATGTTATTAGAGAGCTTTTATGTAACTAGTTGCGTTTCACTGCACTGCCTGTAGGTATTTGTACTAGCGTAAATGTGTGAGGGCTAGAATCCTGTGACGGATTGCGACTAGCGTAGGCATATCGTAGTCGATAGTTGCCTGTTTAGAGTATTTCTGCTTCCAACTTTATATGTTAGGGAAAACAGCCATTATTCGGGAGTAAGTGATTAAAATCCACTCACTCCTCGAGAACTCTACGGGACAGAATAACTTACGACCCCTGGCTATAGTTTTCGTCTCCACTCGAGTTACCCTGGGACAAGGCTGTTATGAAACAGTAACTTTGTGGTGTTCTACGAGGGCCTTAGCAGAAGTCCTCACGGGGATCTGACCCCGTCCTATTCAATAGGGAACAAAGATGGCGCCCAAGGATAGTTTAATTAAAAACGCTTAAGTCTCCCCCGAAGGACGGATTGGCAAATTATCCGTCGGGCCATCTGCTGAGCCGGAGTTCATCACAGTTTAAAAAATAGAATAATTTTTCGGAAATAAACTAAAAATGTTCCTGAACCTATATTGGCTAAAGAATTGCTGACTACAAAGGCCTCCGCTGCTCTTCCTTGTGGATCGGTTTTTGAAGATCCTAGCTATTCCTTATTATGGACATTGAAGTCACCAAGAAACTATTCTTGGTGACTTCAATGTCACTAGACCTTGGAGGAAAAATATTCAGAAATCAGAAATTCAGAAAGGTAGTTAAAGAGCTGGACAAAGTTGTTGTCAGAAGGTGACCGGTAAATGCAACAGATGAATTTAGTTGCAGCCTTGAGAGAGAGTTTTATCCATAGTATGTCTTTTTTCCAGCTTCTAAATTGGGGAGTCTGGTGCAGGGTAGATTGCTACAGACGTACGCGCACACGGCTCCATGCAATCTAAGAGAAGTAAGGAGCTCAAACCCCGGGAAATTAAGATGATTAGTGGCTGTTTTGGCACTGATTTGAGTTTCGGTGAGGAAGAGGAGTTGGGGCCTATTAGCCTAGAGGAAATGGTGGACAGAGTTCAGGTTAGAATTTAGGCCACATATATTCGAGAAGGATATGTTAAATCTTGATGCTGGCGCCCCCTGTACAACCCTCTCCTGGAGATCCGAATGGAGGGGTATCTTGCCTCCGGAATCTTTTGTACAAGGAGGAGCCATCATCATTTTTGTTTATAAGGGAAACCGACTCATACGCCAGAACCGGAAACGTCCGTTGGGACTTCACCGGCCCCTTGATGTAAGGGGTGGTACCTCCTCGGGCGTGAAAAAAATTCTTTACTATCGCGTAAAGGAAAATTCCACTATCACCTACTGCAAGTATGCCACACCAGCCAACTATTAAAGAGCTGACCAGCTCTAGAACTTGCGTGATAATTCGGTAATCACTGATTAAAACTAAAAGCAATCCTCTCAAAATTTATTCTGACAGAGATTTATGACTAGTGTCAAATTATTACTTTCCGTGGCACTCTTATTAACTAATTAAAAACTAAACAAGTGATAATTTTGTGCAAGAAATAATGAAAAAATTAAAAAAAATGCGAATTTTGTCACGAAGTTTGGTATTTGGGGTTAGAATAGTACTTTGAACCACACATTATTATAATTTTTTTCGATATCTCTAGCGCGAAGCAAAATATAAATCATTGACGCTATTTGGGAATTCGTAGTAAGCTGTGTTTACAGTTGATATTTGAGATGAGCATTATATATATATATATATATATATATATATATATATATATATATATATATATATATATATATATATATATTGTTTTATGTTAGATTGTGGAGAATTTTGTTTTTATAATTATTTTTATTTTATAACGTGAGTAGTCAAAAGTATGTCTGAAACTGTCCTCGAATATGGGTTATAGGAAACCAACTCATGTAAAGAATTTTGTCAACATTTAAACGTTGCGATCATCTCAGTAGCGAATTTTTTCTTACTTAAATTCTCTAAAGTTGTGTCTTCTCTCAAGCTATAATAAGCGTTTCCAGCGTCTCTTACTTATTTTTGTCTGACGAAGAAAACCTGCACTGGAAGCTTTGATTGGACAAACCTGTGTAATTTTGCATTTCGTAAATTTTACGCCCTTTTAAAGCCAGTCTAGATTTTTGTTGGTCTGGTGTTATGCATCAAAAATCAGTTTTAAGTTTTAATGTCCCCTCTAAGTGTAAAGTGATTTTAATATTCAAATCCAATGGCGAAAGGTTATACGACATATTACAATATGTTGACCAAGAAATCATCTACCCCGGTCGCTTTAGGTTATCTGGGTTAGGGTTCGGATAGTTTCAGTGGAGGCCCAAATGCGTCTATTAATTATACATATGTTGTTAATAGTTAATGAAAGACTAACGCGAGCGGTTGAACGTGTTTCGTCAAATTATACTAGCAAATTCATAAAGGGAATTTTGATTATTATTATTAATGCTTAAGATTATTTTGAATTGTTTGAAGTAGTTCTGGAATAAGCCTGTAATTGTTAATAAGTAACAAATTACTACTTTGCACTATGTGAAAACTGGAACCTGCACTAATAAGTACACTTGGAGAACCCAAATCACCACAACACATCTTTCAGAGACCTTACGATCGTTTTGTTGACCGTGTCAACATCTTCAGAGGAAGAAAATTCTAAAATTAAACTACTAGCTACCATGTATTTATATCGCGTCTAGGTAAACGAACTAGTCCGAAGTAAAATTGTCGTCGATGACTCATCGTTTGTTTATTGGTTAATGAAACAACGAGGTCGAAGACATGCTTTGGTCTTTTGGTCGACAAATTTAAGAGCCCTTATCTAATATAAGGATAATAGGCTCAAAAAGGAACGGTACCGAGTTATTTAGAAATCTGCACGTTTCCTTTCGATCTAGAAATTTACTATGTGGATATTGGAGCAAGCCGACAACCACATCTAGCGAGACAAACAGTAACCTCCGCTCATCTTTTTTATATAGAAAACTAAACCCGGGTATTAGGCTTACATTGTTAACTCTAACAAAGGATAAATAATTCAACTAAAATACTACATGAAAAATTGATTTTAATTCTTCGTAAACAGTATATATTTTTACTTTATAGATACACAGAAAACGAAAGGGTCTTTAAGTCGAGACAAGCGTAGATATTAGTATATATATATATATATATATATATATATATATATATATATATATATATATATATATATATATATATATATATATATTGATATAGTTATGTGGTTTTTGCTGAGGTTTTTAGGTCCCACGATAGGGTTGCAATTGTTAAAATAGAAAAAAATTATGGGTTTTATATAATGTTTTATATAATGATTATTAAACATCTTAGTTTTTTGATTAGGTCTTATCTGTAAAATACTCTCTGAAATTTTATTGTGAAAACGTGTGTTTTAAATATATGTGTATTAGACATTTGACTTACACCTTGGTGATGATCTTACTCTCAAATCAGGGAGCTTCTTAAGCTGGTGGGTTCAAGTCCGAAATATCTTTGTTTATTTATTTTTTTAATTTTGAAATATATTACCCTAGGATCTTTGCTTAAAATACTTATAGATATATGTGTATGTATTAAAGAAAACAAAGCAAAAGTCCTTATATGCTCACAGAAATTGAATATTTATTGAAATATTGAAATTAACAAAACCTAATCCTTATTTACTACTTATAATATGGTTTTTACTATTTAATTTACTGCTTTGTTTTTTTTTAAATCTTCTTTGAAACAATAGGAAACCCCCCCACAAGAAAAAAAAACTGAACAATACTATTTATTTAAATTAGCGAAGACTTGTATATGTATTTATACTTTAATTTCATGCACTTCCTAGATCAAGACGACACCTATTGGCATAAGTGTTATTTCTACTACACTGTATTATGGCGTACAGTCAATATACGAGACCTTCACAAGCTGCTTACTGTTGGTTAGAGCCCAAGAGATGGCCCTGTAAACGTCTCGATATTTTAATTACTAGCTAAAATGATTGCCTTCTCGCTGAACCCGCTGTATTTTCTCCTGATTCACGAAAGTTTTTTGTAAATTGTTTATCACCCCTTTCAAAACTGTGGACGTATCTCACTATAAGTGTAAGTGTTTTATTAACTTTACTCACAGTTTATTTCCTGGCCTGTTTCTGCACTTCCGTGTCGTGACTCCAGTCGATTGTTTACTTCAACCTAGAGATAATCCTACTGTTTTTAAACTTCTTTCCAATTTTTTTGTTCGTTTTTAATCTCTTTCTAATACAAAAAATTCAATCAATAAAAACTTTTAAGCAAAATTTCCCCGTCTTATATTTTAATCAAAATTTTCTCATCCCTCAATTTTTAATAACAATTTTCAATGTGATGATTTTATCAAAATTTCTCCCTCTGTTTATTCTTTTTCTTTGTAACCAGCGTAACTAATCAAAAAACTGCTTTATGCCTGCTTCAAATAAAATATCCTAACAAATTTTAACACAATAATCCTTATCCATCATCTCCTCGGATACATACTTCTCATTCTTGTTAGTCAATGACAGAATAATTAACCTAACTATAATTTTAGTGTCAGTTTGATGTCTGTCCTAAATATATATAAAAAACAGCTGACTTACATCTAGGTTATGACATGACATTCCTGAATTTATCACTCAAATTTTGACATCTTACTCTTCTTAAAGCTAACAACAATAACACGATAAATTTCCTAATTCTACTCAACACAACGACGTATTATAAGTCATTGACTCAACATGAACAGCTTAACCTACCTAAAAACTACTTATACAGTTTGTATTGTCCATAATTTACATTCTATTGCTTTATAGTCTTTGTATCTTATATCTAGATTACATGACATTCTTACTTTTAGCAAACAATATCCTTAATTCTAACAAACAATAATATCTTAAATTACATAACAGCTAGCAAACAATAATACCTTAAACTATCTAACTAAACTTGTCATACATTCCTAATGTTCAACACATTTACACTTGCCTTGCCTCCTTTTAACACATATATATCTGTAAAATTTAGTTTCTCCCTGCCTTACAGTGCAAAAACATTGCATAAGGTAAGTTGTTGTTTGTGTTTAGTATAATTTGTGGTAAAAATGTGTTTATGTATGTGTGGCCCCCTTTAGTAACCATATCAATATCAATATATATATATATATATATATATATATATATATATATATATATATATATATATATATATATATATATATATATATATATATATATATATAGATATATATACTTGCTTTCGATCCTTGTTTTTGCAAAAGGGTTATCTGTGACTTTTACACAAGCAATTTTCAAGGGGTTAAAAATACTTTAAATCGCTGACATACAGGTAAGGGTTCTAAAATTTTCTACAGAGAAAAAAGTTTTTAATGTTTAGGAGCGAAAAAATCACTAATGGGTAGAACTTTTTGGAGACCTATATATATATATATATATATATATATATATATATATATATATATATATATATATATATATATATATATATTACGTTGTGTGCGAAATTTAGGATAGACACCCATATATTTTCACTATTTAAAGGAAAGCATATTTGAATTTTTGCACAGTCACATTCTTCAAGATACTCAACTCAAATCCGGACTGTAACCACAGCTTACTACGTATTCCCAAAGGGTAAATTATCTCTCTCTCTCTCTCTCTATATATATATATATATATATATATATATATATATATATATATATATATATATATATATATTGCTGCGCCGTAGAGGTATCGAGAAAAATGATAATAATGTGTGGTTCAAAATATTATTCTAACCCCAAATACCGAGTTTCGTGACAAAATTCGCATTTTTTAAATTTTTTCATAATTTCTTGAACAAACTTATCACTAGTTTAGTTTTCAATTAAATAATAAGAGTGCCACGGAAAGTAATAATTTGACACTAGTCATACATCTCTGTCAGATTAAACTTTCAGTTTATTGGTTTCAGTTCTAATCAGTGATTACCGAATTATAATGCCATGTTCGTAATAGCAGAGAAGTTGCTACAGAGTTTAACTTGGGACATCCCTAAAATGCTCCCACGTCTCACGGTAAATCAGCCGCTATAAATGCTTTTTTAGATGAAAGTGGCAGTGTCCACTCAGCCGAGGATAATAACCAAACGACTTCAGACCGCCGTGGTCGAGCTGCAAGCATGATATAGGAAATCCCTTCTAGCCATCAACCCCAATAAATGTTCAGCTGTCCTATTTTCCAAGAGGAGACACACACCTCACGAACACGTATCATTAGACAGCCGTCTAATTCCCTGGCAAGGTTCCGCCAAATACCTCGGGGTTTTCCTCGACAAACACTTAACATGGCGCCCCCATGTCGATCACGCCCGAAAAAAAGCCTCGATGTTCATCTCGAAGCTGTTCCCACTTCTAAATAGAAGTTCCAAACTGTCCATGAACAACAAGTTGCTCATGTACAAAGTCATCATCCGGCCAGCCTTGACCTATGCATCACCTGCATGGGCCACCGCGGCAACATACATCAAGAGCCTTCAAATCATACAGAACAAAATTCTGAGAATGGTTACCGGAGCGTATGGACTAAGGTCCGGTATTCCCAGGGAGGGGGTTTTAGTGAGTACAGTCTCACAGTACCTCGATATCCCACAGCACCCACGGGTCCGTGAATGGGGCCTGCATGAGCATTTCCCCCTCCTGTATCAAAAAAAAAACTGGCAGTGTTACTAAAACCCACCAGAAGGATCAACTTCGTCGAATACCCTAACATCTTCAGGATAACGATATATTGGCGGCAAATCGGACGGAGAGAAATCGTCTTAACTAAATATTAGGAAGCATACATTCAGAAAATGTTTTCTTCGTCAAAAGATCAAGGCCTATGAACCAGAGCTCTTACATACATTAAAAGAAGGTGATGATAATAAAAGACTGGACTATTGTTATTGGGCCCAAGGCTATTGTCACAACGACGGCAATAACAACAAATGGGGTTGTATCATCTCAAAACTGTAAAAGAAAAGGTCTATATATAATCATCACTGGGTTACAAACTCTAAAGATCAATATATCCAGAAAGTCAATGTCTGGTGTGGGATTTTTGGAGACCAAATAATAAGTCCTTTTTTATTTAATCAACCCATGAATGGTGATCGTTTAGTTAACTTCTTTAACGGAAAAATCTGTGATGCAATTGAAAATCTTCCTGTTAATATACGACAGATTGCAGCTAGATGGTGCATCCGTCCACAATTCAAGGATTGTTTGTCAATGATTGAACCAAATGTTTTCTATGCGCTGGTAAGGAAGAAATAGTCCTTTGTAACTGTTGCCTCTGAATAGTCCACAGGGATCACATTTGATAGTTGAATATTTACATTATGAAAATCTACTTTGTCATAACTTTTTCCTAAATTTATTCAAGGAACAAAAATTGTTTTTCCACAAGTATAAAATAATTATTCCTTTGTAAGTGCTATTTTTTTTACTGAGATATTTAAATACGTCACACTATTAAGTTGCCAATGTGTTAAACAATTCATTTCCATGGCACTCTAATTATTAAATTAAAAAATAAACTTGCAATAATTTTGTGTAAGACCAAAATAATGAAAAAATAAAAAATACCAATTTTATCGGTATTTAGGTTAGAATAATATTTTGAACAACATTTTCTCATATTTTGTTTGACTTATCTGACGCGAGACAAATTATGGAGAATTGACCCTGTTTGTGAATTTGTAGTAGGCTGTGTTTACAGTTCAGATTTCAGTTAAGTATGTTAAAAAATGTGACCCATCAACCTGTATGGTTGTGCAAAAATTCAAATATGTATTCCCTCAAATAGTGAAAATATAGGGGTGTTTTCATCTTAAAAATCCTTTCCCTATATGTGTTTGTAAGCTCCCCCCACACAAGTGTAAGACTTCTGCGTGCGGAGTTTGTCTACTGTGGTGTACTGAATTAATTAAATGTGTTAAGAGTTAACTACCTTCGTTTATAAAGATACCGCAAAAAGTTAGCCAGATCAGCCTACTTTCAATTTTCAAGTAAATTATTAACATGTTTTCCCTATCAACATGGAGCTTTTTACTTGTGGTTTTCTGAACGCATGTACGCAAAGTAAGTATCTATGCAATGTTAAATAATAATTTATTAGTAAAATACAAAACTCTTATTGCTAACACAAATCAAAACGAACAACGAAAAACAAAGAAATTATTCAAATGTGCTGCCACCAACCGATACACATAACTCAGCCTATTTAGTAAATGCTTTGTGGGCATTTTTAATATGTTGAATTGGAATACCGTCAATTGCGTCTCTCAATCTCAGTTTCAACAAATCAAGATCGTTGTTTAATGGAACCGCATAGACTTTCTGTTTGAGACAGCCCCATAAATAAAAATCCATTAAGGTAAAATCGGGACTTCTGGGAGGCCAATGTATTGGCCCATATCGACCAATCCACCGCCCAGGAAATTCGCGATCTAATCATTATCGAACGATTCCTGTTGCATGTGCTGGGTGGCCGTCATGCTGAAAGTATGCTGTTTGTCTATCTTCTAGTGACATGTTATGCAAATGGTCTTGAAGAATATTTTCCAGCATTTCCAGATAACTGTACTGGTTCATATTCCGCTCAAACACACCACATATTTACTTTTTTATGGCATTGTCTTCTGCAATTAACTCTATAACTTGGATTCTCCATAGACCAATGCCGTGTATTTTGGGAATTTACCACCCGATTAGTGGTGAAAGTGGATTCGTCCGAAAAAATAATACTTCTGCCAAAATTGTGATTTTGTAGATATTACTCACCGTACCATAAACAAAAAACTAATTGTTTTGACTCGTCATTTTCTTCCAAAGTGTGTATAAATTTTGCATTGAAAGGTTTCACCTTGTTGGTACGATAAATTTGTTGCAAATGAGATTTGCTAATATTGCCAATTTCGAATGCCCTTCTTCTTAATGATAATTTCGGAAAACGCCTAACAGAATCCATAGCTAATGCAGCTGCAGCATTGTCTTTTTCATTTAGGTCGGATTTGGTCGTCTTAACATTTAAAACACTCCCAGTACGCATAAATTTTGTAACAACTTTTTTACACCAGTAGCGGAAACTGAATAATTTGGCCAGCGTTCAAGGAATTTTCTTATCACTCCCTGATAAGAATGTTCTTCACCAAAATCATAGCACTGCGCAATAAACACTTTTTGTTCTGTTGTTAACATTTTTAAATACAGACACTTGCCCTTCGTGACATGTAAAATTGACGCGTCAATTTTCTAAATAAGGAGTATACCGGGAAACGAACAACAAGGCAGAGCTCAAGTAGCCTTGCATCTCGCCACTTATTGTTTCGAATGGCCAATTGTGCATTTACTTTACTTTTTTTCTTGGTTGAGATGAAAGCAAACCTACCCCAAGTTTAATTATGGTAAAGACTTTTTTAATACAGTTTCAAGTATTTTTTAAAGTACACCTAATCACAGAAGCCGTCAAACGTCATTTAAATAAAGTCGCAGCTAAAAAAAATTCATAGTAGGCTGATCTGTTTGAAAATTGAGAGCCTGTCATAAATTTTAATTCTAAACAATTTTTGTTTATAACTTTTTGCGGTATCTTTATAAACGAAGGTAGTTTACTCTTAATGCATTACATCAGTTATAAACCACCGTGTATATTAATTGATTTTGTTCATTTTCTCAACATCTCAGTTTAAGACAAAGCAGGAGCGATTCCCAGAATATCATAATCTAATTCAAACATTTTTTGTCACTTATACCTTACCTTACCCATACTAAATCCGTGGACACACTGTATATATATATATATATATATATATATATATATATATATATATATATACATATGTATGTATATATATATATATATATATATATATACAAATATAGAGCTCTAAGGGATCTCGACCATTAGAACGGGCATTTAAAATTTATTTGGACTAAGCATTTTAGCACTTTGCTGGTAGCGCAAAAATTACATTTCTATCGTAAAATTTGAAATTAAAACATCATAAAACAACTCGATAATATCGATGGCACGTTAGCATATAACAACAACTGGTACACATGTATTCGAACATTTCGGAGACGATGTAAATTCGTTACCGTAACGAACATCAAACTTTTTTTGAGTCTTGACGAAAATTTGTGAAAATTAATAAAGCAGCTTAAAGTCTCTGGACATAAAGTTGCTTAAACAGTTTATAAACTATAGAATACCTACAAATAATTAAAACTGTTTCAGCCAGGCTGATCTCTCAAAGTTCAAACTTAAGTGTCTGTACATGACGTCACATTACCAAAATGACTTATGGATTATATAATGTTCGATGTCAAGCAAAGTCCCGGTTGAAATATGTAAACGTAAGTCAGACCTACTAACCTAGTTGGTGAAATGTTTCTGCAGTTCGCTCATGAATTTTGACCCTCATTAAATATACACGCGTACATCCATCTGGAAGTTTGTTACTCTACATCCAAATCGTCAATATGATCCCGATAGATTAATTCAAATTCAACGGGTTGTCCCAAGAGACAAATTTACATCCGATGTCCTACTAGTCATTGTATCATCTAAGCCACCGTGAAAGGATAATAATGGTAATGTCTACTTTTTCCACCATACATTTTTTTCTACAACTAATATTATCAGTATTAGTGCAATGCAAGTTGAATTTAGAAATGAAAAATGTGTGAGATTGAGCAAAATTAAGAAAATTTGGAACTTATGTTATATAAATTTATAGTTTATGCTCTCAAAACCCACGAAAACTAACAAGCGTTCATGTATAATAAAAACAATCTTAGATGAGTCCAAACTGTTTTTTTTCTACATTTTTGCAGCATCGGTGATTAGTCGTAGTAGGTAATAAAATAGAAATAATATTCACACACAAAGAAACGAAAAAAGGAAAAAAGAAATTAACAACATACCAGATTTTACGAATTTTTGTGGAAAAAATGTGTGTATATATAACTATATATATATATATATATATATATATATATATATATATATATATATATATATATATATATATATATATATATATATATATATATATATATATATATATATATATATATAAGGGTGGCGCATTGAAAACGAAACAGACCGATTTGCGTCCAGAGAAATTTCTTTTTTAAGAAACGCTGAAACACGTCAATTTTAATATTGATGGGGACATGTTTTGACATAAAACTCAACTTTGTGACATCAACCCCTTAAGGGTGGTGACAACAACCCTTATATTTTAAATAGGGAACATACGTCGAGTGTTACATCATTTGAAAGCTCTTTTTTCTGAATTCAGCAAACTAATTTTTTTGGAAGTTCTATCAACTCGTTAAAAAATTATTCACAGTTGAAATTGCAAGAACGTATTTCATTCATTGTAATAAGAAATGCACTAATTAGTCAATTTTTCGTTAAAAAAAACTTAAAAACAAAACCAAACGTGCAAAAATGTTTATTCAGTTAAGTAAGTGTTCAAATTGTTGACCACCAGCTTCCATACAAAAGTACAAATTTTGCTCAATACGAGCTCTGACATTCTGGAGCATTTGTGGAGTTATTAGACAGCATTCTTCAACAATGCGTCGTCGTAATTCTTCCAGAGGCTCCGGTTTTGTTGCGAAAATTCTACTCTTTAAATGGCCCCATAGAAATAAGTCTAAAGGAGTTAAATCCGGTGATCTAGGGGGTCACTCAATAGCACCTCTACGCCCAATCCATTGCCATGGAAACTCTCTGTTCAAAAACTCCCTAACACGTTGTGAAAAATGCGGATAAGCTCCATCTTGTTGAAACACTAATTGATTTTCTTGATAGCGATCATCATTTTCAACAATGTCAATTAGTAGAGGGTTAACGCTATCTTCTAGTAACTCCAGATACGTTTCGCGACTTAAATTGCCATCAAGATAAATTGGTGCGATTAAACGGTCTCTAAAAATGCCAGTCCAGACATTCAATTTCTGTGGAGTTTGAGTGTGGACTTCGTGAAAAAGTCTTGGATTATCTGCCCAATAACGACAATTATGACGATTGACTGTAGAGTTTAATAAAAACGTATACTCGTCTGAAAAACAGATAATGAACAGAAAGTTCACGTTATCAGCTATTCGTGCAGCCATAACTTCACAAAACTCCAGCAGCCGATCAAAATAATCTTCATTCAGTTGTTGTACAAGATGAATTTTATACGGGTGAAATTTACGATGCTTAAATATTCGCTGAATAGTTCTTCTTTTGATCTTTGAAGCAGTGGCCAATTTTTTCGTGCTCAAAGTTGGGTCTGCAGCAATTTGTCCTAAAACTTCAATCTCACTAGTCTCATTTATAACCGGAAATTCACGTTCCCGTTTTTTGTTGGCTACTGAACCACTTTGTAGAAATTTTTGCAACAAACTCCAAAATGTATTTTCTGTTTACATGACTGTTCGGATGTCGTTCATTAAAGAAATTTGTGGTAAGGTCATCGTTTTTGAAAAAAAAGAGTAATTATTTCAACTCTTTCTTCTACAGAATACACCATTGTGAAATTAATTTTCGGTAGTACTATTAAGTATCAAACCGACCGATAAACTGAAATAATAAACCGCTTTTCTCTCGTTCCGATAAGAAATGTTTTGATAGCCAATTTTTTGTTAACAAACCAACAAAACATTGTCTATCAGCACATTTCTTATCGGAATGAGTGAAATGCGTTTTTGCCTCTTCAACTGTGAATAATTTTTAAACGAGTTGATACAACTTCCACAAAAATTAGTGTGCTGAATTCAGAAAAGAAAGATCTTTCTAGTGATGTAACACTCGACCCATGTTCCCTATTTAAAATATAAAGGTTGTAATCACCAACCTTAATGGGTTGATGTGACAAAGTTGAGTTTTATGTCAAAACATGTCGCACCCAATATTAAAATGGACGTGTTTCAGCGTTTCTTAAAAAAATTTTCTCTGGACGCAAATCGGTCTGTTTCGTTTTCAATGCGCCACCCTATATATATATATATATATATATATATATATATATATATATATATATATATATATATATATATATATATATATATGTATGTATATATATATGAATATATATATATATATATATATATATATATATATATATATATATAATAGCACTGATAACTCAAAAAAAAAGCAGATTTTTATTTGGTAGGTACCTTTGTGTTGTAGATGGTTTGGATAAGTTAGTTTGTTAGCCTGGAAAATCGTACTAGTTTTTTCCAGCATAACTTGGTTTCGAAAAATGTTTGTATGTTAGTAAGCAACAAAACTTTAGCAACCAAGTCTGGTAGCAGGTTTGCTGTTATAAAAAAGTATACCATATATTCAAGTGTAGATCTCCAAGTTAAAGGAAAATGTTATAGGCATTTCATAAAATTTTGAGTGCCACTGGAGATCAGATGAGGCCAGGTAACCAGAATATTGTTTGTGGTAGATCAAATCTATTAAATATTAGACCACGAGAATTTTTGTTCGGCGCAAAAAGGCAATAATTACGAGGAAATTTACTTTGAGAAATTTATATGTTCTCTTCTGAGAATGTCAAGCGACAATTTGAATCGTCAAAGTTGTGTATTTTTAAACAAAGATTCTGGAAATGATGAGGCTTATGAGTAGATAATATTGCATGTAATGGCTTTAAAAAGATCCAAAATGTATGTTTCGGCCAATAATCTCTTTGGTTTCATTCACCTATGTGCAAAAAGTGCATTAGAAAAAGATCTTATATATTACAAATAATTGAAAACCATACATACGACCTTACGTGATTATAGTCACGCATACCAATCATTATACTTCAGTTGTCACAGTGTCCCAGTTATGAAGGAACTCGTGTATCAGGAAATAAACACAGGTTCCAACCCTAGTGGTGACTGATTTTGGAAACATATTTTTTAATCTTTTATTAATTTTAACGTTATTAGACCAGATGATGTAATTCCAATAAAATTTTAACGAGTTTTTGTACAAAAAATTCACTAATTGGAAAACATGACAATTGAGAAGTTATTCCAAAGGAAGAATTTAATAGTTTGTAGTTTAAAGAAGATGGTTGATTTACACATAATTCCTGAGAGGTCCAAACATTGTTATAGAGAGTTTTGGTAAACAGATAATATGCAACGGTGATCCTCTACGCTGGCCTGCTACATCCCCGGACCTCACCGCATTCGTTTTTTGTTTACGGTGATATGTGAAACTTAGGTATACAAGCTTAATCCTCCTGGGAACAAGTACGTTCTTCAACAGTGAACTTGGAATATTTCAGAATATGCTAACCGTAATACAATTCGTCGGAAAACCAGGATTGTTATTAAAAAAGATGGGAACATGCATTGAAGAAAATCGATGGACATTTTCAACTTCAGTGTGTATAACTAAGGTTAGTCGCAATTAAGTATAAGACTTTCACATGAAGTGAACGTGGTATAAAGAGGTATTGCTCTTTGCTCAAATCTAAGTACTTTTCTACGAATAAAAACATGCCGAACATTAGAAACAAAAGTTAATGGTGGTTCTTGAAAACCGAAACGTTGTAACTGAAATATGATATAACAGGTATTTAATACACGCGAGGTGTCTACATAAATCTATCTTTGATACTACGATGTGGCCGAATGTCATAAATTTCCTAAAATATTTTTCTTCAGTTATTTTTAGCTTATAATTACTTTTTGGGCGAACGTGTAGTATCATGTTAGAGAAAGGATTAAGTGATTAGTGATTCCTTTATGGCTACTTTTTATACGTAAATTCGTTTATAACGACAAGCAGTATGATATTTAACACATTATTTGAATAGGTTACTGTAAAAATATTATCACATTTGTTCCAAATTAAAGATGTTATAAGAAAACTCCACCTCCTACCTTAAAGTTCCTATCTTTATATACTGATGTACGATTTCTCTTTAAACATCAAAGCTTTTCTAACATCCCTTGTCATACTATATCCCTTGCAATATATTATACCCTACAAAATACATTACTGAAAGTTTTACAGGCGTTAAATTCAATTGATAGCGTTGCTGTATGTTGCAGATAGAGTACTTTGTCTTCCTTTAACGATGGAGTTAAATCTTTGAAAACCTGTAGGTCCGTAAATTTATATTGCAACGGATTTTGCTTTTGCGCTGTTTAAGACAATATATAATTGAGTCTTAGACTAGTGTGATAAAATGTAACATATATTTCATTTTCTAAATAAATAGTGGTTATCACATTTAAAGAGCACTATGTTACATTTTAAAACTCTCACAAAATTCAAAACAAAAATTTATAACCAAACAATCACTCTCTTATCATTAGATGGTTGTTTACATTTTGCTTTAGGAAATTTGGTTGACATCTGAACAATTAATCAACTGTCAACATTGTTACACCTGCCTTGCGCGAAAAAGAAGAAGGATGAAACAGAGACAAATAGAGACGACAAAGAGGGCTGTGAGCTGGTAGTGAGGCGGTGTAATTACACCAGTTAGCTCATGTAGAGCAAGAGACTGGGCGTGGATACAAAAGAAAGCACACTCCAGCCTGAGGAGGCGCCACTGACTTACCGCTTAAGCCAGAAAGCACTTGTGTTCTGTTCAAGAAGCCCACAAACCCTGAAATTAAACTGACAAGTGATAATAAGCGTAAAAAACGCGCAATGAAAAAGAAAATAATCAATAACCCACTGTTGTTACTCGATGGTAGCTAACATAGAGAGTTACGTACTCTATGGCCTATGAGATACGCGGTGTATGGTAGATCCTTTGCAACAATGATTTCTACCAGCTGGCCTAAATACTAAGAAATGTCACCTCAAATTAAATCTAACGAAATGTCACAAATATTAGTATATCTGATATCTAACCACAAAAAATCAAGAGACAGCCTGAATTTACGAGAGTTAAAGTTACACAACTTATTATTAATTGTACTTCCCTGGTGTAGTATCCTAGTTTCGCAAATCGACTCGATGGGGCATCTAGTGTAGCTGTGTGACTTGATACGGACCTCTGGTAGATCTTTGACAGCAAGCTGGTGGATCGAGTATGGTGGCCAGATATCCAGTGGTGGAGCAGCAACAGGGGAAGATTAAGGAGGAAGGTGATATTAACAGGGGAATAGTGAAACAGTGAGATAGTGTAGTGTCCTTTTCTGATATATTAATTTTCTCTTTGAACAATTGTGAAATTTTAAATTTTGATAAAGGACAGATGCATGGTCAAAGATGGTAGATGCTGTTCTGAAAGTTTTTGGTCACTCTCTTTATTGGATGGATATTTTGAACTCATCCCACGTAAGCAAATGGTTTTTCTCTTGTGGTAGTACACTATTTTTGTGAGAAAACCAAGCCTTCATGGGATTTGTTACTTTGGCCGTGTGAAGTCATCCAACCAAGAAAGATCAGTTTTAATATTGTAAAAATTAAAAAGGAACAAAAACCCTCCAATAGGTCAGTAAACTTTAATAATTAAAACGTAGGCACATGTGCTCATCTCAATTAAAACACTTTAGGGTTTTTTTTTCCCTTTCCTTCCGTTTGAATCTTTTCCTTCGATTCACCTCTTTTCTTTTGCATCTTCCCTTTTGTCTTATGTACACTACTGTTCACTTTGATTGCATTTTCGTTGACACTACACTATCTCACTGTTTCACTATTCCCCTGTTAATATCACCTTCCTCCTAAATCTTCCCCTGTTGCTGCTCCACTACAGGTATCTGGCCACAATACTCGATTCACCAGCTTGCTTACTCTACATGAGTTAACTGGTGTAATTACACCGCCTCACTACCAACTCACAGCCCTCTTTGTCGTCTCTGTTTCATCCTGCTCTTTCGCGCAAGGCAGGTGTAACAACTAAAATCCATGGACATTTTATAATGTTACTTTGGTTTAATTAGGTTATTGAATTAATTTATTCCGGTTCACATAGGGTCTAATTTTCTTCTAATTTTACACTTATTAGACGTAAAACAGAGGTACAAACCATTTTTTTTAAATTATGGTCTATTTCTGCTATTATGGCCAATCACTGAGTGCAGTTTCAACGCGTTATTCTAAAAATTTCACCTTAGCCTTGTAATTCTGGAAATGCTAGATCTATCGCGTCAGCATTGGAAACTAGTATACGAGTCACGTGATTCCTTCAGGAGCCAATAATGGCGCAGCCAGCATGGGCTCAGGCAGCTGACGATAAGTGTTCTCACTTGCCCCCAGGCCTATCCATAACGCCTTTCACATTTTATCATAATTTACTTTTGTCTCGCAGTCTCGCGATTATTTCCTAGTTTGTTAGCTTGAATCCCTGTAGAGGATTACATTTTTGTATCTTTTTGAAATCTTGTTGGTGAATTTTTCGTAGAAAATAATTTGGTTTTGGCAGGTTTGTTAACCAGGAAAATCAGACCAGTTTTGTTTTTTCATGAAACAATTTTTATCTCCTAAAATTACAAAGCTATGGCAGCCGCCAAACTCGTACGCAAGTTTCGACTGTGAATCGTATCATACATTCCAAAATTCAGATATCTAAGCTAAAAGACAAAAATTATGAACCTTCAAAAAAAATTGGGAGCCACTAGTGCTCAGAGAAACGCACAAGAAAGGGGTTGATGTGACAACCCTTATATTTTAAATAGGGAACATGGGTCGAGTGTTACGTCATTTGAAATCTCTTTCCTTTCTTCACTCTAATTTTTTTGGAAGTTTTAGCAACGCGTTTAAAAATTATTCACAGTTGAAGATGCAAAAACGCATTTCACTCATTCCGATGAGAAATGTGCTGATAGTCAATGTTTTGTTGGCTTGTAAACAAAAAATTTACTATCAGAACATTTCTTATGGGAATGAAACAAATGCGGTTTATTATTTCAGTTTATCGGTCGGTTTGATACTTGATAGTACTACCGAAAATTAATTTCACAATGGTGTATTCTGTAGAAGAAAGAGTTTAAATAATTACTCTTTTTTTCAAAAACGATGAGTGTGCCAACCGTACCGCAAATTTATTTCATGAACGACATCCGAAGATACATGTTAACACAAAATACATTTTGGAGTTAGTTGCAAAGTTTCGACAAAGTGGTTCAGTAGCCAACAAAAAACGGGATCCTGAACGTGAATTTCCGGTTAGAAATGAGACTACTGAGATTGAAGTTTTAGAACAAATTGCTGCAGACCCGACTTTGAGCACGAGAAAATTGGCCACTGTTCCAAACATCAAAACTCTGGACGCAGCAAGTGCGTTATGGTAGTGAATTATCATAAAAATGTTTTTATTGCAAATATGTTTCCTTTTTAAGAAAGCAGGCATCAATTTTAGTTACCAGTATAACCTATATAGTAAAAACAGTGTGCCATGTTTCATAAAAATAACTTTATTGTGTGAAAATGTACAAAAATTTCCAAAAGTAAACTTAAAGTGTTCCCGGAAAAACTCGTTTCTTGGTCAACCTTATAGGTTAATAGCAAATTGGGATATTCAAATATGAAGCATTTGATCAAAATTCGCTACCATAACGCACTTGCTGCATCCAGAATTTCTTTCCTTACAAACATGCATTATATTTCGATGAAAAATGCAAAAATGCATAAGGCGTGTTTGATTAAAAAAAAAGAAAAAGAAAATTTGTATCACCAACGACTTATCGGCCAGCCTGTGATTATAGAAATATTTTTTTAAGATGTAGCTCAAGACACCCTATAATTAATATATAAAAATTTTTTTCATATCTTGTATAATAACGGATATATTGTGCTTTATTGATTTTTTACGAAAATTCGACAAAAATTATACACCATTAAACGATAAACTCTATAGCTAAAACTACTGACAAGCATCAGAGAAAGGGTCTATTTGAAATGAATTTTCTAGAAACATTTTAGTAAAATGAAGGACAATGACGGTTGAAACTAACACTTCAGGGTTTGTAAAACATCCTCTTTGAGACATTTGATTTCCATAGCCCGTATTAGATTCAAGTTATTTGCCTAAATGTTGCTGATTTTGACGTTTTAAATCGCAACTTTGACGTTTTGAGGAAAACCCCAATTTATTTTTCTTTAAATGCCTATAACTTTTTTGTCTTTTGACCTACAAAGCTAGGTAGGTAACTTACCTATAAGGATATAAACCCGCGTACCAAATTTAGTTGCCCTTACTTTGTTAATTCTGGAGATATAATTTTTTTTCATATAAAAATTGAAACTGACCCCGGATATGTGTTCTGGGGGGCCTAATTAGCGCTCATTTGAAGAAATTTTTTCAAAACTCAAAAGTCGGGATCTCCTTAGTGAATTTTTTTAAGAAAATTCACTAAAAGAAGAACTATTCAGCGAATATTAAAGCATCATAAATTTCACCCGTATAAAATTCAAATTGTACAACAACTGAATGAAGATGATTTTGATCGGCGGCTTGAGTTTTGTGAAGTTATGACTGCACGAATAGCTGATAATTGGAACTTTCTGTTCAGTATCTGTTTTTCAGATGAGTGTACGTTTATTAAACTCTACAGTCAATAGTCATAATTGTCGTTATTGGGCAGATAATAATCTAAGAAATTTTCACGAAGTCCACACTCAAACTCCACATAAATTGAATGTCTGGACTGACATTTTTGGAGACCGTTTAATCGGACCAACTTTTCTTGATGGCAATTTGAGTGGCAAAACGCATTTGGAGTTACTAGAAGATATCGTTTACTCTCTACTAATTCACATTGTTGAAAATGATGATCACTATCAAGAAAATCAATTAGTGTTTCAACAAGATGGAGCTCCTCCGCATTTTTCACAACGTGTTTGAACACAGAGTTTCCGGGACAATGGATTGGGCGTAGAGGTGCTATTGACTAGCCCCCTAGATCACCGGATTTAACTCCTTTAGACTTCTTTCTATGTGGCCATTTAAAGAGTAGAATTTACGCAACAGAACTGGGGTCTCTGGAAGAATTACGACGACGCATTGTTGAAGAATGCCGTCTAATAACTCCACAAATGCTCCAGAATGTCAGAGCTCGTTTTGAACAAAATTTGTACTTTTCTATGGAAGCTGGTGGTCAGCAATCTGAACACTTACTTAACTGAATAAACATTTTTAACGTTTGGTTTTTTTCGTAGTTTTTTTAACGAAAAATTGACTAATTAGTGCATTTCGTATCACAACGAATGAAATACGTTTTTGCAACTCCAATTGTGGATAATTTTTAAACAGGTTAATAAAATGTTCAAAAAATTTAGTGTGCAGAATTTAGAAAAGAAAGAGCTTTCAAATGATGTAACACTAGACCCATGTTCCCTATTTAAAATATAAGGGTAGTTATCACCACCCTTAAGGGGTTGATGTGACAAAGTTGAGTTTATATCAAAGCATGTTCCCCTCAATATTAAAATTGACTTGTTTCAGCGTTTCTTAAAAAAAATTCTCTGGACGCAAATCGGTCTGTTTCGTTTTCAATGCGCCATCCTGTATTTAAAATTGTGCATTTTTTAAATACTATCCGATAACTTTAGTCAGAGCATTTATGCAACGACCTTAATGAGAGCGTTCATTTTCAAGCACAACTTTAAATCTTTTGGCTGCTGCAAGCTTTCTCTATAATACTGAAGATATATTAGAACCCAGTGGCGTTATAAGTTTTAACTAAAACTTAAGGAAAGGTAAATATGATTAACAACGACAGTAATGCCGTAACAAGTGTCATATATTTTATCATAAGGCCGATGCTGTAGCGGGGGTGTTTGTCTCCATCTTCAAGTTTCATTACGATAACACGTGTGCAGCAGCACAATAGCAACATGTATTTTAAAGATTTATTGCCGTGTGTTGCCAGGTTGAAAATTAATTCTGATAAGTGGGCATTAAGGTAATCACTGCTACCGCAAAACAAGTTGACTTATCGCACAGTGATAGATGGGGTGTTTCGAATTCAAATTTACTGTATTCTCTGTAGATAAAGGACGAATCACTTAAGAGAACAATCTGAACAGAGGAAATCGATTTTAGCCATTTGTTTCATTGAAGATTTATCACATGAGAATGTTAGGCGCTTTCTGTCTAATATTTGGTTTTTATTTTAAAGGAAAACTCAAACTGTTCGAAGCATTAGATCAAACTTTCTTACAGAGACGATTCTTGCTTATTTGCTCCAAATCAAAGCTAAATTTGTTAATGCTTTATAAAGTTCTTTTCAAATGACTGTAACTTACCGCAATCATTAGTTTAATGAGCTTGAAATCATACCGCAGCTCTGCTATGTCAAAGAAAGACTACCCGGAGCTCTAAATTCCGGACGTAACAAGGGCGTTATGTTGGAGAAGTAATATAAGTCTAAAAGACAAACAAAAAGATCTTTTGATATTAGATTTGAAGAACATTTAGCTCAACTAAGGTACGGTACTATAGATATATCTTTCGTTGTGCGACATATTTGGGATAATAATCACCACGTAGAAAAGGAAAATCTAATATTAATAAAAACAGTTAGACAACGAGGACAGCTAAACGCTTTCGCAAGCGAAGATATATATATATATATATATATATATATATATATATATATATATATATATATATATATATATATATATATATATATATATATATATATATATATATATATATATATATATATGTGTGTGTGTGTGTGTGTGTGTGTGTGTGTGTGTGTGTGTGTGTGTGTGTGTGTGTGTGTTTGTAAGTGTTTTGTTTCTTTAATTTTTTAGCGTCGGCCTATTTCCGCGACTATGGCCAATCACCGATGCCAGGGAGCAGTTTCACCTCACTATCCTATAAATTTTTGCCGAATCCCTACCTTTCTGTAAGGAGGGTAGGGATCTTTAACGTGCCCAACATAGCATGGACACGGGACCGACGGCTTTACGCCCCCTCTGAAGGGGGGAACGTGCAGACATTCAACTTGCTCAGATACAATAACAGAACCTCAGCTGATGTTAATTTATTACAGTTCGTACTGAAAAAGTGAAAGGAGTACCCTGGGATCGAACCCAGGACCCTTCGGTTCAGAGGCACACGTTCTTACCCCTGAACCATCGAGGTTCTATATAAACATATAAAAGCTCGGGACGCAGCAAGTGCGTTATGGTAGTGAATTTTCATAGAAATGATCTGGCACAAAATATTTTATTATAACTTTTTTTTCTTGTAACATAGAAATCTAAATTTTGGTGTATAGTTTACTTTTTTATATCGTAAACCTACCTACCAAATTTGGTTATCATAGATTTTATATTTTTTAAGATAAAAAATGTTTTCAAATGAAAACTCAAAATTTTTCCGGAAAACCTCGTCCAATTTTTCTAAAAAACGAACTTGGCAAAGCCATTTACAAAAGGAAGGTACATGCCAAATTTTATTAAAATCGGCTTATTACTTTTTGAGATATGAATTTTTTTCAAATGAAAACTCAAAATTTTCCCGGAAAACCTCGTCCGCTTTTCTTGACTAACAAACATGTCAAAGCCATTTACAAAAGTAAGGTATGTGCCAAATTTTATTAAAATCGGCTTATTACTTTTTGAGATATGAATTTTTTTCGAATGAAAACTTAAAATTTTCCCGGAAGACCTCGTCCGATTTTCCTGACTAACAAACATGTCAAAGCCATTTACAAAAGAAAGGTATGTGCCAAATTTTATTAAAATCGGCTTATTACTTTTTGAGATATGAATTTTTTTCGAATGAAAACTCAAAATTTTCCCGGAAAACCTCGTCCGATTTTCCTGACTAACGAACTTGTACAAGCTATTAACAAAAGAAAGGTACATGCCAAATTTTATCAAAATCGGCCCATTATTTTTTGAGTTATCGGTGTGATACATATATATATATATATATATATATATATATATATATATATATATATATATATATATATATATATATATATATATATATATATATATATATATATATATATATATATATATATATATATATATATATAATATATATATATATATATATAAACATATAAAAATTGAAACTGACCCCGGATATGGGTTCTAGGGGTCCTAGTTCGCGCTCATTTGCAAAAATTTTTTCAAAATTCAAAAGTCGGGATCTCCCCATTAGTGAATTTTTTCTACGAAAATTCACTAAAAATTGAAACTAACCCCGGATAGGTTTTTTAGAAGTCCTAACTAGCGCTTATTTGAAGAGATTTTTTCAAATTTCAAAATCGCAATCTCCTCTATAGTGATTTTTGTAAAGAAAATTTACTAAAACATTGCATGGGAACAAGGAAATTAAATTTCAGTACGTCAAAATCGACAATCTTTTGGTAAATATGTGAAACTCATTTCAGCAAAGACTATTTATTTATGTCACCATATATAGAAGGTGTGTCAGTTAAATCTCCCCACCCGTAAAATACGGGAATTAAAGAAATAAGAAAAAAATACGGAGACTCGTCGACTTTGTTTTCAAGGGAGACACATGATGACGTAAGTTTTCATATCTTGGAACCTACCCCATAGGCGGGGGCGTAACGTACCCTTAGATTTTACATAGCACCTCATTTTAAAGCTTTCTCAATTCTACTGACGACAACATAAAACTTTTGAAATTTTCGTTCGGATATGGCAATAAGATCATCAATTAAAGAATAAGACAAAATATCAATGAATGAAAGAATTTTATTTAATTTGATGTTCAAAATGTTTGTCCTCGACTTCCATACAATGATAGAATCTTTGCTCTACTTCCAAACGAATATTTTGAAGCATTTCGAGCGTTATCTGACGAGCTTTTTAACAAATTCTAGATAAAAATATTTTCTTCTCTAAATGTTCGTTTATCTCTTCAAAAACTCTATCAATCTAACTTTGTTACCTGCTTTAATTTAAACGAGACAAGTAAATATCCCGTAAAATTTTCACAAAGTCGTTTGAATTCCAACTCGTGAAAATGGTTTATACAATTGCTAATCGTCAACTTTTTTTTTTAAATACTGTCCTTATTTTCTGATCTCATACTCGGAAAGCTCTTTTGATTCCAAATTCAGCGATGTGACATACTTTATGGTTTAGTACCATTTTAGTATTTGTTTTCGACCTTAATGAAGAAAAGTCCTATTACGGACCTGTACATAGCTTTTAAATTTTAGTACTAAACAACTAGCTATATCAGTTAATACTTTATGTCATTTAGGCGTTTGATAGTTAGGCAATAGATGAATTGATGCAACCATTTTATGAAATAAACACACAACAAATAAAATTACATTACCAGGAGACCTAAACGTTAAAAAAAAAACAACAAACGAATACGAACAAAACAACTGAATTTAGAGCACATGTTTAAATAAACACTATTTTCCAAGCACAATAGCATCTTATAACTGTCGATTCTAAAACCCCAGTCAACATTTGGGGAATAATACTGGTAAATGCTTCCAGAAATAACTACAGATCTTGTTCTGTAGAAAAATTTTGCTGATATACATGATTCTTAATCTGTCACCATAAGGAATAAATCAAGTGGGGTTATCTCTGGTAAACGCGCTGGTCTGGGTTTTTCCGAATACGTGCTGATTACCTTATCTGGAAATCTGCTTGAAAGATATTCCCGAACGGCTCTGGAATTATGCGCGGGTTCCTTATTTTGCTGTATTCAACAGTTGCGAATTCTCTCCAGAGGCATGTTAACTAGATCATCCGCTAAATCGTTTTGTAGCAAATGTAGGTAGCGTTCTGATGTTATGGTATGGTGGTAAAGAAATGGTCCTACAATCGTTGTATCGATGATCGCAGCACACATATTGAAAGCAAAACGGTGTTGAGGCCTCGACGTTTTACTTGAGCCTTGACTGGTTTCAGACCAATAATGCAAATTTCTTCTATTGAAAATACCATTATTCGTAATCAAGCTTTCATCAGACCATATTATATGACATGAAAAATTAAAATTGTCCTGACATTTTGTTGTGTACCACTCACAGAACGAGCGATGTCGTTCTAAATCACCTGATCTGAGCCCTTGACACATTCTGTACTTGTACGGATGTAATTTTTGTTTTCGTAAAATAAAATGTGCCGTTGATTTTGATATATCAATCCGCCGGACTGATGTACCTGGGTCCTCAGTAGCTGCTAACAAAACATTATGTACTGCTTCCTCATTGCTGAACTTTTGCCGAGAAACTACAGGGTTTTTTAAAGAACCATATGCTTTAAGGTTTATCACTAATTTGCTATAAGTCTTTTTCTGGATATTTCTGCAAACACACACGCTCCGCAACAGAACAAATTAAGTAGGATTAAATGAAACATGCCTACATGTCAAACTTTTCTTCGTTAGCAAACAAATTTACTAGAAACAGTTACTAATTATTAGACAATAAATTAAACTACTAATACATACTAATACAAACTAATATGTCAAAATGTCACTGTCAATCCAGATACGGCTATTGCCACATCCATTTATTTTCCAAAGCCTACTTTTGTCTTTTTAATTTAAGTTTATTTGCTCTATGTTTATTCCATTAACTGTTGCCTCAATTCATCCACTAGATTATTATTAAACGCCTAAATGAAATAAAGTGTTAACTGACATAGCTAGTTGTTTAGTACTTAATTTTAAAAGCTACGCAGCGGTCCGTAATAAGAATTTTCTTGATTAAGGTCGAAAAAAAGACTAAAATGGTACTAAAGCACAATGTGTGATACATCTCTGATTTTCGAAAAAAAAAATGTTTTCAGAATATGATGTCAGAAAGTGAGGGACGTATTTAAAAAAAGTTGATGGTGGTCCTGCAAAGACGTAACGTCAGATTCAAAAATTACCAATGCTATGTTAAAAAAAAAATGAAAAGCTGCTGTGGCGAAGTGTAATCGGTATTGGTGTAGGTCCACCATTGAGGTCAGAAAAAATTATTAATTAAAATCGAAAATGCCACATTTTTCAAAATACCTCAAAAACCAAAAAAAATTTCGGAGATGCGTAACCGCCCTTTTGTTGGGCTTTTGAGTGCGCAACTTTTCTCCCGCCCTAGCCACAGAAGTCAGTGTTGTATTTCTATGAATAGACTAAACATGAAAAAAAACCTGATAATATAGGCACTAAAGTGGACGGTCCCAAGCCCTGCTGAAAAAGGATGAGGGAATACAGTACTTTACCTAGGCATGTCTTGGGAGGGCCGGGAATGCTTGCCTTAACTGGCCGGCATTGCGAGGAGAGACCTCTATAAAAAACCCACATCGCAAGGTCGTTGGAGGGTTGGTGCCGAAGCGATGATGCTTTTGGCCAATATGGCCGGGCATTGGCAGGTTGGTCATTCTGCCCCTAAAGTAATCCTTCCCAGGGAAAACGGGCGACCTCCCTGTGTATAAATGCCACTCCATGGGATGCGGGGCTTTTCCATGGAGGTTAACCACAATTTTCCGCAGCAGCTCGTGAGATCAGAATATGAACACGACAGACACAGACCCAAACGAGATGGGTAATAATACTCTCGATCTCCAGGCAACTGGAGAACACATAGAGGTAGAAATGGGGGTTGTCCCCTCTCTTGTGTTGTATTTCTATGAATAGACTAAACATTAAAAAAAACTGATAATATAGGCACTAAAGTCCATAACAGCCTGCCGCATGACATTAGGGTAATTTCAAAATTCACAATTTTCAAAAATATTTTGAAATCCTACCTTGTAGACAATTGTTAATATAACGTTGAGGAGTTTTTGAGTTGGGTAAAGGATGTATAGATGTTGTTGCCAATTATATTTGCTGTGTTCTTATGCCATTTAATTTTTTATACAAAATTTTTGTAGACAAATGCTACTAATTTGTCTTTGTTGTATCTGTTTTGTTATTTTCTGTTATTTTGTATAATATGTATCGTTGTTTACTGGCTGTAACTATATATTGAAGGGTCTATATTGCGATATGTATGCAATCTAAAGGACAATAAAGTTATTATTAGTATTACGTTTTATGATTCTGCTGTGTCGAGCAAACAAATTAATTTTACCTTGTAACAAACCTGCGGGTTTACATCCTTCGAAAAATTGTAGCAATTGTATCACCTTAGCACACGGAAACCGCTTCCGAGTAGTTTACTCCAAAACAAGTTGGTGAATATTTTAGTCGACACGCATATAATTTAAATTACTTGTTAATCGTAATCAACCACGTTCAGCGAAACCAAACAAACACATTTTAACCAACAAGCAGGTGTTTTGTTGTACGTGAACAAATTTGCTCTTCTCGTGTTTAGTTCCCACGCCCGATATACATAAATTTACAATGTTACTGACAAAACTTTTGCGGATGGTAAATGTTGATTTATTATGAAACACACTTTCGCTTTATTTTGTAAATAAATACATTTGTATACCCAAAAATGCTGTATCCGCATCGCTTATTTCATTGACAACATTTGAAACTTAGCCATTGTGAATATCTTGTTCTTTAGAGTTTCGGGTTTTGTTATTTGTTAGATAATCTGATCAGATAATGTTGTAAATTGAATAAAGTCTGGCCGCAGCAAGTGCGTTATGGAAGTGAATTTTCATAAAAATGTTTTTAATAGCACATATGTCTCTTTAATGCAAGCAGGAATCAATTCGGTCACCGGTATAACCTATATAGTAGGAACAATGTATCACATTTTACCAACATAACTTGTTTGAAAATGTACAAAAATTATCCGAAAATAAACTTAAAACGTTTCCGAGAAAACTCGTTTCCTAGCTGACGAACCTTAGGTTAATAGCAAATTGAGTTATTGGATTTTGAAGCGTTTAATGAAAACTTGCTACTAAAACGCACTTACTGCGTCTCGATTTTTTTACAAACATGCATCATATTTCGGTGAAAAATGCAAAAATGCAATAAGGAATGTTCAAAAAAAAATGTAGGTATCACCAACGACTTATGGGTCACCTGTGGT
>OZ023266.1:63032945-63225445 GCA_964006375.1 Tillus elongatus
GATCAATTTTGACGTTTAAAATCGCGACTTTGACGTTTTGAGGAAACCCCTTTAACCTACAGAGCTAAATTTTGGTAGTTAGCTTACCTATGATGATATGAACCCGCTTTCCAAATTTGGTTGCCCTTACTTTGTTAATTCCGGAGATATACAGTTTTTGTTTGGGATGAAAACTCAAAATTTACTCTGAAAACCTCGTCCGATTTTCCTGAGTAACGAACTTATCCAAGCCATTTACAAAAGGAAAGTATGTGCCAAATTTTATCAAAATCGGCCCATTAGTTTTTGAGTGTGATACATACATACATATATATATATATATATATATATATATATATATATATATATATATATATATATATATATATATATATATATATATACATATAAGCATTAAAAATTGAAACTGGTCCCGGATATGGGTTCTATGGGTCCTAGTTCGCGCTCATTTGCAAATTTTTTTTCAAAATTCAAAAGTCGGGATCTCCCCATTAGTGAATTGAATTTTTTCTACGAAAATTCACTAAAAACGCATTTCACGCATTCCGATAAGAAATGTGCTTATAGTCAATGTTTTGTTAATTTGTAAACAAAAAAATTGACTATCAGAACATTTCTTATCGAAATGGGAGAAATGCGGTTTAGTATTTCAGTTTATCGGTCGGTTTCATACTTGATAGTACTACCGAAAATTAATTTCACAATGGTGTATTCTGTAGAAGAAAGATTTCAAATATTTACTTTTTTTTTGAAAAACCATGACTGTGCCAACCGTACCGCAATTTTTTTTAATGAACGACATCCGAAGAGACTTGTTAACAGAAAATTCATTTTGGAGTTAGTTGCAAAGTTTCAGTGGGCAACAAAAAACGGGATCCTGAACATGAATTTCTGGTTAGAAAATAGTCAATGAGACTACTGAGATTAAAGTTTTAGGACAAATTGCTGCAGACCCAGCTTTGAGCACGAGAAAATTGACCACTGTTTCAAACATCAAAAGAAGAACTATTTAGCAAATATTCAAGCATCAAAAATTTCACCCGTATAAAATTCATCTTGTACAACAACTGAATGAAGATGATTTCGATTAGAGGCTGGAGTTTTGTGAAGTTATGACTGCAAGAAAATAGCTGATAACGGGAACTTTCTATTCAATATCTGTTTTTCAGACGAGTGTACGTTTTTATTAGACTCTACAGTCAATCGTCATAATTGTCGTTATTGGGCAGATAATAATCCAAGAAATTTTCACAAAGTCTACACTCAAACTCCACAGAAATTGAATGTCTGGACTGGCATTTTTGGAGAACGTCTAATCTGACCAATTTTTCTTGATGGAAATTTGAGTGGCAAAACGTATTTGTAGTTACTAGAAGATATCGTTTACCCTCTACTAATTGACATTGTTTAAAATGATTATCGCTATCAAGAAAATCAATTAGTATTTTAACAAGATGGAGCTCCCCGCATTTTTCACAACGCGTTAGGGAGTTTTTGAACAGAGAGTTTCCAGGACAAGGGATTGGGCGTAGAGGTGCTATTGGGTAGCCCCCTAGGTCACCGGATTTAACTCCTTTAGACTTCTTTCTATAGGGCCATTTAAAGAGTAGAATTTACGCAACAGAACCGGAATCTGTGGAAGAATTACGACGACGCATTGTTGAAGAATGCCGTCTAATAACTCCACAAATGTTCCAGAATGTCAGAGTTCGTTTTGAACAAAATTTGGAATTTTGTATGGAAGCTGATGGTCAACAATTTGAACACTTGCTTAACTGAATAAACATTTTTTAACGTTTGGTTTCGTTTTTAGTTTTTTTTTAACGAAAAATTGACTAAGAAGTGCATTTCTTATTACAATGAATGAAATACGTTCTTGCAAGTCCAACTGTAAATAATTTTTAAACGAGTTGATAAAAGTTCCAAAAAGATTAGTATTCTGAATTCAGAAAATAAAGAGCTTTCAAATGATGTAACACTCGACCCATTTTCCCTATTTAAAATATAAGGGTTGTTATCACCACCCTCAAGGAGTTGATGTGAAAAAGTTGAGTTTTGTGTCAAAACATGTCCCCCTCAATATTAAAATTGACGTGTTTCAGCGTTTCTAAAAAAAAATTTCTCTGGACGCAAATTGGTTTGATTCCTTTTCAATATGCCACATACATATATATATATATATATATATATATATATATATATATATATATATATATATATATATATATACATATATATATATGTATGTATGTATATATATATGTATATATATATATATATATATATATATATATATATATATATATATATATATATATATATATATATATATATATATATAGTAAGCTTCAACATTTTCTGGTACGTCTATTACCATCGATACCTGCCACAATCCAAAAGTACTGCCATCTTTTCAGTGTGGCATGTTTTGCTCTGCAGCACATCACTTCCCTATTTTAAATGGAACGCCCTAGATTTTATAACATTTTCAGGTTCCTTGTTTAATTGTTATGTGACGAAATGCACTACTCGCATGTCTCATCTTCAGCTGTTTTAGAGTTATAGTTATTTGAGGAAAAAAATGCAATATTCAGGTGTTCAAACAAAATTACAACTCAGTATTCACTGAGTTGTAATTTTGTTTGAACACCTGAATATTGCATTTTTTTCCTCAAATAACTATAACTCTAAAACAGCTGAAGATGAGACATGCGAGTAGTGCATTTCGTCACATAACAATTAAACAAGGAACCTGAAAATGTTATATTCATAAGGGCTACACTTAAAATATTCCCATAAACTATTAAGTATGTGAGGCTGCACTCGTAGAATTTTAAATATTTTCCAAACTACATACACGCTGCTCACAATGGTCATGAATCTTTTGGAAAACTAAATGAGTCATATCTTAATGTTTTGACCTGAACACCCTATATTCTTACATTTTCAAAATACACGTTTTATTTTAAATTAAACGCATGTAGCATATTTATTTATCTAGGATCTTTGTATATATACATAGAAATTTACGAGTGAACTACATTTTTATCATAAATTATAATAAATTTAGTGATCCATTTATGTTATGTAGTAAATCCCATTAATAAATGTAGGTCATTTTATTTGTGATACTCTTTCTAATTTGCTTTTTCTATTTCTTCTCTTTTCACAAAAAAATTAATAAATATTTATATAAGGAACTTACTGAGATGGTCTACGTATATGTTGAATGTAGTGAAATCGAGAAGCGGTATGCTTATTATAAAAAGCCTGGACGCAGTCAGTGCGTTATGGTAGTGAATTTTCATAGATGTGATCTGGCACAAAATATTTTATGATACCTTTTTTTTTCTTGTTACATAGAAATCCTAATTTTGGTGCGTACTTTACTTTTTATATCGTAAACCTACCTATCAAATTTGATTATCATATATTTTTTATTTTTTGAGATAAAATTTTTTTTTTAATGAAAACTCAAAAATTTCCAGGAAAACCTCGTCCGATTTTCCTGACTAACAAACTAATCCAATCAATTTACAAAAGGAAGGTACGTGCCAAATTTTATCCAAATCAGCCCATTTTGAGTTATCGGTGTGATACATATATACATATATATATATATATATATATATATATATATATATATATATATATATATATATATATATATATATATATATATATATATATATATATATATATATATATATATATATATAATTGAAACTGACCCCGGATATGGGTTCTAGGGGTCCTAATTCGCGCTCATTTGCAATTTTTTTTTCAAAAATTCATTAGTGAAGTTTTTCTACGAAAGTTCACTAAAAGGATTATGAACAAGGAATAAGACGGTATTCGCGGAGAAAAATGTAAGGATATGCATTTTGATTTTTCAAATAAAACACCCTAAGTTTTTTTACATTTTCAGAATCTTAATTATTATTTTTTAATGGAATTCCCTATTTTTTGTTACACAATCTAATTGGCGATTAAAATTGACATTTCATGTTCCAACGTCCTAATCAAAACGTTTTAGATTTACTTAAAAAAAAAACAGAAAACTTTATTTCTTTACCCATTATGTCTAGATGTCTAGAATGCTACATATTTATAAATGTTTGGTATGGTTAGGACAAACACTCTTTTAAACAATCTGTTTTTGGAGCTTGTTAATTATTAGAGTGCCTTTATGAGATTTCCTTGTTATTTCAATGTGCATGTATTTTTAGTTTTAATACATGGAAAGTTTGATACCAACAGTTCAGGGGCAAGTTGTAAAGAAAACCAAGTGCCACAGTGCGTAATAATTTCCGGTAAGCCTCCACCGTTAACACGCCGTCATAAATGATGTAATAGAACCTGTCACTCATCATAAAGCAAAAGACGTTGAAACTAAACTTGAACTGATAGTTTCTTTCTCGGATCTCATGCGTATTAGCCAGAGCCCAGACATGCTACGCATGTTAAAATACCTTTCACAAAAAAGATTCGCCTGTCCACATAACATTTTTTTATAAATTTCTCTTCCCATTGACTTCGAAGATATAGCATCTCTTGAGGATGAAGTTTTTGTACCAACGACAATTTGTAATCGAGGAAGTGATGCTCCTTCAAAATTATCTGTACTAAACACCTTCTACTGATTCCCAGGGCTTCTCCGGCAGCTCGAACTGAAGCCTTGGAATTGGCCTCGAAATAAGCCACGTTATTCAACTGCCCCTCTTCATTATCAACTACAGTTTTTGTCGATTGCCACTTGACTAATCTATCCAACACCCACAAAATTGCTTCTGTTTTTCTGAATTTACCTTTGTGATCAAAGGTAAGTGTGGAAAGTTTTCGTAAAATGTTTTGCAAATCCTGCTAACAATTTTGTCGCTTTTTTCATGTACAAAAAAATTTCTCTCAAAATCTCAACCATCGATACCTCCTTATTAGCGAATTTTTTGTAATAAAAGTGCGCTAAAAATAAATTGAGAAACTTGATTTGTATAAATATTATTTTCGTTATTGTTATCTATTTAAACTCTTTTTAGCAATAATGTTAAGGCAATTACCATAATCGACATACACTTGACGTTTGAAAAATTATTTATCGTAGGATAACTCTCGATAAAATGGGCGATAATTTGAATTTTCAGTTTTTTTGGAAATAACTCTAAAACGATTTGCTATAGGTATAGGAATATGTAATACCACTTTGTAGCATCTTTTGTTGCCAATTCGATTAAGTAACGGAAAATAAGTACTTCTATTAAAAAATGATTTGCTTGCATTTTCAACAGTAGCTGAAAAGTATGAATTTGGGATTTATTCTCAGAAAAAAAAATAGTCCCGTTGAAGAAGATCTCGAAGCTAAAAACCTAAGTGTAGCACAACCTTTTATCTGATTCTAAATAGGAATTAGGGCCCATTTTGTAAACATCAACCAGTTGTCAGAATTTCGGGAATTTTTTTCCTAAAAACCATAATAGATGGACATAGTCTAGTTTTAATAAAAAAAGAACCAAAATTATGACTGCCATCTAAAAATGCAAAAAACATACAAGGTGTTCTATTTAAGATAACAAAGTGGATGGCGACTTCCCGTATAACAGGAAGTGCTATAAGTCTGAAAATATTATAGTGAAAGAGAATGTGATCAATTCTATTTAATTCTGAATTTTCAAATATCTATTCTGCCCATAACTCTATAAGCTTGTTTATTGCTTATAGAAACATGTTTTTCAAACAAACTATGCAAATTCTTGTATAGAGACGTAAGCTTCCACTTTCAAATGTACACATTTAATTGTCAAACTGATTACTTTATCACGAAATATTTTTCCTGATTTTTTATTATTTCTGTGCAGTTTAGTTCCTACCAAAGTTCTATTTATAGCAACATATTTATATATATTTTATCCTTAAAATGGTAGTAAGTTTTAAAGAAAATCTTAAAAATAGCAAGGTTAACGTGAAAGTTTACCTTCTCGATAAGCTATTGAATGTTACACTTATATAAAATTTGAGTCACAGGTTTTCAGACGTTTCTTAATATACCTTTGTTTTTCAGGACAACGATTTGCAATGTTGGAAATAAAAAGTGCACTGACAGCAGTTTTGAAAAATTTCATCCTACAGCCAGTGGACACACCTGAGACGCTTGTCTTGATACCAGATTTAGTATTAAGATCAAGAGATGGATTAAAAGTGAAGTTTGTGTCAAGACAATAGTATTTGTAGTTACCTCAGGTTACTATTGTGTCTATTCAATATAATTAAGTTTGGTTTACCACTATCTCTGAAGCTCAGTCAATACTTTTGTTTTCTACATTGGAGAGCGACTAGCCTGAAAAAAAGACATGCAGTTAATGCTTTAAAAGAGCCTGGAGGCAGCAAGTGCGTTATGGTATTAGATTTTCATGGAAATGATCTGGCACCAAATAATATTTTTTTTACTTTTTTTCCTGTAACATATACATCTGAATTTTGATATATAGTTTCCATTCAATGTCATAAATTTCTATACCAAATTTTACTGCCATAGCTTTTTTATTTTTGGAGATATTTTTTTTTCCGAAAGAAAACGCAAAATTTTCCCGGAAGAACACTTCTATTTTTCTGGTTAACCAACTTCTCCAAGCTACTTACAAAGGGAAGGTACATGCCAAATGTTATCAAAATCGGCCCATTATTTTTTGAGGTATCGGTGTTATACATACATACACACACACACATTCCCCACAAAACGGGTTAACCCTCGAAAGCCTAATTTGGAGATTTTGCTTGCAATGGCAACTGAACCCTGATGTATCTGTCTGAACTTGTCTTCTAGGCATCCATTCAGACTTAATTTCAGGTCAAATTGTAGATTATTTATTTTTTATTTAGTTACAACTCAAGATTTACTGAACCAATTGAGTTCAAATTTGGTAAATAGGAACACTTATATGATACCTAGGACACTGATAATACCGTGAAGTCTCAGACCGGTATAGACTTATTGGGAGACAGAGGCTATTTTTTCAATCTACGTCTAACTATGTCTAACTACTAATTATACACTGTGTCTATAAAGTAAGGCATAAATTCAATAAAATTGAAAGTGGCCGTTATTAAGGGAAATTCAAAAAACAGGTCGATTTTTATTTTCAAAAACAAATTTTTTGATATAAAAATCTTACCCCTATCGTCACACTCTTCAAAGGGTAGTTATCCATTCGAAATTGGATGGTGGGTAGTGTCATACATCTTTTTAAAGGTAACCCAATTTTCTATTCAGCCACACCAATTTTTGTAGGAATAAAATAAAGTGAGTAATAACATTTTTACTATCAGTAGAACCTAAAACAGGTAAAGCCTGCACAGAGTTACATAGTCAGGTCTTATGATACTGATATGATACTTATGATATGATTCTTCTATATCTCAAAGTCTGTAAACAACGCTTAAAATCTTGGACTTCTTATGCAAAAAGAACTCTAGAGATTTTGTTGTATACTATGCCGTATCTATAACAATCCACTCATGAGAACAATTATCTCCTGTGTGACATGTGTCACAAAAACAAACATAAGTTCAATAATTTTTGCGATACAATTTACAGATAATAGGAGTAAATTTACATTTTCGTTGTCGTGCAAAATCAGTACGTATAATTATCAACTTTTGCTTTTTCAAACTAATATTAATTTGTTGGTAAAACGCCTTTATCAATAGCACAAAGAATTCGATTTCAGACGGCACATAAAATATTAAAACTTGGAAAGCTTCATCCTTATAAAATACAGCTTTTGCAAGAGTTATCCGATGACGATCCAGTCCGATGGATGCAGTTTTGTGCAACGTTAATGGATAAATGTAATGATAACTTTGTGCAAATACCGAATATTCTGTTTTCGGACGAATCCACTTTACACTACATGAAGAAGCTAACTGTCAAAACTGCAGATATTTTGCAAGGAAAAATTCAAGATGGATACGACAAAATTACATACAATATCCAAAAAAGTTTAATGTTTTGGCGGGAACTATTAGGAGTAGGATTATTGATCCCTACTTTTTGATGAAACTAAAGAATGGACCAGGATATTGATAATTTTTACAGCAATATATCATTCCGACCTTATTGTACTTACTTCCTCATGGACACAATGCTGGTATGGAAAATCATAAGTTGTGGTATAAACGAGATGGTGCCGTCGCGCGTTATGGCGTTAATGTTTTTACAGTATCTGGATCAACAGTTTTCCGGCGGATGGATTGGCAGGCGTGGTGAAATCGAGTGGCCAGGAAGATCATCTGACCTAACTCATTGGATTTTATTCTGTGCGGTCATTTGAAGAACGTGATATTCAAAAGTAAATCAGATACTATTGACGAATTAAAAAGCAAGAATTAGAACTGAATGTACCAACATTTCTTCAGAGATGAAATAGAGTCCAACAAGAATGTTGACCGTTAAGAATATGGCCAGGCACAAGAAGGCGGGCATTTTCAACGTCTGATTAGATAAGACAGAACCATGAAATTCTTTATAGGCTTCACCCGTATTAGGTGTTACTGATAATAAAAATCTTATTATTTAGTGTATTTTATTCCTACAAAAAAAAATTGGTATTTCCAAATAGCGAATTGGATTACCCTTAAAAATATGTGTCACACTATCCACCATCAAATTTCAAATTTTCAAGAAGGTAGCTACCCCTGGAAGAGGAATAACGATATGGGTGAGATTTTTATATCAAAAAGTTAGTTTTTTTTTCAAATAAAAATCGACTTGTTTTTGAATTTTCTTTAATAATGGTGACTTTCAATTTTATTGAATTTATGCCTTACGTTATAGACACATTGTCACATAGTCTCGTAGATAAATATATGTTTGGTAACAAAACCAAAAAAAATATTCAAATCCAATAGTTTTTTGAGAACTATAACATGCAAAAGAACCAACCCCTTGGTATTGAACAAAATAAGAATTTTCTAACTAATATGCTTAAAAGTAATCCACTACAGAGCACAAAAGTAAAACTACAAAAAAGTCTGGATGCAGCAAGTGCGTTATGGTAGTGAATTTTCACTAAATTGTTTAATAGCAAATATCTCTTTTTTCAAAGAACGCAGGCATCAAATTTGGTTACCAGTATAACCTATGTAGTAGAAACAATGTACCATATTTCGCAATAATAACTATTGCTCGAAACTGTACAAAAAAATTTCCGACAATAAACTTGAAACGTTCCCGAGAAAACTGGTTTCCTGGACAACGCACCTTAGGTTAAATAGCAAATTAAGCTATTGAAATTTGAAGCATTTATTGAAAATTCGCTACCATAACGCACTTGCAAGTATCGATTTTATTTTCTTAGAAACATGCATTATATTTCGATGGAAAATGCAATAATATAAGGCGTGTTCGATTAAGAAAAAAGACAATTTGTACCATCAACAACTTACGGGCCATCCTTTGATTGTAAAAATAGTTTTATAAGATGGGGCTCAAGACAACCTATAATTAACGTGTTTAACTTTTTCTTGTATGATAAGGGGTATATTGAGCTGTACCGTATGAAAATTCGCTAAAATTTTTCGACGATTAAACGATAAACTCTATAACTAAAACTACTACCAAAGCATCGGTATATATATATATATATATATATATATATATATATATATATATATATATATATATATACAGGGTGGCGCACTGAAAACGAAACAGACCGATTTGCGAGAATTTTTATTTATTTAAGATGGACCTCGGTGGTTCAGAGGTAAGAACGTGTGCCTTTGAACCGAAGGGTACTGGGTTCGATCCCGGCGTACTCCTTTCACTTTTTCAGTACAAACTGTAAAATTAACATCAACCGAGGTTCTGGCATTGTATTTGGGCAAGTTGAATGTCTGCACGTTCCGCCCTTCGGAGGGGGCGTAAAGCCGTCGGTCCCGTGTCCATGCGATGTTGGGCACGTTAAAGATCCCTACCCTCCTTACAGAAAGACAGGGGTTTGGCAAAATTTCCAGGATAGTGAGGTGAAACTGTTCCCTGGCGTCGGTGATTGGCCATAGTCGCGGAAATAGGCCGACGTTAAAGAAACAAAACACACACACACACATTTATTTAAGAAACGCTGAAACACGTCAATTTTAATATTGAGTGGGACATGTTTTGATATAAAACTCAACTTTGTCACATCAACCCCTTAAGCGTGGAGATAACAAGACTTATATTTTAAATAGGGAACATGGGTCGAGTGTTACATCATTTGCAAGCTCTTTCTTTTCAGAATTCAGCACACCAATTTTTTTGGAAGTTTTATTAACTTCTTTAAAAATTATTCACAGTTGGAGTTGCAAGAACGTATTTCATTCATTGTGATAAGAAATGCACTAATTAGTCAATTTTTCGTTAAAAAAACTAAAAAAAAACCAAATGTTCAAAAATGTTTATTCAGTTAAGTAAGTGTTCAAATTGTTGACCACCAGCTTCCATACAAAAGTACAAATTTTATTCAAAACGAGCTCTGATATTCTGGAGCATTTGTGGAGTTATTAGACAGCATTCTTCAACAATGCGTCGTCGTAATTCTTTCAGAGACTCCGCTTCTCTTGAGAAAATTCTACTCTTTAAATGGCCCCATAGAAATAAGTCTAAAGAGTTAAATCCGGTGATTTAGAGGGCCATTCAATAGCACATCTACCAATCCAATTGCTTTGGAAACTCTCTATTCAAAAACTCCCTAACACGTTGTGAAAAATGCAGAGGAGCTCCATCTTGTTAAAACACTAATTGATTTTCTTGATAGAGAACATCATTTTAAACAATGTCAATTAGTAGAGGGTAAACGATATCTTCTAGTAGCTCCAAATACGTTTCGCTACTCAAATTGCCATCAAGAAAAATTGGTACGATTCAACGGTCTCCAAAAATGCCAGTCCAAACATTCAATTTCTGTGGAGTTTGAGAAAATTTCTTGGATTGTTGTCTGCTCAATAATAATTATGACGATTGACTGTAGAGTTTAATAAAAACCTACACTCGTCTGAAAAACAGAAACAGAAAGTTCCCGTTATCAGCTATTCGCGCAGTCATAACTTCACAAAACTCCAGCCGCCGAACAAAATCATCTTCAGATGTTGTACAAGATGAATTTTATACGGGTAAAATTTATAATGCTTCAATATTTGCTGAATAGTTCTTATTTTGATGTTTGAAACAGTGGCCAATTTTCTCGTGCCCAAAGTTGGGTCTGCAGCAATTTGTCCTAAAACTTATATCTCAGTAGTCTCATTTCTAACCAGAAATTCACGTTCAGGATCCCGTTTTTTGTTGGTTACTGAACCACTTTGTCGAAACTTTGCAACTAACTCCAAAATGTATTTTCTGTTAACATGTGTGTTCGGATGTCGTTCATTAAACAAATTTGCGGTACGGTTGGCACAGTCATCCTTTTTGAAAAAAAAGAGTAATTATTTCAACTCTTTCTTCTACAGAATACACCATTGCGAAAATAATTTTCGGTAGTACTATCAAGTATCAAACCGACCGATAAACTGAAATAATAAACCGCATTTCTCTCATTCCGATAAGAAATGTTCTGAAAGTAATTTTTTGTTTACAAACCAACACAAAATTGACTATCAGCACATTTCTTATCGAAATGAGTGAAATGCGTTTTTGCATCTTCAACTGTGAATAATTTTTAAACGAGTTGATAAAACTTCCAAAAATTAGTGTGCTGAATTCAGAAAAGAAAGCGCTTTCAACCAATTTAATATATGAGGGTTGTTATCACCACCCTTAAGGGGTTGATGTGACAAAGTTGAGTTTTATGCCAAAACATATCCCCCTCAATATTAAAATGGACGTGTTTCAGCGTTTCTTAAAAAAAATATTCTCTGGACACAAATCGGTCTGTTTCGTTTTCAATGCGCCACCATATATATATATATATATATATATATATATATATATATATATATATATATATATATATATATATATATATATATATATGAAAATAGCAAAAGTCGAGATCTACTCATTACTAATTTTTTGTTAAGAAAATTCACTAAAATAAGACCCCGTTGAAAAGAGGTTTACACCAGCTCTAAAATGATGTCTCAGCCTCTTGTCATTTAGGATTTTAGGGGTGGATCGCGCTACTGCTTAAGAGTTGGTGTTGCGATGTTGAAATAAGCCTAAAAATCTGCCTCACTTGAAAGCAAAATTTACCTCTTTAAGCGTAGTTCTACCAAATCACAAGAGGTGATCTAAAACACGACTATGTAATTTCTAAATATTGACAATAATTAGGCATCAAATGTTAAATGTCAGTAAACACCAGGACGCTTAACAGTTTAATTTTTACAACACAATGAATATTGCTAACATGCTAGGCAAAAACGACTAAACCTTATGAAGTGAAAAAAATACCCCAAGTAGGTCAAAATTGAGAAGAATCAACAGCATGAAGTGTCGACGTATCTGAATTTATAGGTTTTGTATTTAAAATTATGTAATATACAGCACCGGTTTATCCCTTTTGTATGACATATTGTATAAAATTAATGCAAACAAATTAGCTCAAGTACCCAGGGTATTTTCTGCCAGTTCAAGCAATTTTAAATTAGTAGTGTATTTTTATGTTATTATTAATGTAGTAGCTATTATTAAATTAAAAATAAGATTAATAAAATATATAGATATAAGGTATAGCAAATATACAGCACCTTGACAAATATTTTTTTGTCCATATAATGTATGAAAATAATAAATAGATTATTATTTTGTTATATACTGAGTAATAAATGAATTTTTACGACATGGTATTTTTAACCTTGGTGACCACTACGTGAATCCTCTTCCTTCTATCCACTTGTTTAAAACCCTTGATCTAAGTAAGCCTAGACAGGCGCTGCATATTGTGACGCAGATATTTCTAACTGGTTAGCTGGAAGTTCTGGTTGTCCTCAGTTTGTGTTTATGGCTAGCAGGCGCGGAATTAAGTTACCTGAAAGAAGTTTAAATGTTTCGCCTCTTAGCGTCAGGTCAAAAAAGTAAAAACCTATGATTGAATCATTCACTATCCCACTCCAGACATTTGATATATATATATATATATATATATATATATATATATATATATATATATATATATATATATATATATATATATATATATATATAATCACAGGTCTAAGTCGGGAAAAGGTTACTTTTCCCTAGTACGGGGAATTTCTGCGGTAACCTTATCAACGGTTTTCCTACAGGATTGTGCTCAGGCGCCTGCATCGATTGGGTTTTCCAGGAAGTCAATGCGCTTCCTCAGGACCATGCCTCTTTTCTATGTCGCTGTTAGCAGCTACTTAGATCCAAGGTAAGCTACAGTAAAGACAGGGTTCTACTAAGTTTTCAGGCAAAGTCATTCGTGACTTCTGTTTATGGCATATAGAATTTATGGCATTACAGAATGTTATACATTATGTTGGGGTGACTTAGTTAGGAACTGCTAAATGAAATACCGAATAAAATCAAGAATCTAGTTACAAACGTACTTGTGACAACATATTAACAAATTATGTACAAAACAAGATTCACAAAAGCGTGCTCGAGAAACGAAAACAACTTACTAAGCTAACCGGGCTTTCCTAACACGGGCTTAGAATCTTATTTGCAATAAAAGTAAATTATTAAAGACCAGAGGCATAGGCGGTTACAATGAATTAAGCTGATTAAATATTTGAGGGTTATACGGGCGGTGTCATGAAGTGGGGCTGTGATTTGAAGTCGGAGTTTTTTGAAACAAAAGCAATACAGTAGTGCGCAGAAGTGGTATTAGGCAAGCGGTCAGTAGGCATGCAGCATGTGAAATAAAAGAAAAGAATACATGCAATGTCAAGATAAGCTAGAGGCGCAATACGATTCTTATTATTACAGGTTAACTACAGCCACATAATTGGACAGTGCATTCAAACAGAACACTCAAAACTAAAGATTTTACCTCCCGAGGAGGTGGAAGGCTACCAACAACCCCTAAACAATGCCCCCAGAGCGACCAGAAGGCGGATATCGCCAGACTGTTTCGAACGCCAATAATGATGGAAGTCTACCGCAATGCAAAATATCCTTACTGTAGCCCACGACCAGCACCACAAGTGCTGCTCTACGGGAGACCACTTTTCAAGATCTGGTTATCACTACAGCGGCAAATCCGATGGTAGTAAACCGTTTTCCTGGTGCCCTCACGATCCTGGGAAGACCGCATCTCTGGAATGCAACCCCCGGCTCCTACAAGTAGACCCGAAGGCACCGACAGTGGCGAACGGTGACGTCCCCCTGCTCATGTACCCTGTGATGAACAAAAAGTTCCAGGGCAGCTGCCCCTCTACGGACTGTATCTAGTAAAGTAAAGTCAACTATCCCAAGACAACAAAAGAAAACGAACAGCAAGACAAGCTCACAACGGTTGTGAGTATTATTGTCTATCTGCGGTCTAGCACTCACATACTGTATATTAACATTTGGGGGACATTAACCCATGGACAAGGTACTCATAACTCCGCAAAATCCTCCCCTAACGAGGTGGCAGGCGACCAAAAACCTCCCCCTACAAAACAATGCCCCCGGAAGTACCCGGAGACCGGGTATCACCAGAATGCTTCGACTGCCAATAATGATGGACATCCTCAATGTAGCCTGTCACCAGGACCACGAGGGCAGCTCCACGGGAGACCACTTTTTAAGATATGGCCATAGCTAGACCGCTATAAGGGCAGACTCGATGGTATTCCACCGCTTTGCTAATGCCCTCACGCCCTTGGGAAGACCGCAGCTCTGCAATGCAAGCTCCGGCTCCGCCAGGTCGATCCTCAGCCACTAATAAAGGTGAACGGAGACGTCCTCCAGCTCCTATATTGTATAATGGACCTTATCACAAGGGGTTCTGCGGCAGCTGCTCCCTCTGTAATACAACAATTAACAAATACAACAATATTCAAACATTTTGCACACCTGGACCTCCAACATCACCTCTGTCGTAAATTACCAAGCGCGTCCAGGTACTCTCTGACAGAGGATCTTATCCGTGGAATACTCTTTCATTCGGGCCCCGTGCTATTTTGCTGCTACGGAAACGTCGACGTACCTAGAATAATTACACCAAAAACCGGCTCAAGACGGTATTCCTTGGAGATCGCTGCTGCTCTCTTAAAGCCGGGTGCACCTGCTAACTAATACTGATCTGCTTTACTACTCTGTGGGATGATCTGCAAATCCAAATGTACAATCCAAAAACAACAAGAACATCGAAAGATACAAATTCGACCTCGACGGTGGCTGCAAATGCTGGGTGACTAACAGTTGAAATGACAGATAACCAACTTACTCACTGAATTTCTCAGATTCACAGCTCTGCGTACAGACCCTGTTCACCTCCAGTCGGTGCGTCGCCCGGTACTTGCACTGTCGCGTGCTTCTGAATCGTCCAATGGACACTTTCGTCGCTGACCCTGTCAAAGATTCTGCCTGGCCACCTATACATCCAGCACCGCTCGCTTTTCAGTTACCCCAAAATAAATTTGAAAGCACATATCAACAAATATTCGCAATTATGTTATAGGGTTCTAATTCATGGTAAAATGGATTTAGTTTCTCGTTAACACTTAGATTGTACAATTTGTTCTAGTTATCCACTTTGTGACTATATATATATATATATATATATATATATATATATATATATATATATATATATATATATATATATATATATAAGCTAAAATGAATAACTCAAAAATGAGTAATATAAAAGAATTTTTAAAAGATGATGCGTCTGTACCTCCATCATCCGCTTGAGCTTTTTGTAGCCCAATATTGGCCGTTGTGTCTATTGGAGATACTGTTTGCTTTATCTGAGAAAGCATGCTTTTTCGAAATTAAATTGTAATATACATCTGACCGCACAAAGTCGTCCTCAGTTAATTCTTTTACCGGGCAAACTTTGTACTGCGATACCTTTGCTTATGCACAACTCGATAAGCTGTCGATTTTTATATGAGATGCGTTGAGTCAATGACTTTTAATGGAAAAGTACATAAAAGTCCAAATAAAAGGTATGATCTGAAGCTGATTCCATCCAACGTGGCCATTCGCATTTCGTCAACCGAAAATGACCCGATGGACCCACTTCCCAGGGTGGAATAGTACTAAAGTCATAACTCATTTCTTGGGTCTGGCGAGTACCTGTCCAGACGCCAGTCGCGTATCAGCTTCGCTAGGGATATACCCCAGCAATCCCAGATGTTCATTGTACAGTGCGCAGGTCAAGCGCTTTATGTGGATGGCAGCTACGGCACCGAATATTGGTTTGGAAAGTTTTCTTCCCGCTGTTGAGATCTAATGATATTCGAATGAAGTTTCTTGCTCGTTGTGGAGTTCGGAGTAGAGGCTTAAATCGATTTGGGTTTTTCACCTCTCTAGAGATCTCAGCCTCTCTCTGAGACCACTTGGACCCGACATCCACAAGTCTTTGACTTCTCGCTTTTTTCAAAGTGTGGGTCCTACAATTACTGTTGTCAGAAATTTATCATCACTTAAAATATGTCAAACAAATTTTGGTTTCTTTCAAGTAGACAACTAAATCGAAAGCTAAGCATTTTGAGGTTAAAGAATTAGAACAAATATTTGCTGGACGGTGAAAAGTTGTTTGGGTTCGACGGTTGAGAAACAGACACAAAGTTTCACATAAAGACGTCCAGTGAGCAAATAATTGAGGCAAGCGAATTGCCAGATGAACGAGTTAGGCGAAATTGATGGAATATTCATTAATCGATGAACAGTGTTACACAAGGGTCGAAGTCTGACTGGCGTGTAAAATATATTATCAGCGTGCAAATGTTGTGGGAGTAGAGCGATATGCTTTTTTGAAAGTTTTTTAAGGCGGGTTCATATGATAGCTTTAGAAAATTTAGTGAGCGCTATTTTTTAACAAAATAGTAAAAGTTGCTAATGTTTTTTAAGAAACCGTAGCGAACCGAAGCTATTCGGAGCCAAGGTATGAAGTTAACATTTTAATTAACCTGTTGTTATTTGAGTTCCTCACCGTAAGGTAGAGCTATACAGGCTGTCCCACGTAGAACTTCCATTAGCTGTTTCTGAAGTACGGCTTACAATTGAATTCTGAAAATTCACGCACGTGGGTTTCTCAAAATTCCCAGTTCACTGAAAATATTGACGTTAGTATGGGACCTCCGGTTATACTGGAAGTAGACGTCAACTTTCTTATTTCAAACGAAAGATGGTATTTTTTATTACGGAGCTAGATTGCTCGTCAAATTTTATGGTAGGTCTCACTAACATCTTATGTCCTTTTTTCAACCATTTTCGAGATATTTGACTTTTTCAAAAGTGTCTTAAAAACATTTTTTAACCTGAAGAGTTGGAATTTTAAAGTGCAAATTTTAAAATGACACAAAATATTTGGTATTTACTAAAACTAGCACAAGTTAGACAAGGTGTCCGAGATAGACCGGTCAATCGTAACAATTTAAAAACCTAATAACTCTCTTATTTTGAACAGAACCTCTATAACGTTAGTTCATGCACTTTTTATTGTTCTTTCGATTGGTATCAGCATTCCCTATACCCAAGTCTCACCAGTTTGAAGATATTTAAACATTATTTGCGGTATTAAAATTATTAGTCAGTATATCAGGTTGCCCAGGAGATGAAAATTTTGAACGTAATCTTCCGACATAGGTGAAATATGCGACGACTTTTGAATATAACTTTTGTTTACGAGGAGAATAATCGAATTATTAACAGTTGATGTCGTGTGGTTGCAAAGAGATTTCCACATAAACACAGATCAACTCGTTACATGATCAGAATACTACTAAACATTTTCTAAAAATGGAGTGTTTCGTACAAAATTTCATAAGAATAAAGCATTAGTAGGGAACAAAGAGATTTGTGTGTTATCACTTCACAATAAATGTTCGAAATTTGCACCGTTAACTTCAAGGCATTTGATGGCTCTTTTAATGATGCTACCCGTGGCTCAAGAAAGGTAATCTTGCTCCACTGGGTTGAAGGCCGCTAATACTCTAGCTATCATGACATGCAAGGAGTTCAGCGCTGGTATTGCTGCAGAATGCGACAATATCCAATACCTGTGAATACTGCATGTTAAGAATTCGTTCTTACCCTTTTTTATCTTACTGATATGAATAAAAGGGTAATATTTTCAAATTTAGTTTCAGTGAGTCTAATAAATATTTTAATAACATAATGTACTAATACGCAAATGAAATTCGGTATTGCTTAATATTTTTCGTACCACCCTGTTAAGTTCACAAATGTTAAGGTCAAAAATTCTATTGTATTTTACTGTGCAAAATACATTGAAACTCCAACAGTCCTGCAAATTTCGTTCTCCAGTAATGTGAGGATTTTCGTCCGACCAATAGTGACTTTTGTGACGATTGAACATGCCCCTATTTAAAAATTTTGACTCATCGCACTATATAATTTTTCTTGAGAAATTTTCATGTTCTTGTGTTCTTAAAAGATACCATTTTCAGAATTATACACGCCAGGAAAAATGCACAGGTTTTAACTGGTGTATTAAAGTAAGCAAAAATGGTGTCTATTTGTTTATTTTTAGAATTCTATAAATAGTTCTTTTTGAAAGATGCAAATTTCTACTGCAGTCTCTGATTGACGCATGCGGATAAGCCGTAAAAAATGCCAAAACATTTACTTGTGTCTCTTCCTTGTCCAATAGCGGTTTATTTTTATTACCTTCTGAACGAAATGTTCCATTCTCAGAAGAATTTTTCAATAGTCTTCTGATCATGTCAGGAGTTGGTCTATGACTATCTGGAGATCTCTCTGCAAACACACGACATGTTCTGCTAACAATTCGATTACACTCCCCGTAAATAATAATTAAATTTAAAAAGTCATCGTTTGAGTAATTGAAGTGTGCCGTTATTGTGAAAAATACTCTCTTTTATTAAAATACAATTGAAAAACATACTTTACAGTACAACCAATAAGTTTACTGTTGGAAGATGACACTTAAAATTTTAATCTCCTAGGCAACCTGATAAACTGACTGATAATTATTTCTTATCGCAAATATGCATCGAAGTGAACTTGCAAATTTCGAACATTTATTGTGAAGTGATAACACACAAATCTCTTTGTTCCCTAATAATGCTTTACCCTTATGAAATTCTGGACGAAACACTCCATTCTTAGAATTTTTTTAGTAGTATTCTGATCATGTAACGAGTTGATCTGTGTTTACGTGGAAATCTCTTTGCAACCACACGACATCTTCTGTTAATAATTCGATTATAATCCTCGTAAATAAGAGTTATATTCAAAAGTTGTCGCATATTTTACTTATGTCGGAAGATGGCGTTTAAAATTTTCATCTCCTAGGTAACCTGATAAATTCACTAATAATTATGTATTATCGCAAATAATGTTTAAATATCTTCAAATCGGTGGGACTTATGTAAAGGGAATGCTGATATCAATAGAAATAACAATAAAAAGTACATGAACTGACGTTATAAAATATAGGACTTTCTATTTAAAATAAGAGAGTTATTAGGTTGTAAAGTTGTCACGATTGACCGGTCTATTTTGGACACCCTGTCTAACTTGTACTAACTTTAGTAAATTCCAAATATTTTGTGGCATTTTATAATTTGCGCTTTAAAATTTCAACTCTTTAGGTTCAAAAATAAGGGAGATACAGGTGTGTAAATGTGACAATGTTTTTTAAGAAAATTAAAAAAAAAGTCAAATATCTCGAAAATGGTTGGGAAAAATGACATAAGATGTTAGTAAAAACTACAATAAAATTTGATGAGAAATCTAGATACGTAATAAAAAACATCATCTTCCATGTGAAATAAGAAAGTGGACGTCTACTTTCGGTATAACCGGAAGTCCCATACTAACGTCAATATTTTCAGTAAACTGGAAATTTTGAGAAACCCATGTGCGTGAATTTTAAGAATTCAATTGTGAGCCGTACTCCAGAAACGGCTAATGGAAGGTTTACGTAGGACACCTGTATTTTTGTAAGTAGTCTGGAGTAGTTTTCGATATACATCTTATCTGGATTGTAGGTAAAATAATTATTTTCTTGTTGACCTTGATAAAATATTATCTGAAGAGGAAAATATTGTTATAAATGTAGAAATAGATTTTTTTCTGTCTGTTAGCAATTGATTATATAATTATATTATATAATACGGCTAAAAATAAATATAAACATTATTTTTATGTTTCTTCAGTATATATATATATATATATATATATATATATATATATATATATATATATATATATATATATATATATATATATATATATATAAACTACGCGTCAACTGAAGTGGAACACCTAAAATTTTGGATGCTGTTTGATCGTTTGTATCTCGAAATCAAATTCACCAAATCTCCTCTAATTTTCACAGGTTGACAAATGTTGTTTCAGGCTTTTGATTGGCTGACACAATAACAAAATTTGCACTTACTTGCCACAAGATACAGGCTGGAATATAAGTAGATGTTTTTTTCAGAAACATTTCAAACGATGGCCATTAGTCTACGAGGAGAGTTATATATATTTTTGGTATGCACTTTAGAAATATACCTTGACACCTCGGGACGTTTTCGAGATTTTATTACTATCGCAGCCCACTACTTTTTTATAATGAATTTTGTATTTTAAGTCAAATTCACCCTAAGTGAAAATACAAGCAAACCCCATTGGTCGATTAGCCGGATTATGTTCGCCTTTGGTATTCAATGCTGAAGAATATCTCTATACCTCGGCACCTTCTAGAGATTTTGCTGATATCGTGTTCCACCCTGTTGCTGTCATCACTTTTGTCTTTGAGGTCAAATTAGACCTTAACCACATTGTTTTTTTTTTTCGTAAAACGCCGACTTCGATAGTCAAGGAGTTAGATTAGGTGAATTTTTGGTATGCAATTCAGAAGAACACCTTAATACCTCGGGACGTTTTCGAGATTTCAGTAATATCACAGCCCACTACGTTTTTATGATCAATTTTGTATTTCAGGTCAAATCTACCCTAAGTAAAAATGCAAGCAAACCCCACTGGTCGATGAGGCGGATTATGTTCGCCTCTGGTATTCAGTGCTCTATACCTCGGGACCTTCCCGAGATTTTGTAGATATCGCGTTCGACTACGTTGCTGTCATCACGTTTGTCTTTGAGGTCAAAGTAGACTTTTAACCACATTGTTTTTTTCGTAAAACGCGCACTTCAATAGTGAAGGAGTTGGGTTAGGTGAATTTTCGGTATGCAATTCAGAAGACCACCTTAAGGCCTCGGGTCGTTTTCGAGATTTCAGTAATATCGCAGCCCACTACGTTTATATCATTATTTCTTTTCTTTTTTTTTAATCCTTGGTCAATGGGGAGGTTTCCGCTGCTTTATGGTATCTCACTCTGAAAAACATATCAAGTAAATCTTGATTCATCAACAAACAAACATCTCTGCCATTCTACTACTCCCCAGTGTCTGGCTGGTTGGCCTAGTTTCTGCGCCCAATGCGGTGTATAGTTTTCAAGGGTGGGCATGCCGCTCGTCGTCTGGGCTCTTAAATTTCTGGTATGGAATCATTGCAATTCTGTTGTCATCTCGCCTAGTAGTAACACTCTCTCTCTCTCTCTCTCTCTCTCTCTCTCTCTCTCTCTCTCTCTCTCTCTCTCTCTCTCTGCCACCACCATGCCTGTATTGAGAGCGGCTGGTATTCACGACACGGTCTATCACCCTTTTAATTGTCGACTGGGATTTGGAGTAAATGTCGACTATGTATCTATACAACCGGCCTTGTCTCCTTAACCTGAACAGCACAATAAATTTATCAATATTTCAGAGATTTGTTTAAATTAATGCTTTATTTTGTTACCTTGAAATATTTTCCATTTCGTGAGGCAATAATCGAATCTGCACCATATTTTTACTGTAAACAAAATTATAAGCGACAAACCTGAAGCATATGTGAATCAGTGGCGGCTGGTCGGGGTAGGCAAGGTAGGCGCCGCTACCTTGACTTAGAAAACTTAAATTAAAAAAATATATATTTAAATATACTAAATAATTATACCTATCTAGTTTTCTCGTTGCAATGTAATAAAGGTTTCTTCTATTAGCAGTTCTATGGAAATTTGTACCGATACGATCCGAGCCGCCGGTTATATGTTAATAAGAAAACACTGTCTTAATAAGAGACCGTGATAGTCGAGCCAGTTGGGAGCCTAAATTTCATGTAAATCTTGAAAACATCAGATCTCGCTCTCCCTCTCTACTGCATTAGTAGTACTGCTCTACGACGTGAAGAAAGTCGAGACATATGCTAAGCTGTTAGGCGACAACTACAGGCGCCTCATTACTGTGCCGTTAGGGTGGATTCGGAGAAAATGACTTCTAAAGTCGGGTCTTTAGAGGTCATTTTGCCAAATATTGTGAAATACAGTTACGTGGCTCGTGCATTTTTAACCACGGTTTATAAAACCATTTTTTACATTACAGATTTATTATTTGATATACTTTAAAAAAAGTTATTAGACATAAATTATTGGAAAAATCAAATCTTTTTGGCCAGGGATCGTATCAAATCCTTAAAAAATGAGTCAACCTTTGATAAATTATTCGAAAAAGCGGGACTAAAAATTACCACTAATCTTGAGCCACCACACAAGAGACGCAAATTATCTGAAACTGCTTTAGACGATGAAAAAACATCTTTGCGTATTTTGTTTTATGAAGTAATAGATAATATTACAACTCAAATAGAAGTCAGATTTGTAGATGTCACAACTATTATTTGTTTCTCTAGCTGATTCATCAAAATTTAAAGAACACCGTAAGGATTTTCCAACTGATCTAATAACTAATTTAACCAGCTTTTATAAAAATACGTTCGATAAACAGAAACTGATCAAGGAGCTAGAAGTTATATATTACGACGAACAATTTAAAAAACTAAATATAGAAGCAATTTTAAATAATTTTGTGGTTAACGATTTTCAAAAAATATTTACCGAGGCTTATAAACTATTTGTTTTAATCGCGACAATTCTAGCAACAAGTACCTCAGTTGAGAGAAATGTTTCTTGTTTAAAGCGTATTAAAACTTACAGCAGAATTTCGATGAAAAATGACCGCTAATCAACTCTTGCACTTATTTCGATAGAAAAAGAGTTGTTATGTTTTCTCCAAGATCAAGATTCAGATGAATTTGCGAATAATATAATAAATAAATTCTCATTAATAAAAGACAGACGTATAAATTTAATTTATAAAAAGTCTGTCATTTTCAAACGAGGTTGGGTTATGGTTAGGCTGTGAGGGAAGGGGGAGGCCTACGTCGCATAAATTAACTACATTGAAGTAATACCAATTTAAATAAAAACGCGCAGACATTTTCTTATTTTTATAAATTATTTAAGCGGAATATGCTTTGCAATTCAGAATTCCTCTAAACTATATTCATTCACCATTCCTCTAAACTATATCCAATTAATGCAGGAGTTCCTCAAGGTTCAGCTTTAGCCCCTACTTTGTTTCTTCTCCACATCAATTACCTCCGCTATAGCACATCCAACCCAGTTCACAGTTACGCGGACGACAGCACCCTCCATTGAAATATACAATATTCTAAGCCTGTCTCTTTGGCCCAACTAGATGAGGATCGCAGACACATGGAGGGGTCTGTCTCCGTGGATCTCCAAAAAATATTAGATTGGGGAAGTAGAAATCTTGTACAATTCAACCCCACCAAATCTCAGTCTTGCTTTCTTTCTCATAAAAGATACACCAGCCCTAGAACCATCACAATGAACAACCAAGTTATTCAAAGTAATGAGTCCTTTTCACTTGTTGGCATTTCTCTGGATCGAAATCTCAATTGGCACCAACATGTCACATCAATTGCAGAAGCGACTGCTAAGAAATTAGGTTTCCTCTTCCGGGCTCGCAAATACTTTTCACCAGCTAATCTCTATACCTTATATACTTCACAAATAAGGCCAAACCTCGAATACTGCTCCCACATCTAGGGTGCTGCTGTCGCTTCTACACTCGCTATCCTGAACTCCATGCAGAAGAGAGCTATACGTCTCATTGGTGACCCTACCATCACCCAAAGGCTGCCATCCCTTGCCCACCGACGTGACGTTGGTGACCTCTCTCTCTTTTATAGATATCTGCACGGGCAGTGCTAAGAGGAGCTTTCTTCCATAGTTCCTCCACCTGCTGCCCCCAACAGATCTACCAGGGAAACAGAGCGAATGCACCCTTTTACTGTCCAGGTCACCAGGTATAGAACATCTTGTTATGCCCGCTCTTTTGTCCCGAGGACTTTCAAGTTGTGGAATTCCTTGCTGGCGCATGTTTTTCCTTCTCCTCCGAACCTCCAAACCTTCAAGTCCAGAATTAACAAGTTACCTCTTTCCTCCTTGTCGAGACCCACGGTACGATAGTATTTAGGCTGTAAGCCCTCGTGGTGTGTTGTTGAAATAAAAAAATAAAAAATTCGCGGACTGTCGCCTACCCAAGCCAGAGGGGAACGAGCCGCCACTGATGTGAATGTAAAATGTCAAACTTGATTGTTGCCATTCGCAACGAAATTGGTTGTTATGAAAATCATGAATCAACGTTACTAACCTCCGCTTGCATTGTTGCTGATCAAAAATTTTAGCTATAATCCAAAATAAATTATATCAACCTATTAGGCTGCGATACCAACTAAATCTCAGAAACGTCCCTGGGTATTAAAGGTTTCTCAACTGCATACCCAAAATTTACCTTACCCAAATCCTCAACTATTGTGATGCGAATTTTGCAAGAAAGTTAGGAGGCAAATTTGTTGACAACAACGTAGTCGTACACGATATCAACAAAATCTATAGAATGTCCCGAGGTATATAGATATTTTCAATACTGAGTATCAAACGCGAACATAATCCGCCTCATTGACCAATGGGGCTTGCTTGCATTTTTACTTAGGGTGGATTTGACCTAAAATGCAAAATTGATGATATAAACATAGTGGGCTGCGATATTACTGAAACCTCGAAAACGTCCCTAAGTATTAAGGTGTCCTTGTGAATTTTATACCGAAAATTCACCTAACCCAACTCCTTGACTATTGAAGTGCGTCTTTTACGAAAACAATGTGGTTAAGAGTCTAATTTGACCTCAAAGACAAATGTGATGAGAGCAACGTAGTGGAACGCGATATCAACAAAATCTCGGTAAGCTCCAGAGGTATAGAGATAGTCTTCAGCACTGAGTACCAAACGCGAACATAATACTCCTCATCGACCAATGGGGTTTGCTTGCATTTTTACTTAGGGTGGATTGGACCTAAAATGCAAAATTGATTATAAAAACGTAGTGGGCTGCGATATTAATAAAATCTCGAAAACGTCCCGAGGTATCAAGGTATATTTCTAAATTGCATATTATATATATATATATATATATATATATATATATATATATATATATATATATATATATATATATATATATATATATATATATATAACTCTCCTCGTAGACTAATGACCATCGTTAGAAATGTTGCTGAAAAAACATCTACCTATATTCCACCCTGTATCTTGTAGCAGGTAAGTACAAATTTTGTTATTGTCAACTAATCAGAAGACCCAAACAACATCTGTCAACCTGTGAAAATTAGAGCAGATTCGGTGAATCTGATTTTGAGATACAAACGATCAAACATCATCCAAAATTTAAGGTGTTCCACTTCAATTGACGCGGAGTTTATATATATATATATATATATATATATATATATATATATATATATATATATATATATATATATATATATATATATATATATATATATATATATATATATATATATATATATATATATATATATATATCTGTCTGTGTGTGTGTGTGTGTGTGTGTGTGTGTGTGTGTGTGTGTGTGTAACATAATGACTAGTTAAAAAGTAAATTATTTGTTTTGTGGAAAGGGTTTTACTGCTCCGGGTTAGGGTAAATACCTATATGGGTATTGTAATATAACGTAATTGGATATTTGAGTAGCTGATCAGATATTACCTGATAATAGGTGGAATAGGTATTATTATAATAATTAATACCGGATATCCCTTGATAAAATGAACCCTGTTGCGCTGGTGGTCTTAAACATAAACTATAAACCTATGTCTTGACGACCACATATATGTACTGAGCTGACGAAACATTTGGAACACACGTTACATGAATTCTCTATGAAGTACCTAAAGAAATTGGACAACAGCTTGCACTATGTTTATTTATTTTTTCCATATTAAGGTTCATTCATTTTCTAAATAAATGCTATTCCACCTTACAACTTGTTCGGCAATAGAAAGGAGATGACCAATCGGTATCTACATAACTTGCTCAAGCAAACCAGTTTGATGAATCGCGTGTCATAGAGAATGATATTATAAATACACTCTGAAACATCAGTCTATATAATGGTTTCTTTTAATCAGTATTGACCTTTGCGTTACAATTACTTCGATAATGCAATTAAGTGTAAGAATATTAAATAGTTAATATGGCTCTCAGTGAATACATCGTTTTTATTGTGAATACAATTATAATTGCATATATTGTGAAGTTTTTGTACAAATATGGAAAAGTTTATTTGGCGGTTTCCAAAGTTCCAGGTCCCAAAGGAAAGTTCATCGTCGGAAACTTTTTTGATATGTTCGTCGGCAGACGTAAGCTAATTGAATTATAAATTTTGATTGAATGGAAAAGGTGCTTTTTAACCAAATATTTATATCGCGCCTAGTTAAATATACTATACTATTGGTCCAAAAGTAATAATAGGCAGAGCAGCAGTAAATTGCTCCCATCCAAATATAACGTTTTCACTAAACTTACTATAGTCCAAAACTCACTGCCGTACCCTTCAAATCCTAAAAACACCCACACATTTTTATTAATGCCTTTGAGAAATATTCGTTCAGAAAATGGTATTGTTTTAAATTTTCTTACGCTTTCGATATATTTACGATTTTAAACGTAGCTGTATCAAATCCCTCGTAAAACATTTTACCTCGTATATTATTTGCCTCATAGCAAGCGTCTGTCCTAAACAAAGTTATGACTATTTTTTGTAAAATCGTGTTTTGATTTCATTCGTCGTTATAAGTAAATATTCTTTAAAAAAATTCACCAATGAAGAGATCCCTATTTTTGAGTTGTGAAAAAATTTCTTCAAATGAGTGCTAATTAGAATGCCCCCTAGAACACATATCCGGGGTCAGTTTCAATTTTTATATGTTTATATATATATATATATATATATATATATATATATATATATATATATATATTCTTTTGCAAGTGGCTTGGACAAGTTCGTTACTCAGGAAAATCGGTCCAGGTTTTCCCGGAAAATTTGGTGTTTTCTTTCGAAAAAAATATATCTCTGGAAATAACAAAACAACGGCAACCAAATCTGGTTCGCGACTTAATATCATTATGGGTAAATTACCTACCAAAATTTTGCTCTGTAGGTTTACAGACAAAAAAGTTATAGACATTTAAATAAAAATAAATTGGGGTTTTCCCCAAAACGTCAAATACGCGATTTAAAACGTCAAAATTGGCAACATTTGGGCAAAGAACCTGAAACTAATACGCGCTGTGGAGGGAAAATGTCTCGAGAAGAATGCTTTACAAAGCTTTAAGTCTTAGCTTCAACCATCACTCTCCTTCATTTTACTAAAATGTTTCCAGAAAATTCATTTCAAATAAACCCTTTTCCCTGATCTTTGCCAGTAGTCTTAGCTATAGAGTTTTTGGTTTAATGGTATATAATTTTTGTCGAATTTCCGTAAAAAATTAATAATGTTCAATGTATCCGTTATTATACAAGATACGAAAAAAGATATTATACTATAATTATAGGGTGTGTTCAGCTACATCTTAGACATTATTTATACAATCACAGGTGGCCCATAAGTCGTTGATGATACAAATTTTCTTTTTTTATTTAATCGAACACGCATTATGTTATTGAATTTTTTGCATTTTTCATCGAAATATAATGCATGTTTGTAACAAAAGAAGTTCAGGACGCAGCAAGTGCGTTATGGTAGCGAATTTTCATTAAATGCTTCAAATTTGAATAGTTCAATTTCCTATTAACCTATAAAAGGTTGACCAAGAAAAAAATAAGAAAAAAACTTCAAAGACCATTAACTATTTTTTTTACTTGTGGCATATCGCGGTATTACAATAAGCCCTTCAATTCATTAGAAACCATATATAGCTATAGAAGTCAATATCTTCGATATCACAAGTTTGATTTGGCTTTACAATACTTTGAACAGGACAATTGTACGAGATCTAGTACAATGGACGAAAATCTATTACATCACTAACTCTTTCACAATTCTAGTAGAATTTAACTTTTCTTCCTAGGCATTCCTTATGTCACCATTGGCAATGTTATTACAGTGACTAAGAGTAGTCATTGTTGTACAGTACAGTATTGTATAGTCACTGTAGTTGTAATTACTATTATGCTACCTTTTGTTGACAAGTCGATCTAATATTTACCATTTTGTGATGCATTCAAATTTAGCCACCACCTGCTGGCAAGTAGATATACAATGCTATGATGGCTGAATGACCGTGATTGAAGTTTTCAACGATAATATATAAAAAATTCTGGACGCAGTAAGTGCGATATAGTGGTGAATTTTCATAAGAACTGTGCATTATTAGTAAGATATACTATTAAAACTAATTCTTTAACTTTAAATGGACGTTCAGATCGGTTCTAAAATCTCAGTTAGCGATTATTTGAAAAAAATTTTGTTTTATATGGAGCTAAAAAATTAAAATGTAGTCTTAGGTATAATATGTAGGTACAGCAAGTGTCTTTAAAAAAATTTTGTTACAACGTTCCTTAAAGTTACAAAAGTTTTTCAGAAAAAAAAATTTACAAAGGGAATGTTCCTGTCAAACTATAAATATGGCAAGTAGTTTTCCTTATTAATTGTTTGAATGGTTTTGTTTTAGTGAACCCGTCCAGTTTTTGCAAACAATAAACAAACAAAAAATTTTTTTTAAAACAAATTTGTAGTTATCCGCGAAGCTCATTATGTTATATTTCTTTAATTTAGTACCCATGTGCGTTTAGATAGGTGTTATTATGGTTCAAGATTAAATCTTCTAGCTTAATGGGAAATTTATTGAGCTATCGAATTTGAAATATTTTTACGAAAATTTTCTACCATAACATAAAAAACCTTTTTTGTTGTTTATTGCTTGCAAAAACTGGATGGGTTGTCTAACACAAAACCATCCAAGCAATAAATAAGCAAAAATACCTGCCATATTTCTAATTTGACAGGTACATTCCTTTGTAAATAATTAATTTTTTTCTGAAAAACTTTTGTAACTTTAATGAAATTTGTAACACAATTTTTTTTAAGGCACTTGCAGTACTTACATATTATACCTAAGACCAACTTTTAACTTTCTAGCTCCATATAAAACATGAATATTTTCAAATATTCGCTAACTGGGACTCTGAAACCGATCTCCAAGGTCCATTTAAAGTTAAGGAATTAGTTTTAATAGTATATCTTGTGTACAATTCTTATGAAAATTCACTACTATAACCCACTTGCTGCTTTTAACTTATTTACCGTCTGTCATGTGTGAGAAATTGTTCGAGATGTGATATGTCACTAATATTTTTATGATATATATATATATATATATATATATATATATATATATATATATATATATATATATATATATATTTATAAATTATATTTAGTTGAACATAATTTTACAGTGTGTCTTGCAAATAACCCGTTTGCGCTTATGCTTGTAATACACAATTTAAATCTGAAACAATCCAAGTAAAACTGCCGAACTTTACCGCTGCAACTGTCACTTCAAAAATTTTATGTAACTTTGCTCTCTTCGATATTTATTTCAACATTTATATTCCAAAAATATATTTGTTACCTATTGATCTCTTTTAAGAAGACATTCGATCCCATTTAAACACAATATTGCCGAAAAGTGAATTGTTTTTTAAAACAAAAATTTTGACATTAACTTTGACATTATATATATATATATATATATATATATATATATATATATATATATATATATATATATATATATATATATATATATATATATATATATATATATATATATATATATATATAGGGTGGCGCATTGAAAACGAAACAGACCAATTTGCGTCAGGAGAATTTTTTTAAGAAACGCTGAAACACGTCCATATTGAGGGGGACATGTTTTCACATGAAACTCAACTTTGTCACATCAACTGCTTAAGGGTGGTGATAACAATCCTTATATTTTAAATAGGGAACATGTGTCGAGTGTTACATTATTTGAAAGTTCTTTCTTTTCTGAATTCAGCACACTAATTTTTTTAGAAGTTTTATCAACTCGTTTAAAAACTATTCACAGTTGAAGATGCAACAACGCATGTCACTCATTCCGATAATAAATGTGCTGATAGTCAATGTTTTGTTGGTTTGTAAACAAAAAATTTACTATCAGAACATTTCTTATCGGAATGAGAGAAATGCGGTTTATTATTTCAGTTTATCGGTCGGTTTAATAGTTGATAGTACTACCGAAAATTAATTTCAAAATGGTGTATTCTGTAGAAGAAAGAGTTGAAATAATTACTCTTTTTTTTTCAAAAACGATGACCGTACCGCAAATTTGTTTAATCAACGACATCCGAACAGACATGTAACAGAAAATACATTTTGGAGTTAGTTGCAAAGTTTAGACAAAATGGTTCAGTAGCCAACAAAAAACTGGATCTTAAACGTGAATTTTCGGTTAGAAATGAGACTACTGAGATTGGAGTTTAAGGACAAATTACTGCAGACCCAACTTTAAGCACGAGAAAATTTGTCACTGTTTCTAACATTAAAAGAAGAACTATTCAGCGAATATTGAAGCATAATAAATTTCACCCGCATAAAATACATATTGTACAACAGCTAAATGAAGATGATTTTGATCGGCGGCTGGAGCTTTGTGAAGTTATGACTGCACGAATAGCTGATAACTGGAACTTTCTGTTCAATATCTGTTTTTCAGACGAGTGTACGTTTGTCTTAAACTCTACAGTCAATCGTCATAATTGTCGTTATTGGGCAGATAATAATCTAAGAAATTTTCACACTCAAACTCCTCAGAAATTGAATACCTGGACTGGCATTTGTGGAGACCGTTTTTTCTTGATGGCAATTTGAGTGGTGAAACGTATTTGGAGTTACTACAAGATATTGTTTACCGTCTACTAATTGACATTCTTGAAAATAATGATCGCTACCAAGAAAATCAATTAGTGTTTTAACAAGATGGAGCTCCTTCGCATTTTTCACAACCTGTTAGGTAGTTTATGAACTGATAGTTTTCAGGACAATGGATTGGGCGTAGAGGTGCTATTGTGTGGCCTCCTAATCACCGGATTTAACTCCTTTAGATTTATTTGTATGGGCCCATTTAAAGAGTAGAAATTACGCACCAGAACCGGAGTCTCTGGAAGAATTACGACGACGCATTGTTGAAGAATGGCGTCTAATAACCCCACAAATGCTCCAGAATGTCAGAGCTCGTTTTGAACAATATTTGTACTTTTGTATGGAAGCTGATGGTCAACAATTTAACACTTATTTAACTGAATAAACATTTTTGAAGGTTTGGTTTTGTTTTTTAGGTTTTTTTTAACGAAAAATTGACTAGTTAGTGCATTTATTATCACAATAAATAAAATACGTTCTTGCAACTCAAACTGTGAATAATTTTTAAACGAGTTGATAAAACTTCCAAAGAAATTAGTGTGCTGAATTCAGAAAAGAAAGGGCTTTTAAATGATGTAACACTCGACCCATGTTCCCTATTTAAAATATAAGGTTTGTTATCACCACCCTTAAGGAGTTGATGTGACAAAGTTGAGTTTTATGTCAAAACATGTCCCCCTTAATATTAAAATTGACGTGCTTCAGCGTTTCTTAAAAAAAAATTCTGGATACAAATCGTTCTGTTTCTTGTTTTAAATGCGTCACCCTATATATATATATATATATATATATATATATATATATATATATATATATATATATATATATATATATATATATATATATATATATATCTGCGTGCGTGCGTGTGCGCAGGTGTATGTATATGTGTGTGGATGGGTCTGTAGGAACCACGTCCAAAATTATATTAAACTTATAAACCTAAAGTTTGGCTACCAATTTGAAGCTATTTTCAAGAGGGTAAGAAAATATGAACAAAGTAAATTTTTCTACTCCTTTGAGTGGGGATAAGCGTAGGTTGGATTGTTTTAGCTTGATTCCGTATCCTGATTCTGCCTACTCACTAGATCTCGCTAGAAATCGCCCCTAAGTTCTCAATGTGTTTAACCACAGCTCTAAGGCTTCTCTTCGGGGTTTTGTATTACAACACTTAGACTTAGAGACTATCTGTTGTAAGAAAATTACCATTTCTGTCAATTGTTTAAACAAGCTAGTTACCTCTTTTGAACATTATTCAATCAATGTATTATTTTCATTTGCAGATGAGTTTTTTATGCTCCTCCGAAAATACAGCCGAGAGCATTATCCAATTTATAAGATGTACAATTTTTTTATCGTTGTTGTATCACTTCTGAAACCTGACGACATAGAGGTAAGTTACTTTATTTAGTAAATAATATATTCTTTGCTACATTCAACAACGTGTGTACTTATACGCTTAGGTACATGAACATTTGTACCTGTTAAAGGTGTTGGCCGTTTAGCTGTACATTTATTTTCGCAGTCCTATCCTCACTTATCTTCATTGCTTTTATTTTAGTCATATTGATGTTTGATCAGCGTACAGTAATCCGTTTTCTCTAGAACCATTTATTTTATACGCCATTTGTCTTTACGCACATTTTTGCTATACACTTGTCGATAGATATGTTGAAATGCAGTGGACATATCGCACATATTTGTTGACACCCTCTTTAATTCTAAAACGATCACTATGATTTCCACTAGTTCTCATACATGCTCTACTGTTATCTAAAGCAATTTAATAGCTTCATCATTATAATATATTTACTTTTGCTTAAAGGAAAATTAATTAACCGGTTTATAAAAAATTCAGACTGGCCTTTTTTGTGCGAACGTATGATGTAAGTCATTGTAGCTTAGAGTGTTGGTTTCCTTTCTATGGACATCGAATTCTAAAGTGTCTTTATTTTTGATAACTAGTAGGTACATCTAGAAAGAGTAATTTATTATTAATTTCTAGTTGGTGGGTAAATTTTATAGAATCGGCTTGATTGTTTAATTTGGCGATTATATCTTCTATTCATCAAATGTTTCTCTTAAACACTGAGAAAATATCATCCGCGTAACAAAATCACACTCTAGGAAAATACTCACTTTCACATTTAAGATCTTTTTCAAATCTGCTCATGAAAATGTCTGCAATAAATGGGGATAGCGGGTTGCCCATTGCCGTGCCTTGGGTTTCTCCAAACAACTCATTGTTGAAAATATTTTCAAATACAAACATCACGATATTAACCAGATCCCTTACTTCAACTTGTCCATTTAGTAATACAACAAAATGCATTCTTTGCGCACCCAGAGAATGTTCTGTTAGCAATGCTTGTCGATGAGCGAAAATATATGCGGAGGCTCAATTAAACAAGGATCTGAAAAGCAAGATAGGTAAACCGTTCCAAAGAAGAAGACTGTTAGGAAATTCATACCACACATAATAAACTTTTACGCTTCCGTTACACTAAGTGAAGATTGGAGCCTGTGATGAGCACTGATAAGCACACTTGGAGAATACAAATCACCACATTGAAAAAACCAGACGATCGTTTCACTAACCAAGTTAGCGCCATAGAGAATAATTAATTCTAATACCTGATATCTGCAACTCTATATATATTTTTCTGTGGTAGTCGGTCACTAACGATTTAGGGAGGTTCAGCGACACAAAAATTTACATATTTTGTTTCGGCGGAAGCAGCTAAATTCTTTTGTTATCTATCGAAAGTGCTTCGGCCGGTATTCTTGTAAAGTAATCTATCAGAAGACTACCCATAGAAGGCAAAGCCAGATTCATACAGTCTTTATTATTTTTTATTTTTACTATATTTAGCTATATATATATATATATATATATATATATATATATATATATATATATATATATATATATATATATATATATATATATATATATATATATATATATATATATGGCGTTTCAAAACATGCACCATCGCTCGTGGGGCAATTCCTTACTAAAAAATAAGAAAAAAAGTTTCTGTGCACATGGGCTCGGAAACGCATAGTTTCCAATATACAGGGAGTTGAATTTTAATTTTTTTTTAATTTTTTATAAATAATTTCAAAACTACTGCATTGATTTTAATGAAACTTGGAACTTGAAAGTGTATTATGAAAGTGCATATTTTCAAGTAAGAATCTGCTTACAACTGCGTCAGTGGCGTGCGTACGGGGCAACTGTAAAAATTCATTTGGGGAAAAATATGTGCGCCACTGTCTTTTTCCAATTTTGATACATCAGTTATGAAGCTTATTACATAAGCCACAAAAGCTGCCTCTTGGTATTTTTTCGTTCAGGGTATCCCCTAGGAGATATGATTAATTTTATAAAAAGGGGCAAAGTACCGATTAGTCGGCGTAATAATAATAATAATAATAATATATGTTTACTGCAACCATAAGAATATGAAAAACAAAACATACAGTAAACATTACAGCAATAAACGTGCAAATAACTAACCTACGTAAAACTTATTGGTGATAAACATTGAAATGAATATTACAAACATTGATAAAAAATGATAAATAAAAAATAAAAATAAAAAATGAAAAAAGTTATCGTAGACACCATGATTTTTCCAAACTCTTGTTTTTTGTACATTACTCAATTGACTTTAATAACAAAGCTAAAGAAAATGTTGAAAGTGACCACCATTAGCGTCGTTACAATTATTTAACTTTCTGCGCAAAGATCTTCTTACTCTTCTGCAAATATTTTGATCTTCTCTAATGCTGTCAAATGCATATTCTATTCTTCCCAACAATTCTTCTCGTGTATTTACTGGTGTTTTATACACTATTTCATTTAAATGACCCCACAAATAAAAATCGAGAGGATTCAGGTCCGGAGATCGAGGTGGAAATGACACCGGACCTCCACGACCAATCCATCGGTGACCGTATGTGTTGCCTAAATATGTTCTTACAACTGCTGCAAAATGTGCGGGCGCACCATCATGCTGGAACCACATTGTACCGTTTCTCATAAAAAGCGGTAGTAACAACGGCAAATCATTTTGTAAAAAGTTTAAATATGATTCATGGTCAAGACGATTCGGTAGAACAACAGGACCAATTATGTGATTTTCAATAATAGCAGCCCAAATATTGATGGAAAATTGATACTGCGAATTTGCAACTCTTAGAGAGTGTGGGTTTTCATCGGCCCATGTATGTAAATTGTGAAAATTTACGATACCTTTTCGCGTAAATGACGCCTCATCAGTAAATAGTACACGTTTAGAAAAATGTTGGTCGTGCCTAGGTTTGTTTAAGAACCACTGACAAAACATTACCCTTGGTTGAAAGTCTCTAGGTAGAAGTTCCTGGACACGTGTAAAATGATAGGGATATAAACTTTGATCCTTCAGAGTTCTGTGAACTGATGATGCCGAAATATTACCCAGTTCGGTGGCAATAATTCTCATACTTGTACCAGGATCACGTTCAACTCTATTTAATATTGCCTCTTCAACTCGTACAGTTCGGCGGTATCTTCTGCGTCCAGAGTCAGCTTTTAAAGGTTTTAAAGAACCAGTTTCTCTCAAATGTCTTACAATACGTGGGAAAATATTTTTTGTCAGGAATTCTTCTTTGCGGGTAAGTTTCCTGATAAACTCGCACAGCTTGTCTAGCATTTTGATTTGTTTGTCCATAAATTAACAACATATCAGTCAAATCCGCTGAAGTGTCTTTAATGAAAACCATCTTGAGAGGAGGAAATAATATTAATGAGCAGCTCAGTATTAACAAATAACTAAAAACGAAAATACTGCACCGCATCAAAATTTAAAGAATAGCACGAAAACTCTTTTGACGCCTACAAAGCACTTCAAAATTGTAGAATTTAGAGAACTGTCAAAAATTATAGTTTCATGGCACTTTACGATTACTGTTTTCATTACTCCAACGAATCGGTACTTTGCCCCTTTTTATAAAATTAATGATATCTCCTAAGGGATACCCTGAACGAAAAAATACCAAAAGGTAGCTTTTGTGGCTTATGTTATAAGCTTCATAACTGATGTATCAAAATTGGAAAAAGACTGTGGCGCACATATTTTTTCCCCAAATGAATTTTTCAGTTACCCCGTACGCACGGTAGATTTTCACTTGAAAATATGCACTTTCATAATACACTTTCAAGTTCCAAGTTTCATTAAAATCAATCCAGTGGTTTTGAAATTATTTATAAAAAATTTAAAAAATAATTAAAATTCAACTCCCTGTATATTGGAAACTATGCGTTTCCAGGCCCATGTGCACAGGAACTTTTTTTCTTATTTTTTAGTAAGGAATTGCCCCACGAGCGATAGTGCATGTTTTTTTGAAACAGCCTGTATATATATATATATATATATATATATATATATATATATATATATATATATATATATATATATATATATATATATATATAGCTGTCCTGGTTGACTAACGATTTTCACTATTTTAGATTCTCCTTATTTACGTGGTGATTATTATCCAAAATATGTCGGGAAACGGAATCTATAGTGCCGTATCTTAGTTGTGCTAAATATTTTTTGAATCTAATTTCAATAGATCTTTTCGTTTGTCCGACATATTTAAGATCACAATCTTTACAACGTTTTTCATAAATTATTGACATTTTGGCGGTACTGTCCCTGTCATTTGGGTTACACAGAAAGTTGTTTAAAGTATTCTTTGTCGAAGATGTTAGTTGCCAATTGTCTTTTTTCAAAAATGCTATCTAAACCCCTTCTGTTTCGAGGTCAGAAATGGCCAGCAAACAAAGTTTTGTCGGCTTTTTCTCTTCTAAAATTCGTGGATTTTAGTTTTCTGTTTGTTAAATATTTTCCCCACTAGGCAAGCAGTGTATCTCTTATATCCGGTCACGTTCTTAATAAACCCGAATTCTTTGGTATATCTATTTTTACTTAAAGGAAAATTATTTAATTAACCAGTTTACCAAAAAATTCAGACTGGCCACTTTTTGTGCGTACGTATGAAGTGAGTCATTCAGAATGTAATTTAGAGTACTTGTTTCCTTCCTATGGAGATCGAATTCTAAAGTGTCTTTATTTTTGATAACTAGTACATCTAGAAAGGGTAATTTATCATTTCTTATTTGTGGGTAAATTTTATAAAATCAAATTTAATGTTTAATTTGGCAATAAAATCGTCTATTATGCAAATGTTTGTTACACACGGCGCAAATATCATCCACATAACGAAATCACACTCTGGGAAAATAATCACTTTTACTTTTAAGATCTGTTTCAAATCTACTCATGAAAAGGTGTGGGGAATTGCCCATTGCGTGCCTTGGATTTGTTCGAAAAACTCATTGTTGAATAAAAAATATTTTGTTCAATATTGTAAAATTATTCTTTGCAGACTTTGTCATTTATGTTATCCATTTCTAACAACTCTTCTAAATAAGTTAACGTTTCCTTTGTGGGAATAAGAGAATTCAGATATTTCCGCCAAACAAAATATGTAAATTTTTGTGTCATTGAACCCCCTAAATCGTTAGTGACAGACTACCTGCAGAAAAATATAAATCGAAATGTAGATATATTTTATTTAGATTTATTCATCCTCTGATGATGCACATTTGGTTAGTGAAACAATCCTCAGGTTTTAGTGATTTTTTCGTAGAAAAAATTTACTATTGGGGAGATCCTGACTTTTGAGTTTTGAAAAAAAGTTTGCAAATGAGCGCGAACTAGGGCCCCTAGAACCCATATCGGGGGTCAGTTTCAATATATATATATATATATATATATATATATATATATATATATATATATATATATATATATATATATATATATATATATATATATATATATATATATATATATATATATATATATATATATATATATATATATATATATATATCACACCGATAACTCAAAAAAAATGGGCCGATTTTGATAAAATTTGGCACGTACCTTCCTTTTGTAAATGGCTTGGATAATTTTGTTAGACAGGAAAATCGGGCGAGGTTTTCCGGGAAAATTTTGAGTTTTCATGCTAAAAAAATTTTTATCACAAAAAATAAAAAATTAAAAAGCTATGAATTTGGTAGGTAGGTTTACGATATAAAAAGTAAACTATACACCGAAATTTAGCTTTCTATGTTACAAGAAAAAAAAAGTTATAATAAACTATTTTATGCCAGATTATTTCTATGAAAACTCACTACCATAACGCACTTACTGCGTCCAGGATTTTTAAGCTGTGTTGTGGTGATTTAGGTGCTCCAAGTGTGCTTTCTTTACGTTGAAATTATTAATTTGAATTGTTGTGTGGTGTATCCTCTCCCAAATACTGCGGACCTAAGTGTAGATGATATTGAATCACCCATGAATTCTGACAATACTCTGTGGAGAGGTGCACAAAACTAGAGATGGGTATATCCGAGCTAGTCGAGACGGCTTATGCACCATTTCTCCAACAACAACAAAAAACAGAATTTTAATGTGTAATAGGTATAAAAAAGAAAATGTAAACAACACAGTAAGCCGAAGTATCCTACTCTATGAAAAATCTTTGTAAATGATTTTAAATATAATGTAAATACCACACCTAACAATTGGATGGTTAGGTGCAACCACCTCCATGTGGTAAGTTTTTCTTCTAGCAAAACGAGTTGAGAGTTGCACAGTGAAAATTGCAAAAAAGGGGTAAATTTATGTTTTTAGTGAATTTTCTTAAAAAAAATTCACTAATGAGGAGATCCCGACTTTTGAATTTTGACAAAATTTCTTCAAATGAGCGCTAATTAGGCCCCCCAGAAAACATATCCGGGGTCAGTTTCAATTTTTATATGTTTATATATATATATATATATATATATATATATATATATATATATATATATATATATATATATATATATATATATATATATATATATATATATTTATATATATATATACATTTTTTATATGTTTATATATATATATATATATATATATATATATATATATATATATATATATATATATATATATATATATATATATATATATATACATATATATATATATATATATATATATATATATATATATATATATATATATATATATATATATATATATATATATATATATATGTATCACACCGATAACTCAAAAAATAATGGGCCGATTTTGATTAAATTTGGTGAAAAAATTCCTTTTGTAAATGGCTTGGATAAGTTCGTTAGCCAGGAAAATCTGCCCAGGTTTTCCCGGAAAATTTTGTGTTTTCTTTCGAAAAAAATTTATATCTCCGGAATTAACAAAGTAAGGGCAACCAAATTTGGTGCGCAGGTTTATATCCTTATAGGTAAGTTACTTACCAAAATTTAGCCATATAGGTCAAAAGACAAAAAAGTTATAGGCATTTAAATAAAAATAAATTGGGGTTTTCCTCAAAACGTCAAAGTGGCGATTTAAAATGTCAAAATTGGCAACATTTAGGCAAATAACTTGAATCTAATACGGGCTATGGGAAGAAAATGTCTCAAGAAGGATGTTTTACAAACCCTAAAGTCTTAGTTTCAACCGTCATTGTGCTTCATTTTACTAAAATATTTGCAGAAAATTCATTTCAAATAGACCCTTTCTCTGATGCTTGGCAGTAGCCGTAGCTATAGAGTTTTATCGTTTAATGGTATATAATTTTTGTCGAATTTTCGTAAAAAATCAATAAAGCTCAATATATCCGTTATTATATAAGATGTGAAAAAAAATTGTATATATTAATTATAGGGTGTCTTGAGCTACATCTTAAAATAATATTTCTACAATCACAGCGTGGCCCATTAGTCGTTGGTGATACAAATTTCCTTTTTTTTAAATCAAATACGCCTTATGTTATTGCATTTTTGCATTTTCCATCGAAATATAATGCATGTTTGTAAGAAAAGAAATTCTGGACGCAGCAGGTGCGTTATGGTAGCGCATTTTGATCAAATGTTTGATATTTGAACAGCTCAAATTGCTATTAACCTATAAGGTTGACCAACAAACGTGTTTTTCCGGGAACACTTTAAGTTTACTTTTGGAAATTTTTGTACATTTTCACACAATAAAGTTATTTTGACGAAACATGGCACATTGTTTTTACTATATAGGTTATACTGATAACCAAATCTGATGCCTGCTTTCTTAAAAAACACACATTTTTGTTATTAAAAACATTTTAATGAAAATTCACTACCATAACGCACTTGCTGCGTCCAGAGTTTTTTCTAAGGTTGCGCGAACGGAAAAAACTATACCTATTATTGATTAGAATTAATTTATATAAGTTACCTAAACCATAAAAATAAGCATAAAAAATTTAAGCGTCTTTATTTTAAAAGTTTGCACTAACTTACAAAATTTACAATAAATGCGCGATTTTTGCAATTTTTCACTAACTTTAAGTACGATGTGCAAACGGAAGGTGTTAACCCATTTTACTTTTTTTAGTGAATTTTCTTAAAAAAAATTCACTAATGAGGAGATCCCGACTTTTGAATTTTGAAAAAATTTCTTCAAATGACCGCGAACTAGGCCCCCTACAACACATATCCGGGGTCCGTTTCAGTTTTTATATGTTTATATATATATATATATATATATATATATATATATATATATATATATATATTTATATATATATATATATATATATATATATATATATATATATATATATATATATATATATATATATATATATATATATATATATATATATATATATATATATATATATATATATATATATATATATATATATATATATATATATATATATATATATATATCACACTGATAACTCAAAAAATAATAGGCCGATTTTGACTAAATTTGGTGGAAAAATTCCTTTTGCAAATGGCTTGGATAAATTCGTTAGCCAGGAAAATCTGCCCAGGTCTTCCCGGAAAATTTTGTGTTTTCTTTCGAAAAAAATTTATATCTCCGGAATTAACAAAGTAAGGGCAACCAAATTTGGTACGCTAGTTAATATCCTTATAGGTAAGCCACCTACCAAAATTTAGCTATGTAGGTCAAAAGACAAAAAAGTTATAGGCATTTAAAGAAAAATAAATTGGGGTTTTCCTCAAAACGTCAAAGTTGCGATTTAAAACGTCAAAATCGGCAACATTTAGGCAAAGAACTTGAACCTAATACGGGATATGGAAATCAAATGTCTCAAGAGGGATCTTTTACAAACTCTGAAGTCTTAGTTTCAACCGTCATTGTCCTTCATTTTACTAAAATGTTTCCAGAAAATTCATTTCAAATAGACCCTTTCTCTGATGCTTGGCAGTAGCCTTAGCTTTAGAGTTTATCGTTTAATGGTATATAATTTTTGTCGAATTTTCGTAAAAAATCAATAAAGCTCAATATATCCGTTATTATACAAGATATGAAGAAAATTTGTATATATTAATTATAGGGTGTCTTGAGCTACATCTTAAAAAAATATTTCTACAATCACAGGTGGCCCATAAGTCGTTGGTGATACAAATTTTCTTTTTTTTTTTAATCAAACACGCCTTATGTTATTGCATTTTTGAATTTTTCAGCGATGCATGTTTGTAAGAAAAGAAATTCGAGACGCAGCAAGTGCGTCATGGTAGCGAATTTTCATTAAATGCTTCAAATTTGAATAGCTCAATTTGCTATTAACCTATAAGGTTGACCAAGAAACGAGTTTTTCCGGGAACACTTTAAGTTTACTTTTGAAATTTTTGTACATTTTCACACAATAAAGTTATTTTTATGAAACATGGCACATTGTTTTTACTATATAGGTTATACTGGTAACCAAAATTGATGCCTGCTTTCTTAAAAAGGAAACACACATATTTGCAATTAAAAACATTTTTATGAAAATTCACTACCATAACGCACTTGCTGCGTCCAGAGTTTTTTATGTTGTTTTTCTACTTGTTACAACAGGTAACTTTTTCGCACTAAGGCGTTGTGAAAAAAACTTTTACCTACTTTGAAATAACTTCAGATTACAAGACGTCTATATTATGGAAATTAAATTATTAACCTCTAAAAACAATGATAACGTTTTTTTTTAGCTAATTCTAGGAAACTACAAACACTTATCCAAGAGTAGAGTATATGACTATTTGCAAGGATGGCTTGGAACAGGACTGTTAACCAGCACAGGTATACAACTATTGTTATTGTACTTTTTGGGGGTCTGAAGAACAAGATTTTAAAAATCTAAGAAGGCATTTTTTAATCTAGCAATAAACCTTATAAGCATAAGTTGAAGTTAGCTTGTTAAAAGGATAAATTATTTGTTCTTTGCTGAAGACTTAATTGTTTTGTGAATTTGCCTCATTACCAGTTTTATGTGTTGAACCTATTTTTCTCTGTTTCAGGAGTAGCGTTAAAAATTTGCACTTTTCGATATAACATAATTGAAGAATAGTCGAGTAAAAATTAATCTTGGGATATAAACATGTAGAATATTTGAATTTATTTTTTTTTCCACAAATTGTATAGCTATGCACACATCTCCAAAAGTCTTGGTCCTTTCTGGGTTTTTCTAAAACTAATCAAACTAATTTTTAAATGTGGTGGTTTTGATTTTTTGTTTTAACACCAAAAGATTCAATACAAAAAACTTTTAATTTGCTTTGCAAATAAAACAAATGGAAAAAATCTGTGGTTGGAAAAAAAATTTATTTGGAAAAAATCTGATGTAGTAATAAAAACATAACTCAATTGTCTGTATACTTCCCTCTTTTTTATTCAATTGACCAACGGGTCTTTGCATCCCGCGAATCAGGTTACAAATAAAATATCAGGAATATTGTCCTACTCTTCTAAAATAGCTATAGTCCAGCCCTTAAATGTTAAGCGGGATTTGGTCAATTGGATACTGCTTTGCCAAGATGATCCCATATTTTTCAGTGGAACTCATATCTGGCGGGTTTGCTGACCAGTTCATTCTTTCGATATTCCCTTCCTATGGCATGTTTTCTACACCTTGCTTGCGATGTGGCTTGGCATTTTCTTCATGAAAAATGAAAATTTTCCAGATGTGTTGCGCAAAGGCTAAATAGTTGGTTTAATGATCTGTTCAGTGAACTTACTGATCCGCCTTGATAGGAAACAACTTTTCTAGCCAAAGTAAGTAATCTGTCTGTCTAGATCTCTTAAGACGCTATCGTTCCCAGTATAACCCTGTAGGCCATGACTCGTGCGAAAGAAACACGTTGCACCATTGTGATAAAACCGCAACTCAGGACTCGACCCATTCTCGAAATTTAGCTCTATGTCGGGGTAAAAGTATAAGCTCTCCTAAGGGTCGACCTGCTCTTGGATTTTAGAAACCTAATCTGCTTCTTATGGTACTTGCCAAAACTACCCGCCCTTATCCTTACAAAAAATGACTCTAAGGGCTGATACCGTTATCATTTGGATGAATCAGCTATGTAATGGTCTTCTTTCTCTGATGCCACCTTGGGTCGTCCAGTGACCAGCCTTAGCGCAACACTCTCAGTTTTTTGGAAAGCAGCCACTGTGTGCCTTGCTTGAGATCATGGCATATTCGGAGGACTTGCTATCTGGTGATTTGACAAACGCTCTTGATGTCGGGTCACTATTCTTGCCAGATTAAACTGAGACATCGGAATACCTGGAATTTTACTTTAATATTCGATGTCAGTTTAAAACCAGTTTCTTTTAAAAACATCTGCATATTATCAGACATAAAATTTGTTAGTATGATATTGTTTCATTTTTATAATGAGATAATAAAAAATATATACACAAAAAAGGGTCGCCTTACATTGAATAAGTTAAAAGTTAGCAAGGAGGGTCAACACTTTTGAAGATGTGTATGTTATTTTGAGCATGCAACCGGTAGTGGCGAACAACAAAAAATTCGATAAAGTAAAATTATCAGCACGACAAAGAAATGTAATTCAGCCCTGTTGTCAGATTAAGAAAAGTTATATGGCTTGAAAATAAAATATTGACAAAGTGTTAGGATTCGTTATTAAAATATTGATCACAGATATGTTAAAATTTAAAAGAAAATGAGGCAAACATCACATTTTACTATTTTAGGAACCAAATGGGCACACAGGAGAAAAATATTGACACCTGCATTTCATTTTAATATACTGCAACAATTCTTAACAATTTTTCATGAAGAAACTGAAGCCTTTGTTAAATCCATCGAACAACTGGAAAATAAGAGTGAGGTGAACATACTCCCCCATGTGTCAAGTTTTACACTTAAATCTATGACAGGTAATAAAAATGCCTTTTAACATATTTAAGTTACGTAGTATAGTTGAGTAATAACGACTTTAAACAATCTGTATTTTAGAAAATATTAGGAAAATGTTAACACATTTTTTTATAATCAAGTTTCTCATAGTCCTCTATTTCACTACAACATTTTACTTTTCTATCGCTTCTGATTACACCGGAAGTAGCTACTCATTTTGTTTTTCTAAATAGAGTACCCTGTATATCTTTGATTATACAGAAAAATTTAAAGTCCTAAGATAACCTATAAAATATGTTACGGTTTAGGCGATATTTTTCTTTGACAGAAGGAGACTATTCAAAAAAAATCTGGACGCAGCAAGTGTGTTATCGTAGTGAATTTTCATAAAAATATTTTTAATAGCAAGTACGTATTTTTTTCAAAGAAAGCAGGCCTCAAATTTGGTTACCAGTATTGAATTAACTGTTTTCTTTAAAAGGTACAAAAATCTGACGAAAATAAACTTAAAATTTTCCCTAAAAAACTATTTCCTGGACAACGATTCTTAGGTAAATAGCAAATTGAACTATTGAAATTTTATAGCATTTAGTGAAAGTTTGCAACCATAATGCAAATGCTGCGTCCCGAATTTGTTTTCTTACAAACATGCACTATATTACGATGGAAAATGCAATAATATAAAGCATGTTCGATAAAAAAAAATGGTATCACCAACGACTTATCGGCCAACCTGTGATTGTCAAAATATTTTTATAAGATGCAGCTCAAGTCACCCTATAATTAACGTGTACAATTTTTTCTCGTATGTTATATCATAACGAATATATTGAGCTTTACCGTAGAAATTCGTCGCCCCGTATACCTATATGAAAACAGATAAAAACTGAAACTAACCCTGGACATGGGTTCTATGGGGCCTAGTTCGCGCTCATTAAACGTCTATAATACTGCAGTGACCAACGCATCCCCAATGCGTGACAGTTAGGTACAGTTTATGAGGTGTTGGTGTCCTTGGACCGTACTTCCACAAATCTGAGTTGGAATAAGCCGGTTTGGCGGCATGCAGTTTACTTTTGATGACATAAACCAGGGTACCAAATTTGGTTGTCCGGCTATCTCCGGAGACATAAAAATTATCCAAAAGTAAACGCAAAATTTTCCGGGAAAAACTGTGTCGATTTTCCTTGCCAAGCGACTTGCAAGAGGAAGGTACTCACAAAATTTGATCAAAATCCGTTCATTATTTTTTTAATTATCGGTGTGATATATAAATATATGTATGTATATATATATATATATATATATATATATATATATATATATATATATATATATATATATATATATATATATATATATATATATATATATATATATATAACATATATAAGTCTGTACGCAGCAACCGCGTTATGGTAGTAAATTTTCATAGAAATGATCTGCGTCAAATAATTTTTATAACTTTTGTTTCTTGTAACATAGAAATTTTTGTTTGGGTATGTACTTTACTCTTTATGTCATAAATCTATGTACAAAATTTGATTATCATAGCTTTCATATTTTTGAAGATGAGAAATTAAAAAAAAAATCCCGGAAAACCTGCTCCGGCTAACGAACCTATCTAAGCCACTTACAATGGGAATGTACGTTCCAAATTTCATCAAAATCGGCCCATTATTTTTTGAGCTATCGTTGTAACACACGCGATAGATTTTGTTTATAACACAAAATATTTTGTCTTGTTTAACGGCCTGACGTCTAGGAGCAACCAACTTTTTTTTTTATGAAATGCTTAGAACTTTTTTCAGATTTTAGCTTATAGGTCTAAATTTTGGCACTTAATACGCTGTTTATATAACAGAAAACTTCTTACCAGATTTTGACGTCATAGCTTTGATATTTTTGAAGATACAAAAATTTTCCGAAAGAAAATTTTATATTTTCTCCGAAAAACGTACCCTATTTGCCTGGTTAATGAACAAAGAGAATCCAAATCAATCAAAAATTATAAGCCGTTTTGATGCAATCGGTAGGTATCTTCCTTTTGTGAATGGCTTGGTTAAGTTCGTTAACTGGGAAAATGGGCCCAGTTTCTCGGGGAACATTTTGTGTTTTCTTTAGGATAATTCCTTAAAAAAAATTCCTTTCCAAAACTGAAAAAGCTATATCAACCAAATTTGGTAGGCACGTTTTTTATTATTTAATGTATGTATACCCATGTACCAATATTTAGATCTTTTAGATTATTAATAGAAAAAAAAGTTATGGGCAGTTAAGGAAAAAAATTTGGGCGCCACTGAGAGTGGCAGAAAAATAAATTGTTTTGTGTGGTTAGCAAAATCTATTGAACATGACAGACAATGATAAAGTTTTCTTGGCGCAAAAAGTCAAGAAATAATAGAAAAAATACTTTGAAAATTTTATAGTTTTTCTTTTTAAAATGTCACAGTCGCAATTTGAAACGTCAACATTGGCGACATTTAAACAAAGATCTTCAGACGAATGCGGGTTATGTAGAAGACAAATCGCAAGAAGAGTCTTTTACAAAGCCTTAAGTTTATTTTTCAACCGTCATTGTCAACCTCGGTGGTTCAGGGGTAAGAACGTGTGCCTGTGAACCGAAGGGTACTGGGTTCGAGGCCAGGGTACTCCTTTCACTTTTTCAGTACATACTGTAACATTAACATCAACCGAGGTTCTGGCATTGGATTTGAGTAAGTTGAATGTCTGCACGTTCCGCCCTCCGGGGGGTGGGTAACGCCGTCGGTCCCGTGTCCATGCGATGTTGGGCACGTTAAAGATCCCTACCCTCCTTACAGAAAGGCAGGAGTTCGGCAAAATCTCCAGGATAGTGAGGTGAAACTGCTCCCTGGCGTCGGTGATTGGCCATAGTTGCGGAAATAGGCCGACGTTAAAGAAAAAAAGAAAAAACCCGGCATTGTCCTTAACTAAAATAATTGCAGAAAACTAATTTCAAATAGAGCCCCTCTCTGATGATTTGGTAGTAGTTTAAGTGATAGAGTCAGAGATTATAAAGTCTATTAGTTTTAGCGAATTTTCGTGGGAAAAAATCGCTATTAAGAAGATCCTCACTTTTGGGTTTTGAAAACAATTTTCAAATGAGCGCAAACTAGGCCCCCTAAAACCGACATCCCGGATCATATTGTCAGTTTTAACCTGTTTACATATATACAGGGTGGCGCATTTGAACGGTAACGCTCAATAGATACATTATACGAGAAAAAATTGTATACGTTAGTTAAAGGGCCTCTTAAGCTGCATATTATAAAATGATTTTAACAATTATATGGTGGCCCACAAGTTTTTTTTTAATAGAAAACTGCTTATGTTGTTAGATTTTTTGATGTTCAATCGAATTATAATGCATGGGTGAGATCTCTGAGTAGTATACACCCGGAGTTTGAGGCCCCCGCTGTGTGCTTCAAAACGGACGGACGTCCACGCTTGGATGATGCTCGGGAGCGAGATTCGATGGGATGTCGCCTTGAATCTAGCACTGGTGGGTGTCGAGTCTAGACGAACCCGGAGGAGTGCTGAGATATTTAGGGGTGGATTACAACTAGAGATTGAAGCCTCTTTTGTGAGCTTCGAAACGGGCAAACGACGACACTGGGATGCTGCTCGGATGCGGGACTTCACTGACGGATGTCTGGTCCAGACGAGAGGTTATCTCTCTTTGGGCTTTGAAACAGGCAAGCGGCTTCGCTCAAATGGCAGTACATATGTCAAACAAAGTTTCACATCACAAAAATCATCTCTTGCAGGAAGCTCGATTTGTTGGGTGAAACTTAAGCAAATGCTGGCTGGCATCGGGTTTAGACGAACCCGTGAGGGGGGGTCTGAGATCTCTAGAGGTGGATTGCACCTGGAGACTTAGGCCTACTCTGTGAGCTTCGAAACGGGCTAACGATCCCGCTTGGATGCTGCTCAAGGGCGGGATTTCATGATACCAGCTCGAGTCAATGAAACACTGGCGCAGGTCTGGTACCGGTGAGCCTGGAGGAGGCCGGATTTGTCTGGGGAGTGATATGCACCCAGATTTTGACGCCTTCATTGTCGGCTTAGAAATGGACAATTGGCCTCGCTTGGTTGTTACTCGGGAGCGGAGTTCCAGTTGATACCGCCCTGGGTTGACCGTTGACCGCTGGCGGGTGTCGTGTGTCCATATGTCCCGGAGGGGGCTGTGGTCTCTGATGAGTGGATAACACACCGGAGTTTGGGGTCCCCACGGTGTGCTATGAAACGGACGGACAGCCTCGCTTGGATGATGCTCGGGGGCGGGACTCGTTTGGATATTGCCTTGAGTCCAGCACTGTTGGGTGTCGGGCTTAGACGAGCCTGGGAGGGAGATGAGATCTCTAGAGGTGGATTACAACTCGATATTGAATGCTGATCGAGAGCGGGACTTCATGGTACCGCCTCGAGGCAAACACTGACGGATGTCGGGTCCAGATGCACTCGGAGAGAGGTTATCTCTCTTTGAGCTTTGAAACGGGCAAGCGACTTCACTCAGATGGCAGTACACCTGCCACACAAACTTTCACCCTCAAGAAAATATCGACTCCCGCAGGGAGCTGGAATTGATGGGTGAAATTTAAATAATTAGACGTGAGCGACAATAGACCTAAGGTCGCGGTGGAGGGACTGGAATAGCCCACTCGCAATAAATCTACTCTAATCTACAAATACCAAATGAAGCTTCAAAGTGAAATTTCTGATAGCTCGTGCCATAACTATCTGAGTATTTTTCTGCCTTTATTTTTGTCTACTTCCACTGGTTCAATCTTCCGTGTAAAGTTAAAACGTTAACATTTTTACATATCCTTTTTTTTTTCAATTTCAATTACAGATCAGGTATATAATTTGAATTTCAAGTAATTTTAAAGCAAATTTTCGTGTAAAAAAATAACTTAATTTTTTTTAGTGTTTTCGTAGAAATCATTTTTGTCAGATTTCTGTGAAATAGGTATAGGGGGTTTATTGATAATTATTAAATGTTTAATAAGTTATTGTAAAAAATGTTTTCTCGTTTTCGTAAAATGTGTAATTTTCATGTAACATTACTTATGTCAATTTTTATTAAGAAAATGGCAAATCTTACCAAAACATTTTTTTTTAGATTTTTCGCCAAAAAGCTTTTTGTGAATAATTATATCTTGGCACGTGTGTAAATAGCTTGAACCGGTTCGTTAGACAGGAAAATCAAATCAGTTTTTCGGAAAATTGTTGGACTTTAAAAGCAATAACATTATTTTTAACAATATGGTACATTGTCAGATTATACTATTAACCAACTTTGATGCCTTTCGTTATAAAAATATATTTGCCATAAAAAACATTTTATGAGAATTCACTATCATAAAACAGCGTCGGTGGTCCAGTGGTAAGAACGTGTATCTCTGGACTTGAATGTGCTGGGTTTAATTCCCAGGGTTCCCCTTTCACTTTTTCAGTACATACTGTAAATTTACCATCAATCGAGGTTGTGGCATTGTGCACGTTCCGCCCTTTGTATGGGGCGTAAAGCCGCCTGTCCCGTGTACCATGCAATGTTGGACACACTAAAGATAGCTATCCTCCTTACAGAAAGCCAGGGGTTCGCTAAAATTTACAGGATACTGAGGTGAAACTGCTGCCTGGCGTCAGTGCTTAGCGATAGTAGCAAAAATAAGCCGACGTGAAAATATATATATATATATATATATATATATATATATATATATATATATATATATATATATATATATATATATATATATATATAACTACCATAACGCACTTGTTGAGTCCCAACTTTTTAAATGTATTGTTCCAGAAACGGCCATGGGCTCAACAAACCTTGACAAAGAATCTGAAGATGATTACAAAACTGCAATATACAAAATAGGAAGACTACTGTTTGACAGACTATCCAAACCCTGGTATTTAATTGAATTTATCTACAAATTTTCATCAATGTGGGTAGAAGAACAAAAAGTGACCAATACTTTGCACAAATACTCAAGCTATGTTATTTCTGAAAGAGAGAAAGTATTTGACCCAAATATAATTAAGACTGAGTTGCCCGCCGATGGAGTGATTGTGGAAACAAAGGCGATTAAAAAGAAAAGGTTGGCAATGTTGGATCTATTGCTCTGCGCGAAACGAGATGGCGGTAAAATAGATAATGATGGAATTAGGGAGGAAGTTGATACGTTTATGTTTGAGGTACCTCTATTTCACAAAATATTGTAAGTTATTTTAGATTAACGAGATTTCTAAATTAGTATTTTTTCCAACAGGTGTGTCTAGTGTCACAAATATATTAATTTATTTTATGTTTACAGGGTCATGACACAACAGCAGCTGCTGTCTCCATGACTTTGTTTTTACTAGGTTGCCACAAAGATGTTCAGGTAAGAAAGCTTTAGCCACATACGTAGGTTGCGCCTCCGTGGCAGTGCGGGAAAGTCGATTCAGACTTTCCAATACTGACTCGGGGGACGACGGTTCGAGACTCAGCGGCGGCGGATGATTTTTCAAAATGACTGTCGTCGTCGAGATCGAGCTCAAGGTGGAGGGTAGGTTAGTTTAGATGAGCAAAAAGGGCCAGCAATGGCCTAATTGCCAGTAAGCATCTTACCTTTATTACTCTTATTACATACGTAGGTTTCAAATAATTATCTACAGATATCAGATAAAACCTTAGTTAAATCCTCGGCAACTTTTTAAATGAATAACATGAATAAATCGTCAGTATAAGATACAGATGACCTAGGTTAGGTTAGATTAGGTTAAATTGTGACTGAAATTTAACGGTCCCTCCTCTGCGACCTGAAGGCCTATTGTAGCTCAAGTCTAATTGTCTTATATTTCACCCAACAAATCCAGTCTTCTATAGAGGTCGACAATTTTTGTGGGCGAAAGATCACCCAGATCAGGTGAAGCATAATGATGTGTTTTATGTAAAAATCACCACTAACTCTAAAATGATAAATTGTAGGTATAGCAAATGCTAATATAGTTTGAAGAGCAATCATAAATTGCATTCATTGACGACACAATATACAGGGTGTTCTATTTGAAATAGGCGAGTTATCACATTCTGAATAGATATGGTAGCAATTTTCAGAACTCGCAATTGCGTATATGCTATACAAACTTGATATTTCTCTCATGTATAGTGTATTTTTTTAAATCGTCTACACGACGATTTATTACATTCAAAACCGTTTTTCCCCAAATTTTCAAAAAAATTGAATAATCGTTGAAACAGTTGGATTTAGGCATAGCAAACATTGACCAAAGTGAACTTAAAAGCAGACGACAAATTCAAAAATGCAATAACATACAGTATGTTCTAGTTGTTGTTGTCTATAACCGGAAGTTCACCAGTTTGGAAACTATCACCATCTGATAGAGTATCTTCGAAAACTCAGATGTGGACATTTTCAATGCTCAGTTTCATATAGTTTGAGAATTAATCTAATAGGCCACTTACCGCGAACGACCCTATATATATATATATATATATATATATATATATATATATATATATATATATATATATATATATACAGGTTGGCGCATTGAAAACGAAACAGACCGTTTGCGTCCAGAGATTTTTTTTAAGAAACGCTGAAACACGTCAATTTTAATATTGAGGGGGACATGTTTTGACATAAGACTCAACTTTATCACATCAACCCCTTAAGGGTGGTGATAACAACCCTTATATTTTAAATAGAGAACTTGGGTCGAGTGCTACATCATTTAAAAAGCTCTTTATTTTCTGAATTCAGCACACTACTTTCTTTTTTTTTGAACTTTTATCAAGTCGTTTAAAAATTATTCAGAGTTGGAGTTGCAAGAACGTATTTCATTCATTGTGATAAGAATGCACTATTTAGTCAATTTTTCGTTAAAAAAAACTAAAAGACAAAACCAAACGTTCAAAAATGTTTATTCAGTTAAGTAAGTGTTCAAATTGCTGACCACTAGCTTACATATAATAGTACAAATCTTGTTCAAAACGAGCTCTGACATTCTGGAGCATTTGTGGAGTTATTAGACGGCATTCTTCAACAATCCGTCGTCGTAATTCTTCCAGAGACTCCACTTCTGTTGTGTGAATTCTACTCTTTAAATGGCCCCATAGAAATAAGGAGTTCAATCCGGTGATCTAGAGGGCCACTCAATAGCACCTCTACGCTCAATCCATTGTCCTGGAAACTCTATGTTCAAAAACTCCCTAACACGTTGTGAAAAATGCGGAGGAGCTCCATCTTATTGAAACACTAATTGATTTTCTTGATAGCGATCATCATTTTCAACAATGTCAATTAGTAGAGGGTAAACGATATCTTCTAGTAAGTCCAAATACGTTTCGCCACTCAAATTGCCATCAAGAAAAATTGGTCCGATTAAACGGTCTCCAAAAATACCAGTCCAGACATTCAATTTCTGTGGAGTTTAAGTGTGGACTTCCTGGAAATTTCCTGGATTATTATCTGCCCAATAACGAAAATTATGACGATTGAATGTAGAGTTTAATAAAAACGTACACTCGTCTGAAAAACAGATATTGAACAGAAAGTTCCAGTTATCTGCTATTCGTGCAGTCATAACTTCACAAAACTCCAGCCGCCGATCAAAATCATCTTCATTCAGTGGTTGTACAAGATGAATTTTATACGGGTGAAATTTATGATGCTTCAATATTTGCTAAATAGTTCTTCTTTTGATGTTTGAAACAGTGGCAAATTTTCTTGTGCTCAAAGTTGGGTCAGCAGCAATTTGTTCTAAAACTTCAATCTCAGTAGTCTCATTTCGAACCGGAAATTCACGTTCAGGATCCCGTTTTTTGTTGGCTACTGAACCACTTTGTCGAAACTTTGCAACTAACTCCAAAATGTATTTTCTGTTAACATGTCTGTTCGGATGTCGTTCATTAAACATATTTGCGGTACGGTTGGCACCGTCATCGTTTTTGAAAAAAAAAAAGTAATTATTTCAACTCTTTCTTCTACAGAATACACCATTGTAAAATTAATTTTCGGTAGTACTATCAAGAATCAAACCGACCGATAAACTGAAATAATAAACCGCATTTCTCTCATTCCGATAGGAAATGTTCTGATAGTCAATTTTTTTTTTTACAAACCAACCAAACATTGACTATCAGCACATTTCTTATCGGAATGAGTGAAAGGCATTTTTGCATCTTCAACTGTGAATATTTTTTAAACGAGTTGATAAAACTTCCAAAAAAATTTGTGTGCTGAATTCAGAAAAGAAAGAGCTTTCAAATGATGTAACACTTGACCCATGTTCCCTATTTAAAATATATTGGTTGTTATCACCACCCTTAAGGGGTTAATTTGACAAAGTTGAGTTTTATGTCAAAACATATCCCCCTCAATATTAAAATTGACGTGTTTCAGCGTTTCTTAAAAGGCTTTATATCTCCGCAAATGATAAGGCTATTTTGATAAAATGTGGTGAACATGCAGCTTAAGAGAAATACATACACATGCCAAAATGGATTTGTTTTGGCAATAGAAAATCAAGTTATTTGAGTGTGAAATAAATTCACAGGACAGTCGATTATACCTTGAATGGTGGCCGGTTGTGAAAAAGGTATATCTCACATTAAATAATTTCCCAACAAAGATTTTGAAACAAATAGTTACATGTGTTTCATAAACTTATGTTTAAACTGTTAATTTATTTCATTTGTCTAAACTATTCGCACAAAAAATTCAGAATTGAGGTTTCGTTTTTTGTCGGTCCCACATCGATAGTTACAATATTTGATGAGTTTGAAAACCTATGGGTAGGTACATCAATTGCGCTATTATAAAGAACTTTAATCACACAAATTGTTTTCGTGAAAAAAAATAATTAAATAAATGTTGAAAAGAACCTGGGTGCAAGTGCATTATGGTAACGAATTTTTATAAAAATTATCCCCATTAAGCAAGATTTTCAATTTTGATACATAGTAAAACTTATATCAAAGCAGTATGGGTACTAAATTAAAAATAAATAACGAAATGAGCTTCACAGATACCTACTTTGTTTTTAAACATTTTTTATTTGTTTTGTTTGGAAAAACCGAATCGTTTTTTCTGTGAGCTATAAAATTGAGTTTTAGGTACTCAATTTTTTTTCTCAAAAGTTTGAAAAAATCTATATGATAATAGAAAGGTATTAATAGTAGGACTTCGAATGTTTTTTTTAAATAAGTGCGATGTAGGACCTACAAAAAATTAATTCAGAATTTATATATAGCGGGAGACGCAGGATAAAGCAATATATTTTTCTTCACGCCCCCCTTGACATGGGCACCAAAAAAAAAAATCTTCATCAGTTCAAAAGAATGGTCCAGGTGAAGCTTTAAATAATTGAAAATAGCGGTTGACGTAAAATGATGAACAACAGTTTCCTCCTCAACAACCTCCTTGATATACGTATCAAACCAAAGGTCTTCACTGGTGAAATATAGTAGACCAGGAGCGCTTTGACAAATTTAATATGGCCACTTTTTTCTTTTACTACGCCCAATTAGAACCCCAGGGTTCAATCCTTGGCCCGCTTTTATTTATCATTTATACGCACATTTTCCCAGTATATATATATATATATATATATATATATATATATATATATATATATATATATATATATATATATATATATTATGTAGCATACATATGTATGCTGACGACACGAAGCTCTATTATTCATTTCCAAAGTTACAGCTGCATTAGGCACTCAGTAGGATAAATGATCATTTGAGGCTGGTGAGTGAACTGTCGTTGGATGGCTCATTGCATTTGAATGCAAAAAAGTCAGCAACAATTGTTTTTGGTCATAAATCAGGTATTGAGATTATAAGGTCGCATATATTGCTGCGAATCAATGGGAAGCCGATACCCTTGGTAGAAAAAGTTAGGAATATTGGCCTTATCATAAACACTACCTTTAGATATCGTAAACACGTTTACACATGTTTACAAGGAAGATATGGTGGATTAAAACTACTGTAGCTTCATAGATCGTATATTTCGCGTGGACTGAAAACTACTCTTTGTGATTCACTGGTCATGTCACAGTGGCAGTATTGTTCGCAGGTGTATCATCAGTGTCTTGATGCCGAGTATATATGTTAAATACAAAAGTTATAAAACTCGTGAGAGAGGTTCATTTGTGGAATGCGTAATTATAATCATGTATCGCATGAGCTTAGGGACGGTGGCTGGCTGAGCATGAATAACAGAATGAAGTTACATAGAGGCTCCTTTTACCATTTGATAATTCGGTCAAGTTTGCGTCGTTACTTCTGCAAGAAGATAACATACTGCACCGATATGCATAATGTGCCCATATAAATGAAGGATTGGTTGTCTGCGCCTAAGCATTAACTGAATATTTACAGGCGATCTTTTTCGTACGACGTTTGCAGCGTATTCAATAGTATACGGAAGGATATGAAAAAGTTGTCGGCGCGATCATTCAAGAGGACAATGTTCGGCTACTTGCATTGTAGACAGTTATGTATGTGCGTGTATATGTGTGTGTAAGCAGGTGTCCTACTTTTTCTTTTCTTTTTTTTTTTGATCTTGATTTCATTCTCGTCTTCCCCTTTCCTCTTCGTACTGTACTTTTCCAGTCTTTTGCCGTGCTTATTGTTTGCTTATTGGATGTGGTGCTGATGTGTGACCATTGTTTGGAGTTTTTGACTGATGTCTCGTGCTACGGTGTGCCAGTATATATATATATATATATATATATATATATATATATATATATATATATATATATATATATATATATATATGTATGGAGATGGTGGTGTTAAGTGGAAGAAAGAACAGAGCACACATTTATATGTTGCACTGAAACTCGTGCCTGTAGGTGAAGGTTTTTTTTGTAAAATTTGTATTATCTTCTTTTGGTTGTAGTGCTAACAAGGACTTATTATTGTTATTATTATCATTATAATTAACAAATGTTTGTTTAAGAAAATTGAATTTCCAACTTATCTGTGTTGACATATTATTTAAGCAATGATATCAACATAGTAATTCTGTAAATAGAATTACTAAAAATATCGTTCTAGGTTACAAATTATTGACACCCGGAAGTACATTCATGTTTATATCAATTAATACGCAATCACATGATGTTAAGATGATGCAACTTCAGCATTAAATTATTATAACATGCAATAGATAAATGGTCATTTAGTAATACAAAAACAAAATGCACTTGGTCTTGATATTAGTCAACCTACCATCTTTTAGAGGCATCTAAGAATACTATACAGTAAAAAATACAAGAACCTAAGAAATGTTTTTCACTTTTAACCTAGCATTGTAGTGATAACCTTGTCACTATACACACACACACACACATATATATATATATATATATATATATATATATATATATATATATATATATATATATATATATATATATAGTGTTTGGCGAGTCGCGTTCATTAGAAGTTTATGGCCTCTTAGTCGATGCATGTGGAAGCGAAGTTACTTTTAAGCATATGGCGTTACCGGTTAAACGAGAAATCCCATGTACTTCGTTATTTTAAATGAAACACCCTATATATCTTTAGACATTTAGGTTCAGAATCAAATTCTAGAGCAACTCGTATGTGGGCATCATATGTCAAAAAAGCGATATTTTTCTAGTTGATTAGATTTTTTCGAAAATTTTTAAAATGTGACTACTGTGTTTGATAAGACAAATCTTCGGTATTAACCACGGTCGCAGATTTTGCCTCGCTGCATAAACTGAGACAGCTTTGTTCTAAATAAGGTGCAGTTCATGTTTTCAGTTACTTATAGACAGTTCTATACTAAGTACCCAACTGGAGCAAGTTATTTCATTCATAACTTGTTAATTTTAAACCAAACACCTTATATTTTCCTACTCAGTCTTATTGCACATTAAAATATACTTGAAATTTGTTAATACTTACCTACACCTATCGCTTGCTATTTCCGAAATATATTAATTTTTACTTAAAATTATGTTAAAGATATTCAGATATCTGGTGATGCTTGTCGCCTATTGGCAACAATGTCAAAAATCAGTAAAATTCGACTAAAATTTCGTAGTACGTTTCATCAAAATATCTTGACAGGAGCGCGAAACACAATGAAAATTCCCCATAAAAATGATTTATTTGCATTTGTTATTTATAATTTTGTTAACAGCTTATGAAATCAATCTTCTTGTTCCTAATAGATTATTTTATTTTTTACTGACGTCAGTCAATTATTTTCCAACCACATTAAATTTGATAGAAATCGATCGATTAGACAAAGCAAGATTAAAGATAAGTGAAATTAGTTTTATGAACCTTTATTAGAACTGATTTGAGCATTTAATTATATAACAGACTAGTAGTCTCAATAGCCTAGTGCGTCGGACTGTGCTAAAACGAGGATCCTGCGTTCGATTTTTCCCAGGATAATTTAAATTTCTTTCCAGTTATTCAGTATTAAGTATTAACATACATTCAGGCTGCGACATAGAGTTTGAGCAACTTGGATGTATACAGGCACCGCCATTCAAAGAGGGGGCAAAGACGTCGATGCCGTGTCCGTTGAATGTTGAACACGTAAAATATCCTACCCCTCTTGCCGAAAGAATTGGTTCTTAAACATTTCCAGATTAGTATGGTAATTTCCCCTGATCACGAAAATAGGCTGACAATAATTAATGTTTTTTTTTTCTTTCGCGTCGGTCTATTTCCGCGACTATAGCCAATCACCGAGGCCAGCGAGCAGTTTCACTTACTATCCCGGAAATTTTGGCGAACCCCTGCCTTTCTATAAGGGGGTATGGATCTTTAACGTGCCCAACAATCCATGGACACGGGACCAGCGGATTTACGCCCGCTCCGAAGAGCGGAACGTGCAGACATTAAACTTGCGCAAATGCAATGCCACAACCTCCGTTGATGTTAGTTTTACAGTATGTACTGAAAAAGTGAACCGGTAACCCTGGGAATCGCACTCGGTACCCCTCGGTCCAGACCTACACGTCATTACCATTGAACCAGCAAAGCTCTTATAAATAAATAAGGGGGTATGGATCTTTAACGTGCCCAACAATCCATGGACACGGGACCAACTGCTTTACGCCCGCTCCGAAGAGCGGAACGTGCAGACATTCAACTTGCTCAAATGCAATGCCACAACCTCCGTTGATGTTAGTTGTAAACGGATAACTCTGGGAATCGCACCCGGTACCCCTCGGTCCCAAGGTACGCGTCCTTACCATTGCACCAGCAAAGCTCTAATAAATAAATAAAACACATAATTATAAATTATTCATTATTCGCGCTAAATGTGGAATCTGCCATTAAAAGCTGTCCCTCAATTTATTCTGATTTGGAAAAGAAACAAAGTTTGTTATGAGATAAATTATTACTAAATGAGGTTAGCTTACAATTTTGGCAGTTTTCATAACAAAAAAACTCAAAACAAGCTGTTACAAAAAACGTCCTAGAGTGTGTCAATTATATTTTTATATTTTCGTGTTAGATTTAAGATAATGGCAGTAAGCGTATGTTACGTTGTCTCCTGATTTATATATGTGTAGCCAATTTCAGACCATTCCGAGTAGGGAAATTGATTCAAAATTGACTTGCAGGCTTTGTCCTAAACATAAAAAAAACTCTGGACGCAGCAAGTGCGTTATGATAGTGAATGTTCATAAAAATGTTTTTAATAACAAATATGTGTGTTTTTTTAAGAAAGCAGGCATCAAATTTTGTTACCAGTATAACCTATATAGTAAAAACAATGTGCAATGTTTCATCAAAATAACTTTATTGTGTGAAAATGTACAAAAATTTCCAAAAGTAAACTTAGTGTTCCCGAAAAAACACGTTTCTTGGTCAACCTTATAGGTTAATAGCAAATTGAGCTGTTCAAATATGAAACATTTGATCAAAATTAGCTACCATAACGCACTTGCTGCGTCCAGAATTTCTTTTCTTACAAACATGCATTATATTTCGATGGAAAATGCAAAAATGCAATAGCATAAGGTGTGTTTGTTAAAAAAAATAATCTCGGGACGCAGCAAGTGCGTTATGGTAGTGAATTTTCATAAAACAATTTTTAGTAGCAATAATGTGTGTTTTTTTAAGAAAGCAGACATCAAATTTGGTTACCAGTATAATCTATATAGTAAAACTCTGGACGCAGCAAGTGCGTTATGGTAGTGAATTTTCATAAAAATGTTTTTAATTGCAAATATGTGTGTTTCCTTTTTAAGAAAGCAGGCATCAATTTTGGTTACCAGTATAACCTATATAGTAAAAACAATGTGCCATGTTTCATAAAAATAACTTTATTGTGTGAAAATGTACAAAAATTTCCAAAAGTAAACTTAAAGTGTTCCCGGAAAAACTCGTTTCTTGGTCAACCTTATAGGTTAATAGCAAATTGAGCTATTCAAATTTGAAGCATTTAATGAAAATTCGCTACCATAACGCACTTGCTGCGTCCCGAATTTCTTTTCTTACAAACATGCATCGCTGAAAAATTAAAAAATGCAATAACATAAGGCGTGTTTGAAAAAAAAAAGAAAATTTGTATCACCAACGACTTATGGGCCATCCTGTGATTGTAGAAATATTTTTTTAAGATGTAGCTCAAGACACCCTATAATTAATATATACAAATTTTCTTCATATCTTGTATAATAACGGATATATTGAGCTTTATTGATTTTTTACGAAAATTCGACAAAAATTATATACCATTAAACGATAAACTCTAAAGCTAAGGCTACTGCCAAGCATTAGAGAAAGGGTCTATTTGAAATGAATTTTCTGGGAACATTTTAGTAAAATGAAGGACAATGACGGTTGAAACTAAGACTTCAGAGTTTGTAAAAGATCCTTCTTGAGACATTTGATTTCCATATCCCGTATTAGATTCAAGTTCTTTGCCTAAATGTTGCCGATTTTGACGTTTTAAATCGCAACTTTGACGTTTTGAGGAACACCCCAATTTATTTTTCTTTAAATGCCTATAACTTTTTTTGTCTTTGGACCTACATAGCTAAATTTTGGTAGGTGGCTTACCTATAAGGATATTAACTAGCGTATCAAATTTGGTTGCCCTTACTTTGTTAATTCCGGCGATATAAATTTTTTTCGAAAGAAAACACAAAATTTTCCGGGAAAACCTGGGCTAACGAACTTATCCAAGCCATTTGCAAAAGGAATTTTTCCACCAAATTTAGTCAAAATCGGCCTATTATTTTTTGAGTTATCGGTGTGATATATATATATATATATATATATATATATATATATATATATATATATATATATATATATATATATATATATATATATATATATATATATATATATATATATATATATATATATATATATATATATATATATAAACATATAAAAATTGAAACGGACCCCGGATATGTGTTCTAGGGGGCCTAGTTCGCAGTCATTTGAAGAAATTTTTTCAAAATTCAAAAGTCGGGATCTCCTCATTAGTGAATTTTTTTTAAGAAAATTCACTAAAAGGAAATTTGTATCACCAACGACTTATGGGCCATCCTGTGATTGTAGAAATATTATTTTAAGATGTAGCCTAAGACACCCTATAATTAATATATACAAAAATTTGTCATATCTTATATAATAACGGATATATTGAGCTTTATTGATTTTTTACGAAAATTCGACAAAAATTATATATCATTAAACGATAAATTTATAGCTAAGGCTACTGCCAAGCATCAGAGAAAGGGTCTATTTGAAATGAATTTTCAGGGAGTATTTTAGTAAAATGAAGGACAATGACGGTTGAAACTAAGACTTCAGGGTTTGTAAAACATTCTTCTTGAGACATTTTATTTCTATAGCCCGTATTAGATTCAAGTTATTTGCCTAAATGTTGCCAATTTTGACATTTTAAATCGCCACTTTGACGTTTTGAGTAAAACCCCAATTTTTTTTAAATACCTATAACTTTTGTGTCTTTTGACCTATATAGCTAAATTTTGGTACGTGACTTACCTATAAGGATGTAGATCTGCGTACCAAATTTGGTTGCCCTTACTTTGTTAATTCCGGAGATATAAATTTTTTTCGAAAGAAAACACAAAATTTTCCGGGAAAACCTGGGCAGATTGATTTTTCTGGCTAACGAACTTATCCAAGCCATTTGCAAAAGGAATTTTTTCACCAAATTTAATCAAAATCGGCCCATTATTTTTTGAGTTATCGGTGTGATACATACATATATATATATATATATATATATATATATATATATATATATATATATATATATATATATATATATATATATATATATAAATATATATATAAATATATATATATAAATATATATATATATATATATATATATATATATATATATATATATATATATATATATATATATATATATATATATATATATAAACATATAAAAATTGAAACTGACCCCGAATATGTTTTCTGGGGGGCCTAATTAGCGCGCTCATTTGAAGAAATTTTTTCAAAATTCTAAAGTCGGGATGTCCTCATTAGTGAATTTTTTTAAGAAAATTCACTAAAAGGGGTGAATTTAAATAAAAGCTTGTAATAATCATAAATACTTGTTGAATATATTATTAATTGCACCGTTTTCTACTATTTTCAGGAAAATATTCTTGCGGAAATCAATGACGTAATGGGTGACTCAGATACACCACCAAATTGTGATCAGCTTCAAGAAATGAAGTATTTGGAAAGGGTTTTGAAAGAAAGTTTGCGACTGTATCCTCCTGTACCCTTCATCGCCAGATTTTGCGGAGAGGATATTACAACCACCACTGGATACAAGGTACCAAAAGGCGCTGTTATTCATGTACACATCTTTGATCTACATAGGGATCCTAATACATTCCCTGATCCTGAAAAATTTGATCCTGACAGATTTTTGCCTGAAAACTGTGTTGATCGTCATCCTTTTGCATACATTCCATTCAGCGCTGGGCCCAGGAATTGCATAGGTGTGTTTTCGAATGGTTTTTATATAATATAGGTATTATGTAGTAACAAAATTTATTTGTAGTATAACAAAACCAACACAATCACAGAGTCTGACATTTGTTTCAAAAAAGATGGATTACAGTGACAGTTGCAGAAATCTTTAGACATTTAATTGGGCAAAAGTTATATAACTTAATCGTGTCTTTTATATTCAAAAGCAGATGCCTATTTGTACAACTCGGTACTATACTATTCTACTGTGCTATACTAGGGTCGAACGTCATGTTATGTCAAATTGGGGTCTTGAAAACTTATTATAATACTATTTGATAAATGCCCAGTTTCACAAAGCTTGACTAAATATTTAACGGCCGGTTAGTTAATCAAGGATTAAGAAGACCAATCACAGACTAGAATTCGGGTTGTTGCCATGACAACCAAATATTTTGAAGCTGTGATTGCTCGTCTAAAGCTCTGATTATCTAACCGGCCGTTAAATATTTAATCGAGCTTTGTGAAACTGGGCATATACCTTTTAAAGTTATGTAGCGTTATTAGCTTTTAGGTAGTGACCTAGTCAGTACTACTACCACAACAACATTTACTACCACTGCTAGATGCAGAATGAAATGGGGGAGCATAACCAAGCTGATATGCAAATAAAACTAAGTGAAGTTGCTAATAGAAGAGGCCTAAAACACGCCTTCCTAAATATAGATGAAGACAAAGCCAAGCAACTCATCTCTAAGAAGAAGATAGGGAACGGATGGAACAGGTGGAGGGTGAGGGAAATGATGAACTTACCTAAATGTCACAGATGTTACAGAGTAGGACACATTGCGGGTAAATGCAAGAAAGGTAACAAAGAACTATGCCATAAGTGCGGGGAGCAAGGTCGCCTCAAGAAAGACTGCACAAATGAGGAAAAATGTTAACTCTGCAGTGAAGTGGTATAGAAGGCTGTTACAAGAACAGAGTAAGGAGAAGAAGGGGAAGTCGCAAGGCTCCTTATGAAAGTCATACAAGGCAATGTAGATAGGGGAAGGGCGGCAATGGACCTAATGCACAAAATAGCTGAAGACGAAAATGTAGATCTGATGATTATAGCTGAACCAAACAGAAAGAAAGACAACAACGGAAAACTGCATATGGACAACAAGATGGACGTAGCTATGGTAATAAGGAACCCGCAACTAAGAATAAGATAAATAGGGGCAGGAAATGGATGTGCATGAATGGAACTAGAAGATGCTGTGATATATAGCTGCTACATTTCCCCAAATGTGAATCTTGAAACATATACTGAATACTTAGCAGCGCAGCAAACAGATATGAACAAACAAACAAAAGAGATAATCGTTGGCGGTGACTTCAACTCAAAATCGTACAAGTGGGGGTCTGATGTGGAAGACAATAGAGGTCGAATACTTTTGGAATGGCTAGCAGAGGAAAATCTAAAAACTCTCAATGAGGGAGTGAGTCAGACATTTGGCACTAAAAACATCAGTAAACTGGTGAGCGACTGGAAGGTTCTAGAAGAAGAAACACTGAGCTTCCACCAACACATCGTGTGTGAAATAAAACAAAAAGCAGCAAGACAACAAAATACCAGTAAGGGTAAAGGGGGCTGGATCGTCAAAAAAGAGCAAATCTGTGAAGTTGTACAGGAAGCCGGAACGAAAATAGAACAAGGCCATCACAGAATAACAGACCCAAAGAGTCTGGGCGAAGCCATTACAAAAGCCTGTGAAAAAGTATTGAAAAAAAAAGAGGCCTCAGAAACAAAATACCGGTGCATTGGTGAACGGAGGACATCGCAAAGAAAAGAAGGGCATGTATAAAAGCAAAAAGAACATTGACAAAGAAGAACAAGAAAAACGAACAAGCGCGGAAAGAAGAAGACAAAGATAACTACAGAGAATGCCGCGCAAACCTCAAAAAAGCCATAGCCAAGGCTCAATCTGATGCCTGGAAAAAAGTAATAGATGAGGTAGAACACGACACGTGGGGAAATGGATATAAAATTGTAATGGACAAGCTAATAAGAGCCCCTGCAATAGAGTTGAGTGACGAACACCAGATGAACGTGGCACAAACACTGTTCCCTGAACATATGGTAAGTGAATAGGATATAATCCAAACCAACAAAGCGGAAATACCTCTCTTCACCAAAAAAGAGCTTCTTGAAGCACTTAGTAAAATAAAGGAAAAAAAGGCCCCGGGACCAGAAAATCTACCCCCTGAAATCATAAATACGGTTGCTAGAGCACACTGGGAGAAGCTGTTAGAAATTCTAAACAGCCTCCTCATTGAAGGAATTTTCCCCAAAGAATGGAAAACTGCGAAGCTCGTGCTCATTGAGAAAACCATACAAGGGCAAGCGAATAAGAAGTACAGACCCATCTGTCTTTTAAATGTTCTGGGGAAAGTACTGGAACAACTGCTTCTCAGGAGACTGAAAAGGGAAATTGAACGGACTTGACTTGACGAGGAACAATTTGGATTTAGAGCCAAGAGGTCAACAACCCATGCGTTGCAGAGTCCAGGAGATAGTAGATGAAGCCAATGAAAGGGCTGGTAGAAAAAGATGCCTGCTCATAACAGTTGACGTCCGTAACGTTTTCAACTCCGCCACATGGAGGGGAATACTGGAAGAAATTAAAAAGAGGCGAATTGCACCTTACATACATAACATAATAGCAAGTTACGTAGAGGACAGATGGCTATTCATTGGAAGTACTGGAAAAATGAGGATGACGTGCGGGGTGCCCCAAGGGTCCGTACTGGGTCCAACCTTCTGGAACCTCTACTATGACGGTATTTTTAAGAGCCCCGTACCCCGAGGAGTAAAGCTGATTGGGTATGCGGATGACCTAGCTGTTGTGGTGACAGGTAAAGACGAGGAAGAGCTGAGGAACAAGTCCAATGCGGCCCTAAGAAGCGTCAAAGAGTGGCTGAACACTAAAAAACTGAGCCTGGCCCCGCAGAAAACTGAACTGGTGGTCCTTGCAGGAGGTCGAATAGTGAACGAAGTCGCAGTGCAAATCGAAAAAACGACAATAACAAGTCAAGAAAATATAAAGTACCTAGGAATTATATTAGATAAAAATATGAGGATGGGCCAGCATGTAAGAAAGATCGCATCAAAAGCTGAAAAAGCAATAGAAAGCCTAAGCAAACTACTACCCAATACCAGAGGCCCCAGAGAGGGAATCAGAAGGGTACTCCTTGCAGTAGCCCAATCAATAATCTTGTATGGGGCGGTAATATGGCAACGAGCCATAAAGAAGAAATTATACAGAGATATTCTGCTAAGGGTACAAAAAAAAGCTGCAATAAGGACTGCCTGCGCCTACAGAACCACCTCAACAGCGGCACTGCTGGTCATAGCTAAAACACCACCAATCCATCTGTTGGTAGAGGAAATATGTGCCATACACAACGGGATTAACAAATAAAGAGCAAGAGAGATGACGATGGAGAAATGGGAGCGGGAGTGGAAAGAACAGACCAACAAGGGCAAGTGGACAAAAAGACTGGTACCCAATTTAAAGAACTGGGTGGATAGAAAACATGGTGAGGTGGATTAATATACCACCCAGATGATTTCCGGGCATGGGTGCTTCCAGTATTACAGGCACAAATTCAAAGTGGCAGAAAGTCACGAATGCATATACTGTGGCGAGCTGGATACGGCTGAACACAGATTTTTTGAGTGCCCAAGATGGGCAGAAAACAGGAGAGAAGTGGTGAACTATGTAGGACGATTAACTCTAGAAAATATAGTAGAGAAAATGCTGGCCGACAAACACAACTGGAAAACCATAAGCAAGCTTAGCAAGAACATCCTAAGTGTAAAGGAGGAGGATCTGAGAAGCCGATAAAAAGGAAGACGGCCCGAACAACCTACTTTACGGACTTTCTTGAAGTAATGCTCCTAGGCAGTTCTGAGAAAGCCAAAATAACTAGAGAAGAAGGGGGCTTTTATCCAGTAGGGATCCGGCACTACCTGGCAAAGGGCCATTTAAGGTGCCAGGTGACCATGAGGATTTCCCCTCCAACAGAAAAAAAAAACTACCACTGCTAGATATTTCGTTCTGCTTTAAGAACGCTGTCATAAGACCCGCGAAGACAGTGCTTTATCTAGGGATAACGATTGATGTTTAGTTTTGGTCAACATTTACGAATTGTAGTAGAAAAGGTAAAAAGAAGAGCAGCCGCACAAAATAAGATGTCCAATGTGGGAGGGACAGTAACAGCCAACACGCAGCTGCTCAGCGGGGTACTGCATTCGATCCTACTGAAAGTAGCGGTGATATGATGTCAAGCAATAGAGATGCAGAAATATAAAGCGATGATGGAAAGTCTGCAGCGTAGAGTGTTACTCCGCACCATTTCCATGGAGGCAATACAAGCGTTGAGGGGAGTTATGCCCATAGGCCTGTTGGTGAAGGAGATGTGTTTTCTATACGAGTCGAGACGGGGAAGAATAGAGGAGGTGGAGTTTGTCACCAGAAACAAAAAAATGGCGAAGTGGTAGGAAAGAGGATCCCAAAATCACCCGAAAAGACAACGGAAAAAATATTCATCCCAAATTTGGTAGAATCTATGAAATATGACCACAGAGAGATACATTTTTGGGTTACACAGATTTGCTGGTCCGGATACTTTAGAACCTACGCCAAACGCATGGAAAAGTTAAACGCAGATGAGGGTGGATGCATCTACTGCCCGGAAGAGGACTTTTGTATTACCTAGAATCGACGTTATGAGAAGTGGCACTCTTAACTCTGTAGGCATACTCACTATGGATTACCAAAAATAATGAAAGACAGAGGCTCATGGGAAATAGTTATGGTATTTGCCAAGCAAGCCATGACGAAGAAGGAAAGGCACAATCTCTTACGAAATGGACAAAACTGCCAGCTAGACTGCCCGAACCCATAATCGCTTAAAGCTGCCAGGGAGGCAGGAAGGGAAAGTCGATGGACAAGAAGAAAACACAGCTCTGCACTAGTGAAGTTATATCGTAAAGATGGTAGCAGGGTTCCACATATTGTAAAGGCTATTCCAAAAGTGTTAGTACACAGAGCAGCACAAAATTCTTTTCTTCAAAATATTGCCATCTTGCCAAATTTACTTCAGTCCAAGAGTCAAAATCAAAGAATATACAGGATGTTAAACTAAGAAATATAATTTAGATTTTCTTGATACCTAGAAAGGTATTTGAGGTATTGCTTTAAAATTGGAAGTTCTTTATAACAGTAAAAAAATTAACCCCCAGTTTGGCTCTAACGCATAGAGGGTGCTGCTTGCGGTTCCCTTTAAGTCTTAAAATTACTAAAACTTTTGTTAGCGTTGCTAGGTAACCTTTGAATAAAAATAGCCTTATCTTATCAAAAAGATGTACTTGTGAACTTACGCTATACTCAATCATTCTCTAAATAGATGAAATTTTAAAAGTCGCTGCAATAATGTAATACTAGGAATGTTTAAATGTAGTATTAGCTGAAAATGCAGAGAGATGAAATATAAACACAAAACACATTTTTGAGATTGGTGGGTGATAGAAGATCAACTTTAAATGACATACATTTAAAATACCCATCTCAATTTTTTATTTTTCAATTGTAAGAAACGGATTAATTAACTATAAATAAGTTTGATGTCATAAATGTAAAGACTAATAGAAAATGATGACTACAACTACTATTATGAGGAAATAGATGCTCAATTACTTAAATATTAAACGACAACTGTTCACACTGGCCACCATTAACCTCAATAGATTTAGATATTACGCCTGAAAATATATTTTGTAGTTTCTAACAGCATTCCTTCATTCTAAAATGTCTGGACGCAGCAAGTCCGCTATGGAAATGAATTTTCATAAAAATGTTTTTAATAGCAAATGCGAGTAGGCATCAACATGATTACCGGTATAGCCTATGTAGTAGAAACAATGTACTATATTTTATCAAAATTACCTATTGTTTGAAAATGTACAAAAATTTTCCGAAAATAAACCTAAATATTGGTTTCCTTACCAACAAAACCTATTTAGTAGCAAATTTAGTTATTGAATTTGAAGGATTTAATGAAAATTCGCTACCAAAACGCACTTACTGCGTCCAGATTTTTTTCTTACAAACATGCATCATATTTCGATAAAAGATGCAAAAATGCATTAACGAATTTGTTCTACGAAAATTAGCTAAAAATTATAGACCGTCAAACCATAAACTTCACTAAACCTACAGCGAAAGCATCAACTTAACTAAACAGATAGCCAAAGCATCAGAGAAAGGGTCTATTTGAAATGAATTTTCTGTAACCATTTTAGTAAAATGAAGGGCAATGACGGTTGAATCTGAAACCTAAGAGTCCGCAGAACACTCTTATTGCAACATTTTCTTTTCACAGACCGCATTTGTTTCACGTTCTTTGCCTAAACATTGCCAATTTTGGCGTTTCAAATTGCGAGGAAAACTGAAACATTTTTTTCTTTAAGTGCCCGTAGATTTTTTGTCTTTAAACTTAGAAAATTTGGTTGCCCTTACTTTGTGATTTCCGGAGATATAATTTTTTTCAGAAAGAAAAAACAAAATTTTCCGGGAAAACCTACGCCGATTTTCCTGGCTAACAAACTTTTTCAAACCACTTGCTAAAGAAGGTACTCACCAAATTTGATCATCATTTTTTGAGTTTTCAGTGTGACACTAATATATATATATATATATATATATATATATATATATATATATATATATATATATATATATATATATATATATATATATATATATATATATATATATATATATATATATATATATATATATATATATATATATACAAAAACCAACAGTGAAGCCAGAGAAGTAGTCTCCATGTCTGTATGTAGTATGGACAAGTTTCACGAAGTAAGGGCAACAACAATCAATGTATATATATATATATATATATATATATATATATATATATATATATATATATATATATATATATATATATATATATATGGTGTTTAAAAAATATGGGGCAATATTTAAGTTGTTGATTTCCCAGGTCATTTTATGAAAAATGTTCCCATAAACATATGTGCTAAAATGCATTGTTTCCAAGATACAAGGCGTTAATTTTTTTTGTAAAATAACGATTTTTTTTAAATAATTCAAATATCTCCTCACCGATTGTTTTGAAATTTGGCAGCGTTGTTTGTATTATTAATAGGCTGATTTGGCCCTAATTAGATACCTTACTGTGGGATTGCAATAACACGTAAGTAACAAAACAGTAATTTTACAGGAACAACAAAAAACTGTGTGAAGCCCTGAAACCTAATATACTGGCGTGAAATTAATTATGGTAACAATAAGTACTTACATCCTTATAATTTATCATCTAGATTATTTTTTTAAAATATTTTACACAGAAACACGTTAGATACGTGTTGTTGCCTCACATAATTTGTACCATGAGTTAGATACGTGGTATTGTATCGTCAGATGCGTGGTGTTACACTCTGTAATCGGGTTTGGAAAACTTCATTAGGAGAGCGTAGTTATTGCCTTTACGTCATAAGAAGCGGAAATAAAATGACAAAAACTAATTCAGAATAATTTTTATTATTTGTATAACACCTAAAGTATTATCCACAATTTATCTAAAAAAAAAACTGCGTTATTTCCCGTTTTTATACACTAAAATACGCACATTATTCACTGTTGGGTCCTTCTTCCTCTTTCCTGGTCTTATTGAGTCATACACGAGGTTAACATTATAGTTAGTAAAAAGATCAAATTCTAGAGACTTTATCTCGTATGGAAACGGCACCTTCCTTTCATCTAAAAATATTTTCAGATAATCACTTGGAATTTATATATCCTTGTTTCTCAGTTTTTTTTTCAATCGTGGCGTGCACACTGTCACATTCCATCTGGGTGTGTCCTTTAATTAAAAATTTTTGAATTATATCAATTTTATATTCATAGGACAAAGCACACAATGCATTTGCCAACACAGCATTCCTATTTTGGTATGTACATCCATCTGAAACATTATAATTGGTAATAAAGTATTACCTTTGTTTAAATATTTTCTGCGTAAAAAGTCGACTGTCATTGAAGCAAGTGTTGAAGCTTGCAAATCGCATTGGGTTTCTTCAAACCAGTAGCACGTCGTTTCTTTTGTGTTTAAATCATAAAGGGTCCAATTATGGCATAAGAGCTTTGTCTTGAAATAAAGGTTGCTAGCGTTAACAACAGGGCAGGTTTTAACAGCTTGCAAATCCATCACAATGACGTGACACTTTCCCTCTTGTGCTGCACGTTTATCTTTAGTTTTTTAGTCTTGAGATTTTGATTTTTCTTCTATGTGTCTTTTATAATCTTCTTCAGGCAAGTTCCCACATTCAAATTGTACACATAGGTCACATATATCCTTTCGTGGTCTGAAAACGCCAATATTCATCTCTTTGATATATTTCATTAATAACTTTCGACACATCGGATTCCTATCATTTTCTGAGCAATGTTGTGAATAGATTCTAAACAAATCGGCATAAGAAGTGAAACTCTGCTCTAGGTATTCTTTTTTGGTGTTTTGGCGGCAATAATGACTTGGCAATTTCGGTAAATCTTGATTTAATTTCTTCATAAACGTTACATCCTCACAATCACTTCGTCTGGCAGAGGTTATCTCCGTTTTAGATGAACATGGCGAAACTTAATCTTTTCTGCATTTTTCTATACATTTATAAACATACCATTCACCTATGCCAAATGTATTGAGAAACATTGTTTTGCATACTTGCAAAGTTTCATTACCTTTATTCAAGCTGTAAATATACGAGCCGAACCTTCTTGACCATTGATCGCCTTCTTTAGTTGTTTTCTTTAATATTTCTTCTTTCTTTCAAAGTCCGCCTATGTACACCTCTCTCTGACTCCAGTTGAGATGTTTCCAGAAATATTTGAAAAATTTTTGTCTATCTGCTTCCTGAAACGAATAACAGTACCTGTTATTAAATTTTGTGCATATCTTTGAATAACACGTTGCTCTGATTTTTCGGCTATTTCTATTTTCATCTTGAAGTGTTTTCGTTTGTCCTCTAGGACGCCTAAAACCTAGATATTGCTCTCCCTGCATTTTTTTCAGAAAATTTAATTTTCTTCTATTTTTAGCGGATGTAATGTGATTTTAACCTACGAGCTCGTCATCTTTACTAGAAGTAAAGTCAATCCAGCGACCACCATCCTCTTCATACGCACCTTGTATAGAAATGCTTTCAGCATCGTCAACTGCTATTTCAGAAATTTCCTGGCTTAGTTCTTCATCATTTTCTTGTGTAAGCGATTCCATAGAAAAAGGCAAATCATCATTCTCTTCAGAAATCCTCTGTAGAGACATCCTTTCAGTATCGTTGAATTCTATTTTAGAAATTGCCCGGTCTAATTCTTCATCTTGTTCTTGTGTAGGCAATCCTGAAGGAAGAAGCAAATCACCATTCTCTTCAGACGTTCCCTGCATAGATATTCTTTCAACATTGTCGAATGATATTTCAGACATTCCCTGACCTAATTCTTTATCATGTTCTCATGTAAACGTCGCGGTATGACAATGCAAATCATTTGTATCTATGTAGCCAGGTATATAAATAAATTTTGCATCTTTAAGCAGCTGCTCAAAGGAAGTATGATCCTTCTTTTTTGACGTGTTATTAGTTAAACAAATATCGACCATGCGTTTTCCACGGGAATTCATCTTTCTAATTTTATATTTTATATATTAACAAACTGTAAAAAAGAAAAGTAAGCTTTAGTTTTTGAGGAAAAAATAATTGGAAATTGATATTTGCTTTCAAATGAACCAAAACAGCTGTATCTTATCTTTTCCCGATTTTCTAAGTTAATTTCCTGTAAGGCAAACAATAAAAAAATAATACATTCTTTCATAGCGGAAATACAAAATTGTGGACCAATTAATAAGAAAAATTGAGACTCTGCTTAAATAAATGCAAAGATTTCACTTGCGCATTCATTTAATGATTGGCGTTAGACAGGCATCAATAAAAGATTTACCACCGTAACGGTTCCGAGGAAGAGATGAGTACAATACCTCGTATCTGCCAATAGACACACAATAAGGCTGTAGACTCGAGAATTGCAATACCATGTATCTATTCCTACCAACTTAAATGATATTTTTTAGTATCTCTGCTCAAGTTTACTACCTAAACAACTAAGCTTATCACTTGAACGTATAATACTAAATACTAAAAAACATAGCCAGTAATTTACCTTTAAAAATGTATATTTGACAGGCAGAAGAACAGGAGGATGTCACAGCAAACACTACTCTCGCGCCAACTTTTCTGGACGATACGTGGTATTGCAAGGTTCAGACGTGAAAATAACCGCTTTGCAGTTGCCTATGGCAACTGAATTCTTTACAGCACACGCGGAACACTGACATCTATCAGTAGCAGGTATAAGCTGAAAATTCAAAAATTTGACGATACGTGGTATTGCATTCCCGTATTGTTAAATCCATTGGCGTTAGGGGGGGCACCTCAACAAAATTTAGTGACATAAAAATGTACGCCACTGACTGCAATATGATTTGTGTATTATTTTGAGATAAAGAAACTAAAACTATAAGTTTTTTGACTCTTATGGCATGTCCATTTATCATACAAAAAAATCACAAACACGAACAATAAGTTTTGTATAACTTCTATAATTGTTGTCTATTAACGAAAAATTGGGTTATTAGAGTCCCTGTCGTTATCGTTACTTATATTTTGTTGGCAATTATTCGCAATGTGGCTTGTTGCTGACAAAAACAGTATATTAAATGATCGTTGCACAGAAATATTGTGTATAATACCTAATCATGTCTAAAAGGTATTAGTGGTAATTAAGTTGATAATAGAACACTCATCTCCAAAGCATGATATGGCGATACTCGTCACTGTAAATGGATGCCTTTAAGAAAGTTTAACCCCGATACAGATTGCCTAATACCATCTATCAATACCTCGTGAGGTATGTGTGGGGATACGTTCGAAATAATAATTCTTGCTGCGGTCGCCAGTAGTAGCGTCTCCAATTAGATTTGTAACGCAAGTACTGATTAATTCTCCACTAACTTGGTGGTCGTTAAATAAGGGCACACAAAATTTCTGGCTCCTCTAGATGCATTGGCGACAATCTTTGGTCCTAGGGGTTTACCAATTGCTATAGATAGTTCTAGTTCTAGTTTGCAATCGTCAGCACTACCTATTGTTGTGGCTGGTTCCTTTATTGGGTATTTGATAACACGCTTTACTAATCGTTTTTGTTTGAAAATTCTTTTCAATGAATTCGATGCGGAACTTGATCATCCCTATAGTGAGGAGAGGTTGCATAAGTAGACTACATGATGTTTTATTACACAGCGCACTTCCCAATGAAACCGGCTAGTGTAATGTTGGTTGCTCATAAAGCAAATGAGAAAAATGAAAATTTCAGTTGTTATCTCTTTTTGATAGTAAACCATAATTAGATAAAATCAATCTTATAACTAATTAATAAATTAATTTTAATTATTATAGTATCTTATTATCTATTACATTCATTTGCTAAATTTTTTACTATAAGACAGTATTTACTTCTAAGGGTAGCTAGGTACATACCTATACACCTTTACGCAAATTGTACATGGCAAATTCCCAAGAAGTTTGAAAGTGGAGTACATCGACATACGATCCTCATTGTTATAGCTTGGCGTGGGTAATCTCTCTCGAGAAGCCAAATGATTTTTTAAGCGAGCCAAAACATAGTTGTCAGTGGTAAAAAGAAGCAATTATGAGAAACACTGCCTAAAAAACTCGAGGTCAAAGACCAATGCAGAAAAAGTGGAGCTATGGGGGAATAATAAAGCACGTCATTACAAGATGCCGATGCCTGGCGTATAAGGAGTAGGTACCTAGGATGTCACAATTAACTGACTAAGATCATCTACCAGCAACTTCCTGCAATCAGGCACACTCTACTATAGATGTCAGCCTGCAGCAGTCCCTAGGTCAGGGGACTGGGATAGACCAATAACAAACGGTAGACCAGTTGACAGACAACAGGTCAGATGTCATTCCCAGTAAACACATGTTCGTTAATTAAACGTTTAAAAGGAAACTGCTATCTTACGTTTAATTTTGGTAAAAATGTCGTCCGAATAAACATATAATTAAACCAATATAAAAACGTTTTTTATACATGTATGTTTTAACGTTTAAATATACGTTTTTCTTGCATGTTTACTAACAAGGATTTTACAACGTTAATTTAACCATCATGTGTAATGGAGAATATACGTTTATAATTACTGTTTATCCACGAGAATTTGTAAGGTTAAACTATTTGCCGTTAATAACGTAAAATATACATTTTTTATAGATGTTTATTAACAAGGGTTTTGCAACGTTGATTTAACCATCATCAGTCATGAAGAATATACGTTTATAATTCATGTTTATCAACGGGACCTGTCACGTTAAACTGCTTGTATTAAGAACGTATAATAAACGTTTGAATTACAACTAATACATACCTACCAAATGATAGTTTTTCAACCCAGCTGACAGCAGAAGATGTGTACGATTAATTTTTTGACGATGGCAACTTATAGGATAAATGATCATTAGGTGTAGAAGTGTCAAACTGGACTCCATTGCGGTGTATATACTTACCTTAAGTGCTCATTGCTCATCAAAACTTGCTACTCTGCTAAATTTTATAAACCTATCATTGACACATTATTATTATTTATGTTTATAATTTTAAATGGGCTTTATAAAAATGGATTAGATCACAAGTCAAATGTCAAATAAAAATAACTTTATTTAAAAAACAAAAATATATTTCAAAAAACTTTCATTTCATTATCAAAAAACTAAAATAATTAATACCACATTCTAAAAATATAACAAGCTTCTTTAATCATAGCGTCATGACATAAAAAATATATTTCCTAAATTGTTTGTCAACTTCTCAACCAAAAAAAAAGTATTGCTCCATTAGTTTTTGCTCTGGACATTCTCAAAGCAGCTAATTTCAACCAATCCTTAACAGCACAAAAGATTGTTCTGTCGCCTCTTTCACGCTGGGGAAAATTTTGCTTGTCAGCATCTAAAATTATAAACTAATAAATAGAAATAAATATGTCATGAAATTGTGATTACCATATACTACTGCCATTAGTCTCGTGGGTTCGAATAAAATTATATATATATATATATATATATATATATATATATATATATATATATATATATATATATATATATATATATATATATATATATATATATATATATATATATATATGGGTGAACATGTCTCGTGCAAATTAAATTAAACTGGGGAAAATAAACAAATACATCAGAAAATGCTAAACTCATAGCTAACCATTATTACTCTCGTTCAAAAGTTTGATTCACGAACAATCAAAATAGAGGGGAAAAAAAGGTGCATTCATAAACGTTGGGTATACGTCTAATGACTCAATAAAATTAAACTTTAAAATATGAGATAGCAACCAACATGGCCGATTTTAAACACGCCGGTTAAACTCATAAATCCCAATTATTTATTCTACCTAATAACGCTCTATAGCAATCAAAGTACAAGAAATGTGATTAACATCGACAACTTTTTAAGACAATTATTACATATTGTGATACAACTTACCTTGACCTAACTTCAAGACACAAAACTTGACACTTTGAGCTGCACTAACTGTACCTATTTCCAAAACTTTTAAGGGAAATCGCTACAGGATGATAATCATTCTTTGTAAATGTGTATAAAACAATTATAAATTATAGAACAGACCACCATTCACCATAACCTACAACTGTCACGTACTGAATGTAATATTCAATAACATCTAATTCCAAACACCACGTTACACACTGCACGCCATCACTTCACCTGTTATGTGTCTATTTTTATTTGTTGTTCGTTATCGTTCAGCATGCGCACAAACACTTACTAATTTACAAGGACATGAGTACTTAAATAGAATATTAAATCTGTTTTATGCATTACACAGTGGAATGCGAAAGACAAAATAGCTCCTTTTAAAACATACACGCATTGTCGAATACCTCTCAGATTGATTATGTAACAAAAAAAAATCAAAAAGCCAGGAAAAAATGTAACCTATAGGTATATAATATAATATATTACATAATATCTCACGCTTAAAAAATATATAGTAAGATACGTATATTTTATGTATAAATCCCTACTTCATGTATGTTTTTATAGGCGAACCTTGTTGAAACTACGACTAAATATTATGTTTAAAAACACCTAATTAATAAACTCTTTTACAACGATAAATTCTTAAGTAATTTGCTTTTTAAACAAAAATTAGAAAAATAGTGGTTTTAAACATTTCGTTTATATCACATAAAATATCTCTCGCTTAAAAAATGTCAGGTAACATACGTATATTTTATGTATGAATCCCTCCTTCATGCATGTGTGAACTGTGATGAAACAACCTTTAAATATTATGTTTAAAAACACTTAATTAATAACGTCTTTTACAATGACAAATTGTTTTGTTGCTTTTTTTTACAAAAATTTGGAAAACAGTTGTTTTAAATATAACATTTATATCACATAAATATATCTCACTTATAAAATGTCTGATAAAATACGTGTATTTTATGTATGAATCCTAACTTCATGTTGGTTTTTGGTAGGCGAACTGTGTTGAAACAACGTTTAAATATTATACTCTTCATCAATAAGGTCTTTACAAAGAGAAAATGTTCACGTTTTTTTTTACAAAATTAGGTAAATAGGTACCTGTTTTACATATAACGTTTATACCACACAAAATATCTTTCGCTTATAAAATGTTTCATAAAATACATATTTTCAACGTATTAATCTCAACTAAACGTAGTTTTTTGATAGGCGAAATGTGTTGAAATAACGTTTAAATATTATGTCTTAAAACTCTTCATAATTAACGTCTTTACAACGAAGAAATGGTATCGTTGCCTTTTTAGCCTAGAACTCAACGATAACTTTTATAACTGATAACGTGTTTTCAACGGTCTTTACGTAAAATAGACGTTTATTAAACGCACGTGTGTTTATTGGGTTATTGTTGATAATGAAAAGATGACTTGGCTAATGCTTAATATTTCTAAGCTCCTGTCTCATAATATCACAAAAACCGAAGTAGAGAAAGTCACCAAATATTAAAATCTATCAGTCGAACTAAATAATGTCTAAAAGCTGCAAGGGTCTGTATCGTTTCCTTAATGATTTCTGTGGAGCGAATCATGTCAAAAAGTTTCTCTAACATATCGGATTATCCAGTAACATCGTTAGATATGCACTAAAATCAGTTATACCGCAGACCTGGCAAATCATTAGCAGGTTTCTGAACGGCAGCCGAGTCGAGAGTTCTGAATTGTTCGCCTACCCGATCGTCTAACTCATAATAAGATGTTTCGGCCAAAATTGTCTAAACAGGGATAAATATAGCAATGATATTAATAACAGTAGATTATACAGTCCTATATTTGCACCAATTAATCGGAGCAAAGTTTAAATAAAGGCCTCATCATAAAGGTTTATAATTTTAAGGTTACTTATGTTATTAGAAAATTTGTCTTAAGATACATTTTGTAATTTTAAGAGTTTTTACTGCCGCATAAAAATTTATCTTTATTCTGTTTCTTTTTCAGGCCAAAAATTTGCCCTGCTAGAGATTAAAAGCCTAATATGTGGAGTAATAAAAAAATTTGAACTGGAATCTCTAGATCGAAGAGAAGATATAAAATTTCAAAGTGATTTAATATTAAGAACTGAAGATGCAATCAGAATGAAATTTATACCAAGGAGTTAAAACTGTTCCACAGAAGGGGCAGTAATGTTTAGATAATTGTAATCAATATCGGCTTCTTATTTGTAATAAAAATGTTCAAAATCAATCAATAATGTTTATTAAATTTTTTTAGTTTTACAACTTACACCGCTTTCATTTAGGCAGATCTAACTTTTCTATCTTTTTTATTTTGCAAAAGCATATTTTTGATTTTGCTGTAATTAAGCGCTGCAAACTCAACTTAGCCATTGCATTAAAGTACTCAAAGACCAACGGGGGAAAGAAAAAACAGACTACTTGATCTTAAAGAGACTGGCAGGGATTGGAAAGGCAATATATATATATATATATATATATATATATATATATATATATATATATATATATATATATATATATATATATATATATATATATATATATATATATATTAATATACTAATTGAGATTTGAAATTTCATCCCAGGTAACTTTTAGACTCAGTTAATATTTTCAGTGATGAGCATTGATAGGTACACCTTTGGCGAATCCAATTCACCACAGTACATTTTTAAAGATTTGATAATAGTTTGACTAACAATGTTAGCGTCATCAGAGGATGTATAATTTTTTACGACTTTAAACTATTTAAAACATTTCATCTGGCACTGGAGTTATATTTCAGTTCACGACCCGCACAGCACAGGATATCCAAAGGATATCCATTGGATATACATAATATCCATTTTACGTCCATGACCATGATGGATATCATATGGATATACAATGGATATTGTTAGAGCAGAAAAATATTAATAAAACTTAAATAATGTGAACATATGAGCATTTCTTATTCATTAAAATCTAATCACGAATGCAGTAGAATTTCTGGGTGTATATACTTTATTCAAGTATGTATATATCCATCAGACATCCAATGGATATCGATTGGATATCCCATGGATGTACAGAAGACATCTATTAGATGTCCACTGGACATCCAGTTGATGTTCCGTTAATATGTTCATACCAGCAGGAAACAACATTGATAAATTATTGAAACCGTTATTTACGTTTGTAAAAGATAAGGGAAGAAAAATAACCCGTTCTAGCACAAGGATTACCGGAAAGCGTTAAAACTAGCGCGAACAATAAATTTCGATCCAAATTCTCATTACGATTATAACCATAAAATAAAATTATTTTTATTTCAATACAGAGAGTATTACTGTTTATGTCTGTTATTTCGTGAGAAGAATCTATTATCATATTGTTATTCATTAATGCTCTCCCAAACAATAAACGCGGGATCATTTAATAACTCACCTTGGGGCATTGGATGCTTGAATTGTTGGCTACAATGACGAAAATCCGTTCGTATTTGTTTGGTTTGAAGTTTGAAGTAGTTTGGACTAAAGTTGAGGTTATAAAATTTAGAATTGAATCTTGCCATTTTGCATCAACTGCTAAATGAAAAATGAACAACAGCCTACAACTAAAGTTAGAAGATTGAGATATTTCTCCAAATAATGTGTGTGTTGTTTTTATTAATAAGTTTTCCTGTGATTTTCAGTCAGTAAATAATTTACAGGTGAGTACATAACCTTAAACCATTTAGTTAGGAATATATCTTTTATACTTATTTACGTAAATACCAATATTATTTATAGCTGTAAAGAGCACGTTGATTGATAATAACATGGCTAGTGAACGTGAACTAGAAAACAAATATCTTCTTGATTCAAGTAAATATTTTTTACTTCGTATTGAAATCAGCGAAAATTGTCTAGTTATATAACGGAAGATTATGTGTATGTAAAACTGTTTATTTTACTGGTGGATATTTCTCGTCTTTACTTACAAGCAAGAAGCAGATCACTTCCGGTAGATTATGAAAGTAGATCACTTACAGGTGATTAAAACTATTGGGTATATAGTCAGTTCCGTCGTGATACTCAACATTAACAACTAATACCTATTATTTTGAAATAACCACTAAAGTGTGGTAGTTATAGCTATAATAATTAATGTAATATTTATACACATTTGTTGTGGATTGTCTTATGAATTTGATTATAAGCAGTGTGTTTTTTCTTTACAGCAAGAATGCAGACCTGAGCCAGATCATAGATCAAGAAAATAAAATTATTTAAATCATTTTAGAACACAATAAAATATTTGTTTGCTTATATTAGTGTTTCATTGAGGGGATGGGGTTAGAAAGAGAATGGTGGTGGGTTAGCATCGAATATCAATTTTATGTAAAAGCGATATCCATTTGATGACCACATGTATATCCATACAATATTCATTAGATGTATAGTGGTTATCCATATCGTGACCACATGTATATTCATACAATATCCACTATATATCCACATGGATATCCAGATTGATGGATATTGGTAGGACATCTGTATGTCCATTAGATATCCATTGGATATCCATGTATATCTATTGGATGTCCTGGATATCCATCGTGGATATCCATTGGATATCTAATGGATATCCATGTGCTGTGTGGGTATATCCTGCATTGGGAAGGCAAACTTTGTTGCCCGACATCTTTACACAAAGGGATCTTGATTTATCCACAGCGCAATATTTACAAATAATAAGTTTCATAATCTTGGTCAAGGCGTAGTTATACTAGCTATATCGAATTAATCATATATTGTCTCACTCTCAATAATCTTACTTCCTTTCCTTAATTATGAAGGAAGAATGGTGAATAATACAAGAGCTGACACAAAATCAATTACCTATATTTGCGTGATTTAGAAACAAACTATACATTCAAGTGCTCATGATTTGCATACTGTGATAATACTACATTTAATATAATGCGAAAAGACTGTAAATAAATAATTGAAAAATTATTAACTTATCCTTTTACATTTATTAAGCTTCAAACACACAGCACTACAGCACATAAACATACGCCATGTTGTTTTAATTTTGTTTGCTTTTGTGCTAGCACCACGGCCATACGCCAACACTATTGGCTCACGATGATAGACGAGCAGACGAGAACTATTAGGGCTACTCTGCACTTCTCCAGCGTTTTGCCGGTACTGTGAAAAAGCGATAGTTCTCACCGTATAGCCAACATTGGTTCGTTACTGCGCAATACCGTAAATATTATTTGCATTTTGCTAACGCCAATAAGGTAACGGTATAGTGCTGTTTTGCCGTTGCCGTTAGTGAATCAAATGAGGCAGCATTATCCCGGCAGACGGCCGATGGTTGCGTGTTTGCTGGGTAATAGCAGTCATAGATTGATCCTATAAAGTGTCAAAATTTGAATTTAGGACAAATAGTAAAATTTTATGCTATAATTCAAAATTTAATAACATTTTTCAAAAATTTAAATAGGTTGATCGAGAATTGCCAAGTAAGTCACGAAAGGATATTTTAAATGTAAAATCAATTATTATTTCAATGAAGAATGCTTTGCCATTAAATTTTTGGCGTTTTGAAGGAAAGGGATTTGAATGCTTTCTTGAAATGTAGCTTCCACAAAGTTCACATGCTTAAGAGTTTCATTCCGCTAATATATTGAGATTTTTGAGCAAATTAAACCAAAAATAAATGTGGAAAGTTTAGCTTTAGATCAATGAACCATAATCAGATACTTTGAAGTAGAAATCTAGGTCACAAATAGAAGTTATATGTATAAATTGATTATAAAGTAAGTAGAAAATTACATACCTATAGTATCCTAGCAACTAGCCTCTATACAAATTCAGATAAACGTTTTGATACTGTTGTTAATTTGTTCTGAGAAAATAAATATAAAAATAAAACATTATAGCTTATTTGAATTAACCTGGGAAATATACATACATACATATATATATATATATATATATATATATATATATATATATATATATATATATAACTATAATACGATTTATAACACGGCATTTCTGTACTATATAAGGAGAAAGGCTAAGAGCAAAGCCGCAAGGAGATGACTGCTAATAAGCTTGAAACACGTGTATGCGGTTGTCTTCTTGCGGCTTTGCCCCTAACCTTTCTCCTTATATATATATATATATATATATATATATATATATATATATATATATATATATATATATATATATATATATATATATATATATATATATATATATATATATATATTGTAAGAAATGTATTTTCTCACCCTGCTCACAGCGCTATTTTAAAATGAAAATTATCTGTAGGTATTAAAAAGACACGGCAATATGTGGACAAGTTTCACGTTAAGGTCCACACATGTGGTCCCATTAGATACAAAGTGTCAAGCGACGAGCGTTTAAAAATTGTTTACTTAAAGATAGACGTGCGGGTTGTATGTGGTTGTAATGCAGCCCTCTTAGACTCAAGGGTCTCGCACTATTCATTTTATATTCCACTTAGCATCGGTTGAAGTAAAGCATACTTCCACATTTGTGCGTGAACCATGATCTGAGCTGCATTAAAATATGCTCCATATTAGTGAAATTTACAGTGCACGTTATATATAAATTTATTCAGATGAGTGAATGCTCATTGAATATGGCTTGTTGTTTGTTTATTGTACCTGTTCTTATTTATTTAAGTTATACATTGAGGAGTATTTTTAATACGTATCTGATTAACGGTGGTTTTAGAAAATCATTTAATAACTAGTTTATAAGAAAATAAATTGTAGCTAGAATTCAAAGTCAGTTTATTATTTATACGAGGCTAAGTTATAAATTTAGAAGTAATTATCATATTCAAATAAAGGAGCTTTATGAAATAATTTGAGAAATAGCTAAGTTAGATTACGTTTATTATTTATACGAGACTAAGTTATAAATTGAGAAGTAATTATCATATTTAAATAAAGGAGCTTTATGAAATAATTTGAGAAATAGCTAAGTTAGATTACGGTTATTATTTATACAAGGATAAGTTATATATTGAGAAATAATTATCATATTCAAATAAATGAGCTTTATGAAATAATTTGAGAAATAGCTAAGTTAGATTACGTTTGTTACTAATACGAGGTTAAGTCAATATTCATAAATTAAGTAAGGGTTGAATTATGCCAGTTTGTTTAGAGTAAATAAGGTAGAGTCTGTTTGAAAGTAAATTGATGATAGTTTGGAAGGTGTATGGGACACCTTCGCTGCTTGCTCACCCAGTAGGGCGTCATACTGGTAGAGGCGTTTGGGTTTAGTCCCAGGTTACGTAACCACAACACGGTGGCTTTTAGTGGCATCGTCAGACTAAGGTAGGGTTACGAGGTAACCATTGCACCTATCCCTGTTCGATGCGTGGATACCAGAGAGGGCACATTGTTGGGTTCGCCCTTTGTGTCCATTGCACTGCTCAGTATTCATGTTGCCTGGAGCGTTGTTGTATTTGTCGATCTGGTAGCTTGCCTGAGACACTGTGGCCAGTTCACCCGTTTGCACTCATTGCACGGTCAGTCCCAGTGGGGGAGTTGGGGTACCTGCAGAAGGGCACAGTGTTGAGCTAGTCCATTGTGTCCATTGCACTTCTCGGTAGTCAACTCTGTCAGTACGAGCACTCTAGGTGAGGTATTGAACTGTGCCTCATTGCACACCTGGAAGCCGGCACGGACCTAGTGTTCGGGTACAGCGCCCAACAGACCACACAGGCTAAACTATTGTTTTAGAAACCATTATTTGAGTAACTAATGTTTGAATAACTATTGTTTCAGTATTTATTATTTGAGTAACTATCGTGTGAGTAACTGTTTGAGTAATTATTGTCTGAATAATTATTGTTTGAGAACCTAATGGTTGAGCATTTATAGACATTGTTGAGAAGCAGTTCTGAGGCACTGATGTGCGCTGTTGAGAGATTATAATGTGCTTCAGTGGAGCCTTGAGTAGGAACTGCTATTAATATTGGCGTTGCTCATTGGGGCGTTATGTCGAAACTGCCCTTAATGTTAGGTTTCTCAGTGGAGCTTTGAGTATCAATTGTCATTGGTGTTGAGTCGCTCTGTGGAGCGTGTAATTGGTAAATTATTAATAAACTAATCATTGAATGCCCCTCGTATATATGTTAGGTTGTGCTTTAGATGAACAATGGTGTATTCAGGTATATTTTTAATTACAGGTTAGTGATGTTGTTACTGGACACATTTGGCACCCGCTCGCCCGACTCATTACGCCCGTACATTAAGGCTTCGCCATCATTCTGACAAGTAATAAACCTGTTGCCTTTTGCATGATTACTCTTAAGTGGATAACACAACTGCTAAGTAATATATCGACTGATGATTGATTGTTGAGCTATGTAATTATATTATGTGACCGTTAGTCGATTGTTAGTAATATAAGAGGTTACCTCTATTGTTTACTAAGAGGGTTGTAACCTTGTGTCATCGAAGGGTTGCGTTCGCTATTATTCAATATATATGAAAAAAACGTACCCCCTTACAATATATATATATATATATATATATATATATATATATATATATATATATATATATATATATATATATATATATATATATATATATATATATATATATATATATATAGGGTAAATTAAATTCAATACAAAGGAAAAGTGGTGAGAAAAAAATATATTTAGTTTTGGGGGTGTTTATATGCAATCCTAAGTACACGGATTTGCAAGACGTGTAATCAGAATAATAATTTAAACTCAAGCTATTTGAACGAATAGTAGATAAGGACAATCAAAACAGAATAAAAACATAGGAAATAACATTTTGATTTATTCATATAAAAAGAACCTACATATATAACGTACATTACATTTAAAAATATAAACACAGCCTAAATATAACATAAACTACATTACAGACCCACATTTTAATATCATATACAGAGTGTTACATACTCTATTATAATAACAAATATACACTATATTACATAAAGTACATTTATATATATATATACATATATATATATATATATATATATATATATATATATATATATATATATATATATATATACATATATATATATATATATATATATATATATATATATATATATATATATATATATAATACAAAGATCACATTTTACACATTTTAAAGCAATATTTGGCGAAAACCATAACAATCTATAAAAAAATGGTTACCTAAACGCAAGGATATCGAAAAGCTCCAGCACATTAAATCACCGAACTATAATATTTCAATTAGCACCTAAACAAACAGGGACGATATAAACCTATTCTCCACACTATACTATTACTATATATAGCAACGTCAATCGGACCAGGAGGCTAATGGGTGGCACAATATCTTGAATAGGCTTGAGAAGTTTTACCAGCTCTAAGTGGTCATTTTAGGCTGTGGAATAAAACCCTGTCACATCACCTAAATTACAACACACAACGTTAGGTGAAGTTGGCTGAATTTGATTGTTGTTTTTCATTTGTATTTTAACCTATATCACAATTTACATTTCACCATGTAGTTCAATGTATTTAAAGGAATAATTTTAATTTTAACCATTTTTCATCAAGTATCATTTTGCTTTATTAATTAATTACATGTCCATGTTCAATATTTTATTCTACAATAAAGTACTATCGTACCGTGGGTGTCCCTGAAAAGAGGCAACTTGGTAATTCTAGACTTGAAGGTTTGGATGTTCGGAGGAGAAGGAAAAACATATGCCGGCAAGGAACTTCACAACTTGGAAGTCCTCGGGACAATAGAGCGAGCATAACAAGATGTTCTATATCTGGTAAGTAAAAGGGTGCCTTTCCTCTGTTCCCCTGGTAGATCTGTTGGGGGTAGCAGGTGAAGGAACTATGGAAAAGCTCCTCTGAGCAGTGCCCGTGCAGATATCTATAAAAGAGAGAGAGAGGTCGCCAACGGCACGGCTGTGGCAAGAGATGGCAGCCTTTGGGTGAGAGTAGGATCACCGATGAGACGTATATCTCCCTTCTGAATGGAGTCCAGGATAGCGAGTTTAGAAGCGGCAGGGGCGCCCCAGATGTGGGAGCAGTATTGGAGGTTTGTCTTTGTTTTTGAAGTATATAAGGCAGAGAGATTAGGTGGTAAAAAGTATTTGCGAGCCCGGAAGAGGACACCTAATTTCTTAGCAGCTGCGTCTGCAATTGATGTGACATGTTGGTGTCAATTAAGATTTCGATCCACAGAAATGCCAACAAGTGAAAATGACTCATTACTTTGAATAACTTGGTTGTTCATTGTGATGGGAGTGATAGGGCTCGTGTGACTCTAATGAGATAGAAAGCAAGACTGAGATTTGGTGGAGTTGAATTGTACAAGCTACTTTCTAAGTCTAAAATTTTTTGGATATTCACAGAGACAGAACCCTCCATGAGTCTGAGATCCTCATCTAATTGGGCTAAAGAGACAGGCTTAGATATTTGAGTGGAGGATGCTGTCGTCCGCGTAACTGTGGATGTGCTAGAGAGGAGGTCATTGATGTGGAGAAGAAACAAAGTAGGTGCTAAAGCTGAACCTTGAGGGAGTCCTGTATTAATTGGACACAGTTTAGAGGAATGGCCATCCAAGACAACAGAAATGCTCCGGTTGGAGAAGAAATTTGCTGTCCAGGTACAAAGTTTTGGTGGTAGGCCCTAGGCCGGAAGTTTAGTATGAAGCGTTGAGTGCCACACCTGGTCAAATGCTTTGGATATGTCTAGAGCGACTATCTGGGACACCATGTAGTTCCATAGACTTGTTCCAAGAATGGGTGACACAAAAACGGAGGTCGGCAGTTGATCTGCGCTGACGGAATCCATACTGCCTGTCGTGGATTAGACTGTGTTTTTCAAGAAATTTTAGTAATTCGGTGTTTATATACTTTTGCCTCACTTTAGAGACGACTGAAAGGAGAAAGATAGGCCTATAGTTGCTAGGAAGCGCTTTGGATACTTTGTTGAACACGGGTTGTACTCGAGCAATTATTTAGTTACTAGGGAATATGCCTCTATTGTAAGATGTCTGAAACAGACGAGTCAGGACAGGAACAAGTTTTGGTACGCATTTTTTGAGAACAATTGCTGGGATCTCGTCAAGGCCAGAGGCTTTCCTTGTATTAAGAGAAGAGAGCATCTTTCGTACCTTTTTAGTTTTAAAAATGATATACGTTATTTTATGCGCGACATTGGGTACTGTTGGTGGTTTAACATTTGAAGGTGAGTTGAGAGTAAAATTGCCGGCGAACAACGAGGAAAAAAGTTCAGCCTTGCCCAGGGCGGTAGAAAGAGTTTCATCCCCTGAAACCAGAGGTTGGAACGTGCTCTTGCAGAAATTATTCCCAATAGATTTAGCAAGAGTCCAGAAGGGTTTGCTGCCGTTGGAGCTTGAGAGGACTTTGTTTTTGATGTGGTTATAAAACGAGTTTTTTGCCTCAGAAAGAATGCGGACATAGAGGCTTCTTGCGCCGTTAAATGCTTGACGGTTTTCTTGACTGGGATTGTGTAGAAGCGTTTTGTGAGCTTTGATCTTTTCAAGTCTAGCGTTCTCACAGGATTTAAAGAATCCCGGCATTTTAGTGGCTGCAGAGGTTAGCTTGGATAATTTCGGTGACGTTTTGTGAGATATCAGAGGGGTCAGGATGAGAGAAGCAGACAGACGCCCATGGAAATGACGAAAAGTAATTCCGCATTTCGGCCCAGTTCGCGGAGTTGTAGTGGCAAACGATACGTGGGTGTGATGCCTGTGTGATCTCGGGTTGCATTGCGCAGGAAGCAGTGACCATGCCGTGGTCTGAGCGACCAAGAGGGGCGGTGACTGATATCTTATAGCATTCAGGTTTTGTAGCAAGAAGGAGATACAAGGGATTTGAGCTGTATATTGGGATGCGAGGGAAGTAAGTAGGTTTCTGAACCATATTGGCTAAAGAATAGCTGACTGCAAAGGCCTCCGCTGCTCTCCCTTGTGGATCGGTTTTTAAAGATTCTAGCAATTCCTTATTATGGACATTGAAGTCACCAAGAATAGTGACCTCGGAGGAAGGATATTCAGAAATCAGATAGTCGTTTTTTTTCAGAAAAGTAGTCAAAGAGGTGGACAAAGTTGTTGTCAGAAGGTGACCGGTAAATGCAACAGATGAATTTAGTTGCGGCCCTGAGAGAGAGTTTTATCCATAGTATGTCTTTTCTTCTATGTTCTAAATTGGGGAGTCTGGTGCAGGGTAGATTGCTACGGACGTATGCGCATACGCCTCTATGCAGTCTAAAGGAAGTGAGGAGCTCATACCCCGGGAAATTAAAGTGGTTAGCGGCTGTTTTGGCACTGATTTGGGTTTCGGTGGGGAAGAGGAGTTGGAGTCTATTAGCCTGGAGGAAATGGTGGACGAAGTTCAGGTTAGAATTTAGGCCATATATATTCGAGAAGGTCTGTTACATCTTGATGCTGGCGCCCCCTGTACACCCCTTTCCCCGAGATCCGAATGGTGGGGTATTTTACCTTCGGAATATTTTGTACAAGGAGTAGCCATCATCATTTTTGCTTATAAGTGAAACCGACTCATACACCAGGACCGGAAACGTCCGTTGGGACTTTACCGGCCGCTTGAAGTATGGGGTGGTTCCTACTCGGGCGTGAAAAAATTCTTTAGTATCACGTAAAGGAAAATTCCACTACCATCTGCTTGACTCCAATTAGTCGCCTCGTACGACAGGCAGGAGTTACCATGGGCCTATTCTTTTAGTTAGTCCCCGGACCACAGGGGTACAAATTTTCAAGTCTTTTTCTCGAAGAAAAATTATTCGAAGTTAATAATACAATAATCATCGACATCACACAAATTCTGTAATGCAATATCTACACCATCGGACAAAGATAGATGACTTTTCCCTTCTGCATGCATACAATCACCCTCAATGAATAACTAACAGGATTTTTTTATGTTCAACTTTCTATTGTATTGTTTTTTGAGTATATTTCCTGTTTATCAACTGGTTTGTTTGAGTTTTGTATCCAAATTACATTATGAATATTTATGTTAGAGAGCATGTTTTTGCTTGCCCTTCCCTACCTTGTTCATTACTGTTCCTAATTAAACAAACTCATTTTTTATAACTTTTAATATAAGGCTAAATTACTATTACATTATACAATATTATTATGAAAATTCACTACCATAACGCACTTGCTGCGTCCCGAACATTTTTAAAATTATTTCCCAAATTCACCTAATGATGTACTTTAGAGTATGTTTTAAACAAGTGGATTTTACGTATTACTAATATTTCTAAGAAAACATTGTTAATACACGTAAGCAAGGTGAAATTACGTTTGTTTGTAAAATAATTAATTGCGTTTACTTTAATCTTTAAATCTGGAATTAGAGAATAGTCAGGTGATTTCTATTGATACTTCCGTATTAAACCTATTTTCTTCTTTGTTAGCTAATTGTAACTGAAAAAATAACAAGTAATTATAGGATGTTAAATGCATTCTCGATTGTTATCACCCAGAAACAGACTATATTATTTGTTTGCGCCAAGAGAAAACTCTTTTGGTATGTAGACATAACAAATCATCTAATAAACAAATGTAACTCTCCGTTCGAAGTAAACATGCGTTAAACTTTGTACCCTTCAGTGATAATTTCAAGAGAATTCCCAGATATATGTGGAGGAGGTGTGTCTCGGTTATCATGATCACATGACTTGTCGTTTCTGCTGACTATACAAGCTGGCCAGTTTCTTCTCATCCAATTTTATATTCCGGATCAAATTAAAACACCGGCTTTTAGGTAATGGAGGAAATTGTGTGACAAGCAGAATTAGAAAAAAAAAAGGTACTGATCAGCTTCTTAATGTGAATGGTACAAGGCAAAGATAGAGTACTAGTGAAAAGCTATAAGGGGAAACATCATACAAATCAGAACAAAGGAATCACAATTCACATATGTTAATTCTTAAAATAAAACTCTGGACGCAGCAAGTGCGTTATGGTAGTGATTTTTCATAAATGTACAAAAATTTCCGAAAGTAAACTTAAAGTATTCCCGAAAAGACTCGTTTCTTGGTCAACCTTATAGGTTAATAGCAAATTGAGCTATTCAAATATGAAGCATTTGATCAAAATTTGCATCCATAACGCACTTACTGCGTCCAGAATTTTTTTCTTACAAACATGCATTATATTTCGATGGAAACGGCAAAAATGCAATAACATAAGGCGTGTTATTAAAAAAAAAGGAAATTTGTATCACCAACGACTTATGGGCCACCTGTGATTGTATAAATATTTTTTAAGATGTAGCTCAAGACACCCTATAATTAATATAAACAAATTTTTTTCATATCTTGTATAAAAATAGATATATTGAGCTTTATTGATTTTTTACGAAAATTCTACAAAAATTATATACCATTAAACGATAAACTCTATAGCTAAGGCTACTGCCAAGCATCAGAGAAAGAGTCTATTTGAAATGAATTTTCTGGAAATATTTCATTAAAATGAAAGACAATGATGGTTGAAACTAAGACTTCGGGGTTTGTAAAACATTTTTCTTGAGACATTTTATTTCCATAGCCCGTATTATATTCAAGTTCTCTGCCTAAATGTTGCCAATTTTGACGTTTAAATCGCAACTTTGACGTTTTGTGGAAAACCCCAATTTATTTTTCTTTAAATGCCTATACTTTTTTGTCTTTTGACCTACAGACCTAAATTTTGGTAGGTAGCTTACCACCTATGATGATACAAACCCGTGTACCAAATTTCGTTGCCCTTACTTTGTTAATTCCGGAGATATAATTTTTTTCGAATGAAAACTCAAAATTTTCCCAGAAAACCTTATCCGATTTTCCTGACTAACGAACTTATCCGAGCCATTTACAAAAGGAAGCTACCTGCCAAATTTTATCAAAATCGGTCCATTATTTTTTGAGTTATCGGTGTGATACTTATACATATATATATATATATATATATATATATATATATATATATATATATATATATATATATATATATATATATATATATATATATATATATATATATATATATATATATATATATATATATATATATATATATATATATATATATATATATATATATATATATATATATAAAAATTAAACCGGTCCCGGATATGTGTTCTGGGGGCCTAATTAGCGCTCATTTTAAGAAATTTTTTCAAAATTCAAAAGTCGGGATCTCCTCATTAGTGAATTTTTTAAAGAAAATTCACTAAAATGATCTCCAATTTGGTCAAAAATACATTATTCTCATCGAAGAGCCGCCAAATACAACAAAGCATTATTATGTAGCTAGCCACCAGCCATATATTGACTATCTGACACTCATACCTTTGGAGCTAAACTAGAAAGCATCTAGAGTTAGATCCACATTTATGAACTTCCTTGGAAAGAAACATGTGCGAATACAAAGTTCCATGCATATCGGCGGCCTTAATTACCTTAGACAAAGTAATTTAATTTACATACGTCCCAGGAAATTCAATTACATTAAAAAAACAAGTCAAGTTCTATAGGTCTCAGCAGCTTTGTTTGCGTTAAACAAAACAAATCAATTTCCGCACATTCCCCAAAGACGCACAGAAAATCAAAGTCAACTTCCACACATTCCTGCAAAATCAACTAAGGAAGAAATCCCCAAAGACGTCGAGAATCTCATTTAATCTAGCACCAGAAGCGTTCAGTAAAGCATCCAAACCAACGGCCGTACAACGTCCGTAATCCATAAGCAATCGTCGAATGCTCCATAATAAAATGCAGAGTGCTCACAACAAAACTCAAGTAGAGTCCTTCTTTATACCTAAACTTCTGCATGAACGTTTCTGTATTATACTGAGATAGAGAACACGAAAGGTAATGGCAGAATAAAGTCAGAAACAAAATATCAGGATTCTCAGAAAATTTTATGGAGGATCCAAGATGGAAATCCGATAGAAGAGTGTGAGCTTTCTAATATTGACTACAAGCTTCAAGGTCAAAGAGCGGAGATCATGATAAATGATACACGAATAACAACAATATTCGAAGACTAAGATAGAAGATCTCATGGCCTTTATCAAATACGTTCTGGCAAATTTGACAGCAATATCCATCAATATGCCTACAAGTCCAGAAGAAGAGCGAGCGCAAATGAGCATCATTAATGGGCAGTAGACCAAGTCGCATTGATAATAATAGCTGTCACTCATGCTATTTTTAGTGAATTTTTATTTTAAAAAATTCACTAATAGAGAGGTATCGATGGTGAGACTTTGCAAAAATTCTTTCAATATATATATATATATATATATATATATATATATATATATATATATATATATATATATATATATATATATATATATATATATATAGGTATCCAACCGCTAACTCAAAAAATAATTAACCGATTTTGATGAAACTTGGCAAGTGTCTTTCTTTTATTAATGGCTTGGATGAGTTCGTTAGTCAGAAAAATCGGACGGGGTTTTCCGAGAAAATTTTGAGTTTTCTTTGGAAAATTTTTTTTTCTCTCTTTCAAAAAAAATTTTTTTCTCCGAAAATTACAAAGTTATTATAATTAAATTTTGTAAATATCTTGCCTTAGGAAAGACCTTACTACGTATTAAAATTAAACTCTCTAAGTTTGTAGAAAATAGAGTTATTTAAATTTGAAGCATTTAATAAAAATTCACTACCATAACGCACTTGCTGCGTGCCGAGTTTTTCTTAAATAATTTTATAATTTCAGTCACAGTTCCTGCCGTGGGAGGACCACCGCTACTATGCATGGGAACCGGAAGCAGCATTCTAGTACGGTCCATGTGCAAGAAGACAGAGACGCGAGCAGCCTCATTAAAATGCAACAAATATTGTTACGATTATTCATTGCAGAGATTTATGTACACTTTAAAATTTTGTTTACACAAAAATACTATTAGATGCCTTAGTAACATTTTGTTGACCGGGGGTTAGGTTTACTTTTTAATTTTTAATAAGAGGGGGGATGTTGCATATAATAGTGAATGTTCTGTGGTTGTAAGTGTGGCAACATTGTAGGAGCTGGGGGACGAGCACACATGACAGATAATGACAGAACACAAGTGAGATAAAGAACAGAAAACAACGATGGCATTATCGTAATAGAAAAGCTCTAATTAAAACAAATAAAACTTGATATATTATCAGTCTAATAATACATTCTTATATGTTTCGTCTAAATACCAATATGAACATGATGTCAGGTGTTAGTTATAGCAAATAGGACTGGTTGCATTGGCTAGAGTGAGTCTGAACAAGAATTATTCCTAGAAAATAGGGCGTGGTGTGTGTACGTAAAGAACAAAATGGATATAAAATTACCAGCGACTTTAATATTCGACCAGAATCTAACACAGAATTATGAAAAACTTAAACAGAAGCTTGAAATGTATTTGTTGGCACTAGACTTAGCAGACAAGTCGGATGAACGAAAAATAGCATTGTTTTTGACTGCAGCAGGAGAAGAAGCAATAGATGTGTTTAACATGCTAAAATTGACAGAGCAAGAAAAGAAAGATTATAAAAAGGCTGTACAGAGCTTTGACGAATATTGCAAGCCAAGGAGTAATGTAATATTTCAAAGATTTAGGTTCTTTTCCCGGTCTCAATTGGGAGGGGGAAGTTTTGATAACTTTGTCAAAGATCTCAAAATGATGTCAAGAAATTGTGCTTTTGTGTCACAAGAAGAATCACTAATCAGAGACATAATCGTGTTAGGGATTAGGGATTTGACATTGCAAGAAAAGTTACTCAGCAAAACATAATTGAATTTGAAGATAGCTGAAGATATGTGCAGGTCAACAGAAGCGACAAAATTGCAGGCTAGAGGATTGCAAGGTCAAGAAGTAGCTGCGGTAGTGAGGTGCACAGATGAAAGTATCCCAACTTATCAAAAATGTGGCACAAGCAGGAGTAACCAAAATATTGAACCAAGCGGAAAACATATGACTGTTATAGGTGTGGAAAATGTCACAGCAAAGGGAGGTGTTTTGCGTTTGGAAAAAAATGTAATGCCTGTGGTAAAGTGGGTCACTGTGCGGCCATGTGCTTAATGACACGGAATCAACGTCAGCAGGGAGATAGTAGAAATACGAAGAGATCATCAAGAAATCCAGGTGTTTATGAAATACAAGAAAATAGTGAGGATGAAATCGTTGGCAGTGTTGACGTGAATAGTGTGTGTCCATCAAAGGCTACTGTTGAGAAAGAGTGGTATGAAGTAGTTGTTGGAAATGAATGTTTGGAAATCAAACTATATTGTGGGACACAATGTAATGTTTTACCATTACAATATTTAAAAAAGTTGAAGAAACAAGATGAAGTGAAACATGAAAGTCATGCCTTGGTTTCATATGGCAGTTACTGTCTAGATGTTGTAGGATCTATTATACTAAACTGTTTAGTGAGGAACAAAGTTTATAAGATAAAATTTATTGTTGTAAACAACAAGGGTAAGCCACTTTTTTGTATCAATGCTTGTAGAAGGCTGAATTTAATAAGAAGGGTTGTTGAAAATGTTGAACTAAGAGAAATTGACGTTAAGTCACAGTTTGTATCTAATTACAGAGACGCATTTGAAGGGACTGGTAAAGTTCCTTTCACTTACAAAATTGTTTTAAAGAACGATTATACCCCTGTTTCACGTAGTTGCAGGCGGTTTGCAGATGTAATAAAAAATACACTCAAAACAACCCTAGTTGATTTGGAAAAAACAAAATATAATTGAAAAGGTTGATGAGGCAACCGAATGGGTGAATAACATTGTATGTGTGGAAAAGCCAAAAGGCCCAGTAAGATTATGTTTGGATCCACTTCACCTTAACAAAAATATTTTTTTAGACAGGCATCCAATTCCTACTTTAGAGAAAATTGGAACAAAACTTCAAGAGTATATTTTCTGTTATTGGTATGAACGGTGGATTTTATCACATTCCACTTGATAAACAAAGCGTCAGAAACAGGCCAAAATAAAAGATCATTATGATGTGTCGGCACCGTCAAGATGCGAATTTGTAAAAGATGATGATGTGCTAGTGAAACTACGAAAAGAAGATTCATCTTGGTTCAGGGGAAAAATAGTAGACACTGATGCCTCACCAAGGTCATATAAACTTGTGGATGAAAAAGGCAATATTTACCGAAGAAATTCGTCTTTTCTTAAACACACAAACAACAAAACAGTTGTGAACCCTCATTGTGAAGTAGATTTAAGTTCAAACGTAGAAAGTGAAAACAATACTCTTAGTGTTAGGAGTGAAATGAGTTAGAATATAACTAACAATGATTGTGGATCAGATGCAAATATAATTTTTAATCTAGCGCAAAATGTCAATGCAAATACAAGGTCAGGACAAATTGTGAAGAGACCTAAATATTTGGAAGACTATTTTACATAATTATAATGTCAATCTGTCCAATAGTATATTGTTAAGTTTGTCTTACTTATGGTTAGAATTACTTTTTAATTTTTAATAAGAGGGGGATGTTGCATATAATACTGAATGTTCTGTGGTTGTAAGTGTGGCAACATTGTAGGAGCTGGGGGACGAGGACACATGACAGATAATGACAGAACACATCACAAATGAGATAAAGGACAGAAAACAACGATGGCATAATTGTAATAGAAAAGCTCTTAATTAAAACAAATAAAACTTGATATAGTCAGTCTAATAATACATTCTTTTATGTTTCGTCTAAATACCAATATGTAACACTCTCAACTGCTTCAAGTCATAGTAATTGTGAATCTGTGTTTATCTAATTGTTATTTGTTATTTATGTTAGATCGCATGAACATATTTACCTGTTTTGTTATCTATATTTTGATATGCAGTTTGTTTTTTATAGACCATACCAGTCTCATTGTCTAAACCCTTAAATATAAATATTTGTCTCATAAAGAACTACCGTTATTCATTCCTATTCATTAGCTACACAGCTACACTCAGTACTTCGACCAACTTTTTTTAGTTACCAGTTTAACAATGCACATCTAGTTACTGTGCGTGGTCTCGCGGCAACAGGTGGAATTCGCGAAGTCACACGTATTTCTTGAAGCGCTCATAATAAGGTGCCTCACACACACACGGATTTCGAGTAAGCGATATATTATTTTTGCGGCGAATTATAAAGACTAGTGAAAATCGGATTGTATTCTATCACCCATTAATTAATTTCAGCTGCAAACTTTTATGAGAATGATGTCAACTCTCGGTTCCTCGAAAGATTCTGATAATATTCCAAAAAGACGTAGAATTGATGGTCCCCGTCTTGGTGATCCAAATTGAATTTGACAGGCCTGTATAAGTTAGGTGACTGCAATAGCCTATATTGCATTGTCACCTAACTTATACAGACCTGTCAAATTTTAACCCCGTCCGATAAGGGGCACTGGTTCAAAATATGCTTTTAAAATTTGACCCAGACATACTAACTAACAAACATACTAACAGGCGAGGTTAAATAAAATCTTCTAATAAATATTTAAAGATAAAAATAAATCAGTAAGCACACACTGTCATTATCATAAATTTAACATGGCGGACGTTTCAAGGTGGTGGATTTTTACTTGACAACAATCTCCATGTATTAAGTTAAAGGGCTTTACGAGTAAAATGCAGTAGGATAGCAACGCTTTAATTAATTCAAAGTAGCGGTCGACGCAAAATGGAATATTTTTTCTTAACAATCCAATTTATATATCAACTGAGAAAAATACGTCAAGCTAGGTGGCTCTTCCATAATTTCAATATGGCGGTCAACGCTAAAGTGCGGAATATATATTTTTTACATCCCCTTGATATGGGTCTCAAAAGAAAAGGCTTTACGAGAAAAATACAGTGGGGTAGTTGGAGATTTCATACATTAAAAATGGCAACCTCCTTAATTTTAGTATCCAATGAAAGGTCTTTGCAAGTGAAATACAGTAGCTTAAATGGCACTTTCATAATATAGGGTGGCACATTGAAAACGAAACAGACCGATTTGCGTCCAGATAATTTTTTTTTTAAGAAACGCTGAAACACGTAAATTTTAATATTAAGGGGGACATGTTTTGACGTAAAACTCAACTTTGTCACATTAACCCCTTAAGGGTGCTGATAACAACCCTTATATTTTAAATAGGAAACATGAGTCGAGTGTTACACCATTTAAAAGCTCTCTCTTTTCTGAATTCAGCACATAACTTTTTTTGGAAGTTTTATTAACTCTTTTAAAAAGTATTCACAGTTGAAGATGCAAAAACGCATTTCACTCATTCCGATAAGAAATGTGCTGATAGTCAATGTTTTGTTGGTTTGTAAACAAAAAAACTCGGGACGCACTCGGGAAGTGCGTTATGGTAGTGAATTTTTATTAAAAGCTTCAAATTTAAATAACTCAATTTTCTATAAACTTAGAGAGTTTAATTTCAATGCGTAGTAAGGTTTTTCCTAGGGCAAGATATCCACAAAATTTCATTAAAATAACTTTGTAATTTTCGGAGAAAAAAATTTTTTTCGAAAGAAAATTTAAAATTTGAGTAACTCAATTTTCTCTAAACTTAGAAAGTTGAATTTTGGTACGTAGTAAGGTTGAGGCAACATATATAGTAAATTTCATTGAAACAGCTTTGTTATTTTCGGAGAAAAAAAATTTTTTCGAAAGAAAACTCAAAATTTTTCCGGAAAACCCCGCCTGATTTTTCTGGATAACGAACTCATCCAAGCCATTAATAAAAGACAGGCACTTGCCAAGTTTCCTCGAAATCGGTTAATTATTTTTTGAGTTATATATATATATATATATATATATATATATATATATATATATATATATATATATATATATATATATATATATAAACATATAAAAATTAAACCTATTTACAAATGAACTTTAATAAGATATTATGCTGTGACAATACCTCTCTCAAGCACCCTAAAATATAATCAAAATGTGCACAGTTATATATGTTTTATTTCTTTTTCCCATGTCTTAATACACTACATATTTTATGACAATCGATTTAATTTACTTATTTTATTTCATAAATAGTCGGTTAATAGTGACTTGGAATAAAGTAGACACCACATCTTCAAACATATTAAGAGAATATGAGTAAATCAACAGCAACTGGGAATGAATTCGGTCAGTCGCCCAGCCACGTGGTTAAAAAACACTGTTTGTCTGAGTGGTTACAACTCTAGATCTAAATAAAAGGACTGTAACAGCGGCAGAAGCAGAAGTCAATGGAAGGTTGATGAATGAATCTCATGAGTCAATAAGAAAAGCATTGACTAACCAACAGCAACCACATACTTATGATTCAAACATGTTTCAAATTTGAGTAGCTCAATTTTCTGTAACCCTAGAAAGCTGAATTTTGGCACATAGTTAGGTATTTCCCAAAGAAATATGTAGACCAAATTTTATCGAAATTTTCGGAAAAAAAAATTTTTTTTGAAAGAAAACTCAAAATTTTCCCGGAAAACCCCGTCCGATTTTCCTGGCCAACGAACTCATCCAAGCCATTAATAAAAGAAAGGCACTTGCCGAGTTTCATCTAAATCGGTTAATTATTTTTTGAGTTATCAGACGGATACATATATATATATATATATATATATATATATATATATATATATATATATATATATATATAAATAAATATATATATATATATATATATATATATATATATATATATATATATATATATATATAAGCATATAAAAATTCAAACTGACCCCGGATATGGGTTCTAGGGGTCCTAATTCGCGCTCATTTGAAAGAATTTTTGCAAAGTCTCACCATCGATACCTCTCTATTAGTGAATTTTTTTAATAAAAATTCACTAAAATTGACTATCAGAACATTTCTTATGGGAATGAGAGAAATGCGGTTTATTATTTGAGTTTATCGGTCGGTTTGATACTTGATAGTACTACCGAAAATTAATTTCACATTGGTGTATTCTGTAGAAGAAAGAGTTAAAATAGTTACTTTTTTTCAAAAACGATGACTGTGCCAACCGTACCGCAAATTTGTTTAATGAACGACATCCGAACAGACATGTTAACAAAAAATACATTTTGGAGTTAGTTGTAAAGTTTCGACAAAGTGGTTCAGTAGCCAACAAAAAACGGGATCCTGAACGTGAATTTCCGGTTAGAAATGAGACTACTGAGATTGAAGTTTTAGGACAAATTGCTGCAAACCCAACATTGAGCACGAGAAAATTGGCCACTGTTTCAAAAATAAAAAGAAGAACTATTCAGCGAATATTGAAGCATCATAAATTTCACCCGTATAAAATTCATCTTATACAACAACTGAATGAATATGATTTTGATCGGCGGCTGGAGTTTTGTGAAGTTATGACTGCACGAATAGCTGATAACGGGAACTTTCTGTTCAATATCTGTTTTTCAGACGAGTGTACGTTTTTATTAAACTCTACAGTCAATCGTCATAATTGTCGTTATTGGGCAGATAATAATCCAAGAAATTTGCACGAAGTCCACACTCAAACTCCACCGAAATTAAATGTCTGGACTGGCATTTTTGGAGACCATTTAATCGGACCACTTTTTCTTGATGGCAATTTGAGTGGCGAAACGTATTTGGAGTTACCAGAAGATATCGTTTACCCTCTACTAATTGACATTGTTGAAAATGATGATCGTTATCAAGAAAAGCAATTTGTGTTTCAACAAGATGGAGCTCCTCCGCATTTTTCACAACGTGTTTAGGGAGTTTTTGAACAGAGAGTTTCCAGAGCAATCGATTGGACGTAGAGGTGCTATTGAGTGTCCTCCTAGATCACCGGATTTAACTCCTTTAGACTTCTTTCTAGAGTAGAATTTTCGCAAGAGAACCGGAGTCTCTGGAAGAATTACGACGACGCATTGTTGAAGAATGCCGTCTAATAACTCCACAAATGCTCCAGAATGTCAGAGCTCGTTTTGAACAAAATTTGTACTGTTGTATGGAAGCTGGTGGTCAACAATTTGACACTTACTTAACTGAATAAACATTTTTGAACGTTTGGTTTTGTTTGGAGTTTTATGTCAAAACATGTCCCCCTCAATAAAAAAATTGACGTGTTTCAGCGTTTTTTTTAAATTTCCCTGGACGCAAATCGGTCTGTTTCCTTTTCAATGCGCCACCCTGTATAAATATGGCTATTTTGTTCGTACACCTGAGTAATAAAGGCATGTTTTTGGGAGAATTTTTTATTTTTAACATATTTTGATACCACCTTTGTATAAATAGAAACATGCAGACAAATCCAATGCGCATCAGAACAATTAATTATTGTTATGTATATCATAATTACTTTTTAGATAAACTAGAAATAAATCCTTGTACTATGACCTGTATGAGTAAACAATTTTTGATCGGTCGCAAAGGGAGGTGTGTCATGATAACTTCTCAACTCTTGTTTTATTTTAGAAACGTTATCTAGAAAAAACTGATCTTTCACATTTCTTAATTTGATAGCCTATCATTCTAGAAAATATTGATGTATTAAAAAAATTATATATTTTGGCAAGTAATGACCGTAGAATTTTGAGATAAAGGTTGGTCCACATGATGTTTAGCCCCATTAAATATTTTATTTAGAGTTTAAGAAACATGTGTTTTGTTTAACTAACATTTCACATACCCAATTGAATATAGTGTTTTTCAGATGAAAGCTAAGAATATGCTTTTTCCCCTTAAATTTCTGTATATTATTAGTTATTTGAAATATGCTATTTTTTCTAAGTGGTAATTATTTTCTTGTTTTCGGAGGTCTGCATGCGACATTATACTGTATGATAAGATTTTATATTTTCGTTAGTCGTTCGCGAGGTATTAGACGGAGAGCCAGGGGTGAAAAAATTCTCTGAATTTACAAAAGCTCATTTTTTTATAGTTAATTAGGTACGCTGTGCACGTACACATATTCTGGTCAGTCAAGCGGATCTTAGAACAGGTGCCACAGGTGCGCCAATAAAGATGTCGTTTTTACCGGGGTAATAAAATGAATTTACAAAAGCTGATAATAGTTATACAGATTCTATATTTTATAACAATTAAAGTTATGTCAGTCAGTCAGCTGCATACGGGAACAGAGCTGGTCAGTCAGTTCGAATGTGTGCATGAAAAATAAAGAATGTGCAATTTATTTACAAAGCTTCGACATTTTTTGTGGGTATATATTGATCTGTTAAACGTTAAAAAATTGTCAGTCAATTGTTTTGTAGAACAACGTCAGTCAGTCGGCGAAAAAATATATAAAAATTTCTTGCGCGCCGGCGGCTTTACAGGAGGCATGCTCGCTCTTCTCCTCCCATTATTATTATTTAAAATATCAGAAAACTATGTGAAATTATAATTTGTAATTATAAGTTATTAATTGGTATTTTAATTGATTATATATATATATATATATATATATATATATATATATATATATATATATATATATATATATATATATATATAGTATATTAACAGACAATTTATTCATTTAATAAAGTGTAACATAAACGGGATAACATTGCGAAAAAAATATTAAAAAATTAACTATTAAAACAAACGTATAGTTGATGATTATTCTATACAAAGAATATATGTCTATATTAAAAATTATTTTTTTTCAATCACATTCAAAATCCAATTCTTCCTCTGAATCTTCGAATTCACGAGTTTCCCTTTCGTGATCTGAAATATCTAACTGATATTTCTGACTGAGATTCTGATTGATTATATAAAAACTAAGTGAAATGATGTAATTTCAATCTTATAATTCAATTTAGCAATCGTATTATTTACAAACCTAAATTTTTCTGTGGGGGTTGAATGACGACGTCGTTGATTAGCGGGAGTAGCTGATCACCTTCAAACCAATGAAATTCATAAACATTGTCACTACTCTTCCAGCCGTGATCCATTTGTAATGCGCATTACACCAAATGTTGGCGATGTAAGCGGCTCTTAAAATGTGTTGCATTAACTCAGTCTCACACGGCGGCAAGCTCGATCCGTCAATATTTTTAACTTTAATTTTAAATGTATCATCATTGCTGGAACTACAAATGTATGCTTTCGAAAACATGACAAATCGTGCGTGCTTCATTACCTGTTTTTAATTTTTTTAATCCATATAAATTGCAAACAAATTGGCTGTGTGTTGAATTTGAATACTCCATATATTGAACATTTAATATAAATTTCTTATTGCATAATTTTTAAAAATTGGATAAAAGACATTAAACTATATTAAATAAAGAAATAAATTGTCTCTTAACGTTATTAATATACTTATATGTTTTAATAAAACAATAAGTTATTAATTTATAACTAAAAATTATAATTTCACATAGTTTTCTGATATTTTAAATAATAATAATGGGAGGAGAAGAGCGAGCATGCCGCCTGTAACGCCGCCAGCGCGTACGAATTTTTTATATCTTTTTTCGCTGACTGACGGGCGTTGTTCTACAAAACAGTTGACTGACTATTTTTTTAATGTTTAACAGATCAATATATATATCCACAAAAAATTTTCAAGCTTTGTAAATAAATTGCACATTATTTATTTTTCGTACACACATTCGAACTGACTGACCAGCTATGTTCCCGTATGCAGCTAACCGACTGCAATAACCTTTATTGTTATCCAATATAGAATTTGTATAACAATTATCAGCTTTTGTAAATTCATTTTATTCCCCGGTAAAAACGACATCTTTGTTGGCGCACCTGTAGCACCTGTTCTAAGATTCGCTTGACTGACCAGAATATGTGTACGTGCACATCGTACCTAATTAACTATCAAAAAATCAGCTTCTTTAAATTCAGAGAATTTTTTCGCCTCTGGCTCTTAGACTATATACAAGCAGGTACTAAGGAGTACTTAAGTTACAACTGCAAGCGTAATCATTTTTTCAAGAAAAATTTTATCTCTTTACTATAATCTCATCTGAGCTTCTCGCATTAAGCAAAACGTTCGTGAACCAAATCTAAACCATTGAAAAAAATCAGTATCTTAGTCTTCAAATCAATCCTCATCCGCATATATTACTTCGCTGTTTGTCCAAAATCCTTAATTTTTCAAATGCGTTTTGAGCCTCGGGAATAAATGGTAAGCTGATTGTTTTAAATCAAGAGAATAGGGCAGGTGGTTGGTCAAAATTCCTTGCAGTGCATTTAACGACTTGCGAGCGGGAGCGTTGTCTTGCAAAGATAGTACACATTGGGCCTTATTTCCGCAGAGTTTTTCCACAGTGTGCTCGCATAATGTAGTTATAATGTCACTATAGTATGCTCCTGTGACATTTCTACCTTGTTATGTTATCAGAACATACATATATATATATATATATATATATATATATATATATATATATATATATATATATATATATATATATATATATATATATATATATATATAAAATAAAAATATTAAGAGATACAATTTTCAGCATGCCAATTTTGTTGGTCTTTATAAAAGTTTGACTAGTGTCGATTGGTCACATTTGCATGGTATTGGGAATATGGACCTTTCATGTGACTACTTCTACGACACCTTATATGGTCTTTCTGATCAATGTCATCTTCGAGGTGATACCCAGTGTGGTATAACCACCAAATAATTGATAAGGTTAAACTCAAAGTAAAAATTTATAAAAATTTAAGAGAAAGTGGTAGTTTTTATTATTGAGGATTTTACAACAGTCTGCGCAGGGAGATAACATCTAACATCTAACAGATGCTGAATATAGAGAGCATTTTGCTTCGCAGCAACCCATCGACGTTCTGGTGTTCCATTAGAAATAAGTCTAGAAGATCCCGTATTCACAACTAATTTGTGGGTGATTCTGAAGAAATCATTGGCTCTCCACAGGACGTAAATGGTTTTGCTCATCAATTTTCTAAAGTATGTTTGCACACTAATTCATATTTAGTAGTTCCATCTAATATTAGTCCACTTAATTATGTTGAGTTTATAACAGAGTATGAAACATTGAGTGCATTAAAAAAGCTACGGCAAGAGCTTACATGTCGACCAGACGGGGTACCAAGCTTTTTGGTGCGTGACTTGTGCAAGCCTTTGACTAATATTTATAGTTTGTCCTTTAGCATTGCCAGATATCCCTTTCATTGGAAACAAGGTAGAGTTTGTCCCGTGCATAAGGGTGGGGATACTTTGCACTTGAAAAACTATCGGTCTGTGGTGGTGTCTGCTATGTTGTCAAAGCCCTTTGAGAGTGTCCTCTATGATGGTATATATTATGAGTTTAAAAGTAGGTTAAGCTGTAATAAGCACGGCGTCGTCAGAGGCAAACATTGCGCAGTTTATCTCTGAAGCTCTTGATTCTAATGTCCAGGTTGATGTTGTTTATACTGATTTTTCAAGAGCATTCGACAGGTTGGATCCTGGCATTTTAATTTTAAAGTTTAAACAGTCATTGTCTTCACCTTGCTTTATAAACGTAATTGAATCCTATTTGTCCGTCGTATATTAGCTGTTGAATATCTTGGTCATTTGTCATGTAAGTATGTAGCATACCCCGGTGTATCGTTAAAATATGAGCAAAAGATCTATTGTAAATAAAAATTGTTTCGTACAAATAATAAAGACGTTAGAAAATTAACATACTAGTGTATATACCTGCTTGTACATACATCTGTGATGTCGACGGTGGTAGAGTGGTCTAAGCGGTCTGCATCCTATAATCAAGTCCTATAATAAGACGAGTTCTAATCCTAGTTAGCGACCTCACTTTTCATTAATTTTTTTAATCTTTCATTTCATTTTACCGTTATCTGATCAGATTTTTGTTATTCCGATGAATTTTTTAGCGAGTTAAAAAAAAAATAATAATCTAATAAAGAGGAGATGAAAACTTTCAATTTGAATAGCATATCTGGTTGTTTGTTCTTGCCCTAACTTAGTGAAACCGTTCCATATTTAATACAGTCGTAGACTTTTACTGTGGCTTCACAACTACTGTTTTTTCTGCACGCGATTTCAATTTTTAGTAAATTTTCTGTAAAAACTTCACCAACGAAGAGGTCGCGACTTTTGAATTTTAAACCTCTTCAAATGAGCGCATATAGGCTCCCTAGAATACAACATCCGGAGCCAGTTTTAAATTCTATACATACGTGTATATATATATATATATATATATATATATATATATATATATATATATATATATATATATATATATATATATATATATATATATATATATATATATATATATATATATATATAACCATAACTCAAAAAATGAGTCAAATTTGGTGAATACCTTCCTAAGTGAAGATTGCAACCTGTCATGAGCACTGATAAGTACAGTTGGAGAACCCAAATCACCACAACCCATATTTTTAAAGACCTGACGATCGTTTCACTAACAAATCTAGAGTCATCAGGGGATAAAAATTTTGAGTACCTTCATTTTGCAAGTGTTTCATTAGTCAAGAAAATCAGCTAGTTTTTGCTCTAAAATTTTATGGTTTCTTTCGAGAAAAAAATTATATCTCCGGAAATAAAGTTATCGCAACTAAATTTTATACGCGGGTTTGCGTCATGACAGATAAATTACGTATCAAAATTTAGATCTGTAGGTTTGGAGGCAAAAAGTCTACAGGCATTTAAAGAAAAATCGGAATTTTCCTCTTAGAACGTGAAAGTCGCGATTTAAAACGTCAAAATGGGCAACATTTAGGCAAAGAACGTGATACGGATACGGATTATGTAGAGAACATGTAGCAAGAAGAGTGTTTGGCAAAACCCATCAGTTTCAGCTTCAACCGTAATTATCCTATATCCTAAAATATTTGCAGAACATTAATTTCATATAGACCCTTTCTCTGACGCTTGCGCAGTAGTTTCAATTATAGAGTTTATCGTTTAATGGTCTCTAATTTTTAGCGCTTGTAGAAGAAATTCCTTATTGAGAAGACCACTACTATTGAATTTGGTAAGATTTAGTTTCAGATTTTACTTGTTTTCATATATATATATATGGTGATGCATTTCTACGGTAAAGCTCAATATAGCCGTTATTATACAAGATAAGAGAATAATTTGTATATGTTAATTATAGGCTGTCTTGAGCTGCATCCTATAAAATTAGTTTTACAATCATAGGTGGCCCATAAGTTGTTGGTGATACAAATTTCCTTTTCTTAATCGAACACACCTCATATTATTACATTTCCATCGAAATATAACGCGTGTTTGTAGGAAAAATAAACTCAGGACGCAGCAAGGGTGTTATGGTAGTGAATTTTCATTGTATGTTTCAAATTTCTTTTTTCGGGAACATTTTGGGTTTATTTTCGCAAAATTTTGTACATTTTTAAACAATAAAGTTATTTTGATGAAATATGGTACATTTTTACTACTATATAGGTTATAGTTGGCTATACTCCGGAATTATTTAACTAAGATCCAGTGTTAATTATCACGGAGAAATATAACAGTAAACATAAAGAACCAATGAAAATTATTTACGAACTTATACAAGACAGAATTGAAAATTCCAAATACAGGATGCTAAAACGTACGAAAAAGGACACTAATTAACCTTTTAAAGAAGGAGATATAATATACGAAAAGATTTCTTCCGGGTTTCATACAAAACACGGAAACCCATTTACAGGACCGTACTCAATCATCTCTATTTCAGAACACAACAAAGCAATTATCTTAAACCACAGAACTGACGAAAAATCAATCACACATTTACGAAAGCTGCGTACTTCAGGTTCGTCCTCTTCACAGGAACAAAATCCCAGTTAGAAGACTTGACAGACAGTCCAGGCATACTACCCAAAAAACTAGGACCTGCGTATTCAGAAAACGACAAACGGAGACGAATACATATACATGACCTTACAGAGTTAGGAACTGACTATGACACGATTGAAACATATTTCCAAAACACTATAAAAGTCATAAATGACGACTACAGACTAGAATATCAGAATATTTTTCCCAATATTAATATTATGTATAATTGTAATAATAAGAATAAAAACATTAATAAAGGTATCATAAACGGATTGGGATCAATATTTAAGTCTATTACAGTCAATTTAGATGCAGGAGATGGAGAAAGTATTTATCGATCACTCGATATCCTAAATAAAGATAAAACAAAATGCACCAATTGTTAAGCGCTCAAACGTCACTAATTTAAGAGTTTGAGAAGACCACAGAAAATTTGGATTATAGTGAGGAAGTAATAGTAAATAGAATAAATGATTTAGAATACATACATGACAGCTTAAAAAGGGAATATTTAACAAATTTTCATAGAATACAACACTTATAACTTTTATCGCAAATAAGCTACCTATTAAGTAACATTCAGGAAATAGTATTAACAACAGAAAATGCCATTATGTTTTCAAAATTAAATACTTATCATACATCAATACTAAAGCCAAAATTCATAATAAATGAAATAAATAATATCCAAAACCATATCACTAAATCACGCCTCGTTGCCAGAGATGATTACACTTTACGAGAAAATATTTAAAATTAAACAGTCCAATTTAATTACAAAACTATATTTCAAATAAATGTGCCTTTAACTGGCAAATCAGATTATACGTATTACCAACATTACCTGTTCCTAGAGGTCCTGACGTATTCACAATGATTATACCCAGAACCAAATACTCTATTCTAAGTAGCAAACCATATGCAGATAGAAACAACCAATGCAAAACCTTAAAAGACCAGCTCTACTTTTGTGGAGACGACAACCCAACAGAATTCAAAGAAAACAACCCTTGTCAAATCGAACTCATCAAATTTGAAAAACCAGTCAGTACTTGTAACCAAGAATTTGTCAAAATTAATAAAACAACCGTTTCAAGATATTGGAATACCCAGTATATAATTGTCGGACCTGAAGAAATCAAACATAGAAAAAGCTGCCAAGAGCAAGAAGAAACCAAAATAATAACTGGCACAAAGTTACTGACTTTAAAACCAAAATGTCAATTAATAATCTACGATAAGAAATACAATACAATACAAATGACGTCAGAAACACAACAACTATTTAACCCACCCGGATTGGATATAATAACTCAAGAGAACCAGTACTTACAAATCAACTATCAGAACACAAATTAGAAAATGTGCCATTACACAATCTTAACCGCATTAAACAACAACTTCAATCAATAAAAGGTAGAATTCCAGGAGAAATAAATCTTCCAATTTACAACACCAGCATTTGGACAATTTTGCTATATATCATACAAATAGCAGTCATAGCAGCAGCAGCAATCCAGATTATAAGAAGAAAATTGAAGAAAACCAAGACGGAAACTACAGAAAGCACTCAAACCGGATTTCCCATGAAAACCTAGAACGAACCATAAGCTTCGTCTATAGGGAGAGGAGATACCAGCATCGGGAACAATAGGTTATTAGAAGACATAGTGATACAGTGTAAGACAATAGACAGCACAACCGCAAAGGAGCCGATCCAACTAAGACATCAATGAACAATGGGATAGCTGATGCAGAGAGACACCTGCATCCAAGAATAATCGACGCCTCATCCACAATTATACAAAAGGGCATAGCACAAAAACTCGTCGTTCACTTCCCATCGCAATTTAATCTGAGTCATTGCGTGCTACGTAATTTTATATCACATTTATGTTGATATCACTATTTTAGTATTTCTACTTCATATGTATAACTTAGTGTATTTTTGTAATAGTAAAATAAAATTGTTTTAAAAAGTAATCGTGTTACCCTAAAAGTTAAGTCACGTTATATAGTTTGTAAAATGTCCTAGTTAAGACTAGAAATACAGATGTATAAATCCAAGTTTTTTTCCTAAAATCAGATACCTACGATAAAATAAAAATACAAAAAATAGAAAAGGCGTTGTTAGTACGTTGTAGAGATAATACGTAAATTAAATTTATTGCGTTAGTTAATTGTATAATCATTTAAACTAGAACATTTAAATGAAAATCAGTCAACTTGCCTTTTTTGAAGTAGTTACTGACGCAAGAACTGTTCGCGTAATCTGCTGTACATATATTTTTGTCAATTTACGAATAAAGAAAATGTATTGTAATAATGTAAAAACTACATTGGCATATACATAAGATAACTGTTGAATTTGTTTAATTGCATGCTATAAAAAATCACCTAATTAAATTCAGCTGTCCACGCAAATTTAAAGCTAGAACTAACTGTTTGTATTATTTTTAACGTATGCAATTGACATGTTTTTAGGTGATAATGTCAGCTTTATTAGACAAAAAACAACTAACATTTTAATTAGCTGAACTGTTATCAAAGTCAATTTTACTTTTGTATCCACCTTGTCCTCCCGATTGATAAAAACGCGAAGACGCAGCAAGTGCGTTATGGTAGTGAATTTTCATAGAAATGATCTGGCACCAAAAATTTTATTATAACTTTTTTTCTTGCAACATAGAAATCTAAATTTTTGTGTATAGTTTACTTTTTATATCGTAAACCTACCTACCAAATTTGGTTATCATAGCTTTTTTAGTTTTAAGATAAAAAAATTTTTCGAATGAAAACTCAAAATTTTCCCGGAAAACCTCGTCCGATTTTCTTTACTAACGAACTTATCCAAGCCACTTACAAAAGGAAGGTACACGCCAAATTTTATCAAAATCGGCCCATTATTTTTTGAGTTTTCGGTGTGACACACACACACACACACACACACACACACACACACACACACACACACACACACACACACACACACACACACACACACACACACACACACACACACACACACACACACACACACACACACACACACACACACACACACACACACACACACACACACACACACACACACACACACACACACACACACACACACACACACACACACACACACACACACACACACACACACACACACACACACACACACACACACACACACACACACACACACACACACACACACACACACACACACACACACACACACACACACACACACACACACACACACACACACACACACACACACTCACACACACACACACACACACACACACACACACACACACACACACACACACACACACACACACACACACACACACACACACACACACACACACACACACACACACACACACACACACACACACACACACACACACACACACACACACACACACACACACACACACACACACACACACACACACACACACACACACACACACACACACACACACACACACACACACACACACACACACACACACACACACACACACACACACACACACACACACACACACACACACACACACACACACACACACACACACACACACACACACACACACACACACACACACACACACACACACACACACACACACACACACACACACACACACACACACACACACACACACACACACACACACACACACACACACACACACACACACACACACACACACACACACACACACACACACACACACACACACACACACACACACACACACACACACACACACACACATATATATATATATATATATATATATATATATATATATATATATATATATATATATATATATATATATATATATATATATATATATATATATATATATATATATATATATATATATATATATATATATATATATATATACATATACATATAAAAATTGAAGCTGACACCGGATATGGGTTCTAGGGGTCCTAGTTCGCGCTCATTTGCAAAAATTTTTTCAAAATTCAAAAGTCGGGATCTCCCCATTAGTGAATTTTTTCTACGAAAATTCACTAATAAAGGCACATTAGGCTTGGATTTAGTAACTCTATAACGGCAAATTTAACTCTCCAACCCACATTATGGAGTTAAAGAATTAATTAACTAAAAAAATATAACATAAATTAACTCAGGGCTTGAATTTTGGCACTTGCAGTTTAGGTTTCAAGATGCACAAATGAAAGTCAGGAGTTATGAGTAAAATCAGTTTATTAAAGGATTATTGAAGGTATACAATGCAGCAAATTTAATCAAGCAAATTTAATAAAAGAAAAGATATGAGTTTATTACTTTAACTTAGCATATAGTACTGTAAAAATGAGTTGTGGAGCATACACTACTTTAAAAAGAAAAACTCGGGACGCAGCAAGTGCGTTATGGTAGTGAATTTTTATTAAATGCTTCAAATTTAAATAACTCAATTTTCTATAAACTTAGAGAGTTTAATTTTAATACGTAGTAATGTCTTTCCTAAGGCAAGATATCCACAAAATTTCATTAAAATAACTTTGTAATTTTCGGAGAAAAATTTTTTTTTGAAAGAAAACTCAAAATTTTCTCGGAAAAACCCGTCCGATTTTTCTGGCTAACGAACTCGTCCAAGCCATTTATAAAAGAAAGGCACTTTCCAACTTTCATCAAAATCGGTTAATTATTTTTTGAGTTATCAGACAGATACGTACATATATATATATATATATATATATATATATATATATATATATATATATATATATATATATATATATATATATATATAAACATATAAAAATTGAAACTGACCCCGGATATGGATTCTAGGGGTCGTAGTTCGCACTCATTTGAAAGAATTTTTGCAAAGTCTCACCATCGATACCTCTCTATTAGTGAATTTTTTTAATAAAAATTCACTAATTATGCATATTGTGCTTTCTCAATATTCTGTGTATTGCCCAGATAGATAAACCCAAATCTTGAGACCTACTTCTAACGAACTATAATTTCATTCATTTCATTGTCTTCAATTTTGAAACGTTTAACAACGCGTCGTGTCAGTATTATTCCATGACTTGACGACTTACTTTCAATTATGCTGATATTTGTTCTATTCATTGGAGCCAAATAAAGGAATCTGTTCTTAAATGTTCGAACTGTTGTCTCAACTATTCTGTTACATTCACCATATATTGAAAACAAATTGAAAACATCATCTGCAGAATAACAAACTAGCATGTCGAACATTAACACTGCCACTGCCTATCCTCTCATGTGATCCTAATACTAGAGACGTGAAAATCGTCTCGTCGTTTCTACGTTTTTTGTGGTAAAAACTTGATGTTAAATATTAAATGCTTCAAATTTAAATAACTCAATTTTCTATAAACATAAAGAGTTTAATTTTGGTGTGTAGTAAGATCTCTTCTAACGCAAGTTATCTACCAAATTTCATTAGAATAACTTTGTAATTTTCGGATAAAAAAAAATTTTCGAAAGAAAATTTAAAATTTGAATAACTCAATTTTTTATAAACTTAAAAAGTTGAATTTCAGTTAGTAATATCTCTCCTAAGGCAACATATATAGTAAATTTCATTATTAAAACAGCTTTGTTACTTTCGGAGAAAAAAAAATTTCGAGAGAAAACTCAAAATTTTCCCGGAAAACCCCGTCCGATTTTTCTGGCTAACGAACTCATCCAAGCCATTAATAAAAGAAAGTTACTTGCCAAGTTTCATCGAAATCGGTTAATTATTTTTTGAGTTACCAGACGGATATATATATATATATATATATATATATATATATATATATATATATATATATATATATATATATATATATATATATATATATATATATATATATATATATATATATATATATATATATATATATAAACATATAAAAATTGATACTGACCCCGGATATGGGTTCTAGGGGTCCCAGTTCGCGCTCATTTGCAAAAATGTTTGCAAAGTCTCACCATCGATACCTCTCTATTAGTGAATTTTTTTAAATAAAAATTCACTAAAACCACAGATAAATAATTTACTTAACTCCAGCTTTATATTGCTGCCTCTAGGGTGGTGATCACATATGTCTAGCCCTGGATGTTGGGGTTGCCTCAGAGACTTCGTGGGGAAACAGCTCCGTTCAGCAAGGTGTCATCTATCGAGATGCTGATCTCATGGTTTCATTCAGGGAGGTGTTGTTGAGGGCTGCTTAAGGGATTCATCTATCCAGGTGTTGTTCACAGGGCTGCTCTTTAACCAGGTGCTATTTAGGGTTGCTTGAAGGTCGCTCCCTAGCCAGGTGTTGTTTAGGTCTTCTTGAAGGCCGCTCCTTAACGAGGTGTTGTTTAGGTCTTCTTTAAGGCCGCTCCCTAACGAGCCGTTGTTTAGGGTTTCTTGTAGGTCGCTTTCTAACGGGGTGTTGTTTAGGGCTTCTTCGGGGTGTTGTTTAGGGCTTCTTGTAGGCCGCTCACTAACGGGGTGCCATTTAGGCATGCTGTTTTCCGACTAAAATTTAGCTGTAAAACATCATTTATTGGTTAATTTGAAACAGAAGAGAGCGTGGCACGCATTGCAAGCGTTTATAAAGATTTTCTTATCTAGACACGTCATGGGGCTACCGCGGCTGCAGGCGTATTCCATTGAGTTGGGATGCGGTAGAGTAACCGACCGCCGAGTTTGACGTCACTGAAGGGACTTAGACTCTGACGTCACTCAAGGGATTGATTCAGAAGCTTAAAGATAAAAGGCGTTAACATGTGTGACATATCACGCTTATTTTAAATGCACGCGACATGTTACAACTCTTAGACCTTAGAGATAATCTGCGGTGATATCTAGGGAGTATGGAAATTGCGGCTCCAGAATCGAACCACTTTTGACAGTGGCTCTAAAACAGGAGCCAAAACCGCGAGATATTTGAATGCAATATTTGCTTCGGTTCAATCTGCGAGCATAGTATGTCTTACATGTATATATTTATTAATATAGTTTTTTCGGGGTATCACAGAAAACATTCCGTATTTGATTTGGAGTTTAAATTCCGTTTATGAATACTGCATACAATCACTAATTGAGCAGTCAATTAACAATCACCGTAAACAGATGCCCTTTATATACAGGGCAAGTCAAAAAGTAAAAACATCGAAAATTTACTCTTGATTTACAAACATCCTATATGAAGTAGAGGACTCAAATTTGGTACAAAAGTAAGCTGGGTACGCAAAAATACGTTCTGTTCTCCATAATGCCGTAAAATATTGTCTAATAGGATATCTCAAAAATTCGACCCCTTTGAAGGGTCATAGTTGGCACTAAAAAGAGGAAATTCCGTTTTTTTATACAGCTAAGAAAGGTTCATCGCGTACTACCACATGAAAAAAATAACCATTTGATTCGGTCAACGCGTTCCAAGATAAGGGGGTTGCGCTTTAAAATCACACACACTGTATAATATATATATATATATATATATATATATATATATATATATATATATATATATATATATATATATATATATATATATATATTATTGTATTTGAGCCAATGGTTCTTTTATCTTCCTGTCCCTGTCCCGCAAAAAAAATGAATTGCCTTAAAATGGATATCATGTTGAGGTGTCTGTTGCAGCTCTTTAACGTTTATCGGCTGTAACGTCAAATTGGCAGCAACGTCTTTGTATGTTTCATGATTGCTCTTGACTTTGCAGGAACTGAGTGATATCACCAGCCTCCTTCCTTGGACATTTTTTTAGTTCTAACGATATTTCGAAATTTTTGACAATAGTTGTTGCTGATGGTGGATATTAGGATCTGTCTATTTTGCAGTTGAGTTATTATTTCGTATGGGGTCTTCACTGTGGCAGAAGTGAAATTTCTAACTTGTCAAGCTGACAGCGTTCTTCTCGTGGGCGATTATTGCATATAATCACGTCTGCTATAGAGGGATACCCCTCTTGGTTTCATAAGTTTGAAGAAAGTGTTTCCAAATAGTATGAACTGGGTGGTGCTAGGAGAATAAAATTTTGTGGTATGCGGTAAACACGGAAATAGAACCGAAATTGGGCTGTAAGATAGGAATTTTTAAAAGGGCCAACAATCGTATCTTTGAGCAATAAAGTCTGAAATTCTACTACTCCAAAAACATAATTGTTGTCAAAGTCGATCAAATAATTTGTGTCAAGGCTTAACTTTAAGTGATCAATAATGTTTATTGAGTCGCTAGTGGTGAAGAGCTCTATATTAATAATTTCGTTAAAGTTCAAAGAAATCGTTATTTGCATTATCTCTATACTATGAAGCATTTTAATAGCTACGTGAATGTAAAAATTGATTTTACTTGCGAATTCTCTCTTTCGTTATCTAAGGTGGCAAAAATCTGATAAATGTGATCTAATGAGTAAAGATTGGTACCTGTGACGAGCACTGACAAGTACAATTTGGAGAACCCAATTCATCACAATACAGTTTTTAGACTGTTTTAGACTGTTTTGGTTTTAGTTTATTCATCCCTCTGATATCGCTAAATTTGTTTACGAAACGATTTACAGGTCTAAAAACTGCATTATGATGAATTGGGATTTCTAAATTAATATGATCTAAATTTTGATTAATATTTTATTGGTCGTTTTCGAATTTTTGTGTAATTATATTATATTTCCTATTTTTAATTAAAGGGCCTGCTCCGTAAATTAATTCACGCATTGATAGTTTTTGTAGTTCATTTTTTAAACCTGACAAATGGTCATCAAACCTTAATAGACATCATTCGTTACTTGCAGACATTTCTGCAGTGTTTGAAAATTTAGAATCTTTCAATAATGTGTTATAATTAATTTCTATATTGTTTCCATATCGGGATAATCGCTTTATGTATGATATTGAGAATATACAGGGACAGATTTGCGTGGCCTTGAAATTTTTCGCCAGTAAATCTGGTAAGAGCCAGCTTTTTTTAAAGGGATCATGTGTACACCCACACACACACACACAAATATATACATATACATATACATATATATATATATATATATATATATATATATATATATATATATATATATATATATATATATATATATATATATATTGTATTGATATTTAGCAATATCAAACTAAATTTATTAGCTGCTTCACGCAAAGCTTAAAACTAAGTACTTACAAGTAAACTAGAATATCACTTACCACTATTTAAAATAACGATAATTGTCAAAACATTAACACTGCCACTAAATGTCAATACTGTGGAAAACCTGGCAGCAATGTAAGTGGGTTTCGAAGGTGGTATCGTGCAAAAGACTGATCTCAGTCAAAACGGTTTGTGTAAAATACTGAAGAGCAGTTCCAATGAATTCTTGAAATCAATCTGAAATGCAGAGGTAAAATATTTTAAAAACAAATATAATAGGAAAATTCACGAACTAGGTGTAAATAAATGTCGATGATATGATAATATTGGTGATCTTGTATAAGATCATGAAATTAATTAATGAAAAGAGATCCAAAAACACAGTCCTCAAATAATAAACAGAGTAGATGATTCGTAAATTGAAATTTGAAAATAATGTACTGAAACAGATAGATACTCCAAACTAGTGAAATTCAAAAGACTTTGAATAAGCTACAATAAGACATTTAACAATTAGTGAAATGTAGCGTGAAATAAAAACAAATAGGTATAATTTGGATAAATAATAGCTGATATATGCTTGCTATAAAATTTGAAAATTGTTTTGCTGGTTATATATATATATATATATATATATATATATATATATATATATATATATATATATATATATATATATATATATATATATATATATATATATATATATATATATATATATATACATGTATGTATAGAAATATTAAGGTTTGTACTAACCTGTTAAAATGTTTATAATATCCAGACACCACTACTTACAGTTTGAAAAATAGTTTCTATGTAATTTTAAGTGTTTTTAAAATAACCTAGAATATGTCATTAATAATTACAAGTGGGGTTAATAAGTGAATTTGACATTTGTCAACATAAATTCAAATCCATTTTTCAGTTCGACGTGTACATAGACAAATACAACATGTATATGCTCAGGAATATGACAGACTGTGAAATAAATAGTTTGCTTTGGATTAAATATTTTGAAATGACAGTAAAAATAATCGAATCAAAGTAGCTCTCTTCAATTTGTGTCGTCATAAGAATAGGACACCAGAGCACTTTTCTAGCAAAATTTAAATGAAAATAACTATTGAAATCGACAAAATATAGTTTTGTATATGTGGAAACTGTAAATGAATCCATAGTTTATCCTTTGAACGGAAAATAAATTAAAAATCAGTGCTGCAAGAAAAATATGAAAACATCCAAATAATAGTCGACGCCAAAGGACGCGGCAATTTATAATTTGAAGCTTACAAGATGGCTGCATAGCAACGAGCAATTTCAACCGGGGAAACAGCGGTTGGAAAGCAAGGAATCTGGAAGTTTTGAAGGTACAAACTTCTGCATTAATTAGAAAGGCCTTTCGTTTAAAGAGGGAATGGACATTATAAATTCCAATAAAGAATGTGTGAATGAAAATTTGAGTCACTAATGTATAATAACCTTTAATTTAATTTATATAATATTTCAAACAAGAAATTCATTCATAGTTTAAATCACTATTTCGAAAAAGCGCAAAGAAATTTCCTTTTGATCAAAGATAAAACTTACATAAAAAAGCTCAAGTAACCTTATAAGCATATGTTGACTAAGAATGGCGTTATGTTATTTGTGAATTTTATCAGTATAAATTTAGTAGAATTGAATCAAACATACAAAGATTTAATGCAGTATTATTATTTGAGGATATTTTATAAAATATATCTTGTATTAAATTATGGGCAAGTAAAAATGAACTCCCTACATACCCTAACTGTATGGAGTAAATAGCCGGGCAGATTTAAACACATATAAGTAAAATATAAACTCTTTTATTTGCAAAATCATTCCAAAAGCATTATATGTACATAAGATATTCAGATATTTAATTTTACATAATTAATTTAACTTGATATTTCAGATATATAACATATTTAATCTATATACATATCAGAATATTTACATAAAAATAACCAATACGATCATAAATCTGATCTTATTGTTATAATCATTAACTATATCGAGTTTATATATATATATATATATATATATATATATATATATATATATATATATATATATATATATATATATATATATATATTATTATTATTATTATTATTATTTATTCATTGATAAAAATTATACAGTAGGCCTATACAATAAGTCTGAGACTTGTGGTGTACATTTGCATAATTTTAAAAGTTATATCTAAAGCAATGTGACAATTATATATATCCAATTCAGCAAACTTCAAATTTTGACAAACCAGGTAAAAAAAATTCTTTGCTTTTATTTCTTCAGTCTAATGCTTCACCCATTGCCTTCATTTATGATAGATCTAAACCACTTCAATAGACCATCTTAACTATCACTCTACCTCCACATACCATATTTTTGCCAAAATTATTAATTTTATATAAGATCAAAACTGACATTAAACGTCAATCATTATATATATATATATATATATATATATATATATATATATATATATATATATATATATATATATATATATATACACAAACAAACTATTTTGCATATAGGATCATCAAATTTTAGTGAGATTGAATAATAAAAAATTTGATAAGAAATTATAAAGCTACGGTTTTCTTGTTCCGAACTCGCAATCGACAATGTGAAACACGCGCTAATGAGTGAAATGGAATGAGCAATGATGATTCTTACATACGTCTCAGTCAACATTGAGCGGTAACAAAAACTGGTCTTGCGTTGCTCATGTTTTGCATTTGATCGTCTCCTTTTATCCGCGACCCAGTTTTTTATAGTAGCATACGAAGGACATTATTCGTCTAAGCTGTTTACCATATCAGCAAAAATTACATTACCCAAATACCCATCCAAATATATATGCTTGATAACTGACCAAAATTATTTTTATATCAAAACCTTTTCCAACCAGCATAATTGGTCGCTTAAACGTGACAGAGACTATCGTGGAAATTTCTAAGTGTTTTGCCGCCGGTTGGGGATCCGTTAAACGAATGTTCCTATTGCGGAGCAACCGTCGAAACGGGGAATGATTTTTCTGTGGCTGCAACGTTCCGGCTTGATCTCAGAAATTTATCCGGCTACGCTCCAACAGCGTGCCTTCACGTATTTACGACGTGGCAAAACGGTTACAGCCACCAACACGGGACTTGATCATTCTGTCTTGTGCTTGCTTTTTTCCCTTCAAAATTATTTCTCAGAATAACATTTGTACCTCAAGTTCATTTTTAGGAAACATCTTAGTCAAATAAAACTAATTATAAATCATAAATTTAAGAACTTATTACACACGTGTCACGTAATATTTTGTTCTCCAAAAGAGGTATTTGGTACATAATTTTTGTTTACAAATCATTGAATATGGTATTTATCTTTGTTAATTGGTGATCATTCTAGGAATAATATACTGCTTACTAGTTAGTATAATCACTAGATGAACAACCTGGGTAAATGAGTTTTCCGCAAATATTTTAATTAAATGAAAAAATAACTAGCGAAACGGAAATTTAAGACCTTATCAAACATATTTCATGCAACATATGCATTGCACAAACTGCCTTTGTTGCAGAATCTTTGTCTAAAACCGCCAATTTTGTCGTTAAATTGTAACAAAATAAACATTTGCTTCTTGCCTTATTATTGGTCAAGATCTATCCATATCCCTACTTGATAGGGCTTGCTAACTAGCTTGCCCAGGAGATTTACAAAGGACACATTCCTGGCAAGTTTGATCAACAGCAGTTATTTTTTTTTGGTCATCCCTTGGATATATAAATATACATATATATGTAAAGTAAGAGAGCAGGAAACACAGATCGGTTTAGTTCTTCTTAGGACTCTTCAGTATGCTGTACCAGTACTCCAACAAGTCGGCCATCAGGTAGGCATTGCCATCTAACGCAGCGAAGAATAGCTCGAGGAGCCATCTGTAATTTGGTGACGGTTGTAGGCTTCCATAGCAAGCAGCTTTCATGTGCACACCGTACAACAAGAAGGACGCAGTGGGAAGAAAACTAGCGAGCGAAAACCATTATTACTCCCCTGGATGATACCACGACTCGCATTGAATTACATCATTCGCTAGCCAGCATCATTTCAGTCTTACTGAGACCTGCGATAAGATGTAAAGTAGCAGAGCAGCAGACACAGGCCGGTTTTGTCCCTCCTTTCACTCCGACATGATGGTGGGCTAGAGAGTCGTGGTACTAGCCAGGAAAGTAGTTGTTTTTGTTTGCTATTTTTCTTCCTACAGCTTTTCTTCGTGCTGTACTGTGTGTACGTGAAAGCTGCCGCGGAAGAGGATGCTTTTCGCGAAAAAAAATAGCGTCTAACGTGTGGTATATATATATATATATATATATATATATATATATATATATATATATATATATATATATATATATATATATATATATTTATTTATTTATTTATGTACATCTATATTAAACATCCTAACGGGCCCTAAATGTGTGTTCTGGGGGCTCTAATTCACTCAATCGAAGAAATTGTCCATAAGACGTTAATAACAATTTTTAAGAAGCATATGTTTCCAATGAAATAGCACTTTGATTAACTCGGTTCGTTTTGTGTGATAATTTCCCTTCAGCTTTTGAATTTATTTTTACAAGAAACTCACTAATCAATAATTTTGTAGCTGATAATTTTTACTTAAATGATTCCATTTGAGTGACAATAACATCGATCCGAAATTGCATCATAACGAAACAAAAGGGGAATACAAAAACATGATCTTTGGACTGTGACAAAAGTGATTCCGAGAACAATTTTAAACCGAATCATTATAAGTTGTAATCATTTTTATATTAAAAGATAAACAGATTTCCTCAAAGTGTAGTCTAGACAAGGTTATAAAAGAAGAGATCGCGAACTTCAAGTTACAGTTTAATTGATACAGTGGTAGGTAAACACTAACAATGTTTCTTACAGCGGTTTGCTATTGTTTAGGCACACTTGTGCTCTTAATTGTAGTACTGGAAGTATATTTCAAAAAACTCAATAGAAAAGCAAAATTATTACAAAGAATACCGAGTCCCCCAAGTTATCCAATTTTAGGGCACATTCTTGGCGTCTTGAAAACAAGAGGTAATTTTTCATTTTATTAAAATAAAATCTGATAGGAGATAAGTGTGCGTATGTATATATATATATATATATATATATATATATATATATATATATATATATATATATATATATATATATATATATATATATACATGAGACAATGAGGTACTCTAAATTCGTGGGAATCAGCTAGTTTCAAATAAAAGAAGAAAACCCTTTTTCTTTAAAAGAATTTGCAATATATAGCTTTACCAGTCACTAAAAGAAATACAAAGGTAAATGTACAGTCATTGATGTAAAAATGTACAAAATAGTTACGAGAAATGAGAAAAATATGGTGATGTGTGTGTGTGTGTAAATGTGTGACAAGATAATGTCAGTCCATTTTGATTCACATGATATGGTTATGGTAGTGAATTTTCATAAAAATGTTTTTTTAATAGCAAATATGTGTTTTTTTTAAAGAAAGTAGGCATCAAATTTGGTTACCAGTATAACCTATATAGTAGAAACAATGTGCCATCTTTCATCAAAATAACTTTATTGTTTGAAAATGTACAAAAATTTCCGAAAGCAAACTTAAAGTGCCCCCGAAAAAGCTGATTTCTTGGTTAACCTTATAGGTTAATAGCAAATTTGTAGCATTTAATGAAAATTTGCAACCATAACGCACTTGCTGTGTCCAGAATTTCTTTTCTTACAAACGTGCATTATATTTCGATGGAAAATGCAAAAATGCAATAACATAAGGCGTGTACGATTTAAACAAAATTGTATCACCAACGATTGATGGGCCATCCTGTGATTGTAGAAATATATTTTTTAGATGTAGCTCAAGACACCGTATAATTAATGTATACAAGTTTTTTTCGTATATTGTGTAATAACGTATATATTGAGCTTTATTGATTTTTTACGAAAATTCGACAAAAATTATATACCACTAAACGATAAACTCTATAGCTAAGACTACTGCCAAAGAACCAGAGAAAGGGTCTATTTGAAATGAATTTTCTGGAAACATTTTAGTAAAATAAAGAACAATGACGGTTGAAGCTGAGACTTCAGGGTTTGTAAAACATTCTTCTTGAAACATTTTCTTTCCATAGCTTGTATTAATTTCAAGTTCTTTTCCTAATTGTTGCCAATTTTGACGTTTTAAATCGTGAAATTGACGTTTTGAGGAAAACTCCAATATCTTTAATGCCTCTAACTTTTTTGTGTTTTAACTTACAGTGCTCAATTTTGGTAGGCGCTTTACTTGTAATGATATAAACCTATGTACCAAATTGGGTTGCCCTTACTTTGTTGTTTCCGGAGGCATAAATTTTTTTCGAAAGAAAACACAATTTTCCAGGAAAACCTAGGTCGATTTTCATGCCTAACAAACTTATTCAATCCATTTGCAAAAGGAAGGTATTCACCAAATTTTCGAAATCAGGCGTTTATTTTTGGAGTTATCGGTGTGATACCTATATATATATATATATATATATATATATATATATATATATATATATATATATATATATATATATATATATATATATATATATATATACCTGCCAAATTTTATCAAAATTGGCTAGTTTTTTTTTAGTTATACGTGTGATAAATACATACATACATATATATATATATATATATATATATATATATATATATATATATATATATATATATATATATATATATATATATATATATATATAATACAGTGTGTGTGATTTTAAAGCTCAACCCCCCTTATCTTGAAACTCGTTGACCGAATCGAGTGGTTCTTTTTTTCATGTGGTAGTACTCGCTGAACCTTCCTTAGCTGTATAAAAAAATGTCCCCTTTTGAGTGCCTATTATGACCCTTCAAAGGGGTTCAATGTTCAAAATACCCTATTAGACAATATTTTTCGACATTATGAATAGCAGAACCTATTTCGGCGTACTCAGTTTACATTTGTACCAAATTTGAGGAATCTGTTTACGGTGATTGTTAATTGACTACTCAATTAGTGATTGTATGCAGTATCCATAAACGGAATTTAAACTCCAAATCAAATACGGAATGTTTTCTGTGATACCCCGCAAAAACTAAATTAATAAATATATATACGTGTAAGACATACTATGCTCGCGGATTGAGCCGAAGCAAAGATTGTATTCAAATATCTCGCGGTTTTGGCTCCTGTTTTAGAGCCACTATCAAAAGTGGTTCGATTCTGGAGCCGCAATTTCCATACTCCCTAGATATCACCGCAGATTATCTCTAACGTCTAAGAGTTACTAAATCTTAGCCCAATGTGTCTTTATTATCGATTTTTTATAATTGTGACGTTAACTGAAATGAAAACGGGAGGACGAGGTGGACACAAAAGTAAAATTGACTTTGATAACAGTTCAGCTAATTAAAAAGTTAGTTGTTTTTTGCCTAATAAAGCTGACATTATTACCTAAAACATGTAAATTGCATACCAAAATTTTGATTTTTATGTTACAGGAAAAAAGTTATAAAAAATATTTAATGCCAGATCATTTCTACAAATATATATATATATATATATATATATATATATATATATATATATATATATATATATATATATATATATATATATATATATATATATATATATATATATATATATATATATAAACGTTAAAAATTTAAACTGACTGATATGGGTTCTAGGGGTCCTAGTTCGCGCTCATTTGAAAAAAAATTCTAACTTCCATAATCGGGATCTCCCTATTAGTGAATTTTATCTAAGGAAATTCACTAAAAGGGGAATACAAAAACATGATCTTTGGACTGTGACAAAAAAGATTCCGAGATTAATTATAATTGAATCAATGTACTTCATAATCATTTTTATAGTAAAAGATAAGACATTTTTGTATATCTAGTCACAAAAAGATTATAAAAGGCACGGCTGCGAACCTTAGGTTACAGTTCAGTTGATACAGTGACAGGTATATCGTGACAATGTTCCTAACAGCTATTTGCTATTCTTTGGTTACAGTACTGTTTTCCTTCGTTATACTGGAAATATGTTATAAAAAATTAAACAGAAAAGCTAAATTACTGCAGAAAATTCCGTGTCCTCCAAGTTATCCATTGTTAGGACACATTCTCGGCGTTCTTAAACCAAGAGGTAATTTTTTTTATATATTAGAACAATATAAACATGTATATTTTTTATATCTGCATTCAGTTCCATAAGATTTGTTTTATTTAAATAAAGCAAACATTTGCTACATGTCTCCGATATATTAGAAATTTCCAATAGCTTTTTAAAAACAAAAATGCTCACCCAATCCAGAACCTGATTATTATGCCAAATTTGGTTTTACTATTCACTTTCGGAGAAACGAATTTTCGTAGAAAATATCTAATGATAAGGAGATCGCGATTTTTTATTTATGAAAAAATGTCTTGAAATCGGCGATATTTAGGCCCTAACTTACACTTTAGGTCAGTTTTCATTCAGATTATTATGCCAAATTTGGTTTTATTATTCACTTTCGGAGAAACGAATTTTCGTAGAAAAGATCTACTTATAAAGAGATCGCGATTTTTAAATTATGAAAAATGTCTTTAAATCGGCGATATCTAGGCACTAACTTACACTTTAGGTCAGTTTTAAACTTCATAGGTTTATCTGTACAGTGTGTCCCATTTAAGATGACAACACCACTATAACTTTTGTATTTGTGTGTGTTTTGTTTCTTTAACGTCGGCCTATTTCCGAGACTATGGCCAATCACCGACGCCAGGGAGCAGTTTCACCTCACTATCCTGGAAATTTTGCTGAACCCCTGCCTTTCTGTAAGGAGGGTAGGGATCTTTAACGTGCCCAACATCGCATGGACACGGGACCGACGGCTTTACGCCCCCTCCGAAGGGCGGAACGTGCAGACATTCAACTTGCTCAAATACAATGCCAGAACCTCAGTTGATGTTAATTTTACAGTTTGTACTGAAAAAGTGAAAGGAGTACGCCGAGATCGAACCCAGTACCCTTCGGTTCAAAGGCAGAGGTTCTTACCTCTGAACCACCGAGGTCCTAACTTTTGTATTTATAATTTTATTTTGATGAGCAAAGTTCAATATATATATAAAATGGAAAACTCTATAAATGCTGTGAAAATTGTTGTCTATGTCACTTGATCAAGGCCTACCAATGTAGTTTTTCCATGTCAAAAATGGTAAAAGGATTATGCTTGTTTGGGGGAGGGGGGGGGGGTGTTGTAGTACGCCAATTAATTTGGCATCCGTGAGAATAGACATATATCAAATTTAATTCAAAAAGAAGAATGTAGGTATAACGATTTGAGAGAAGTTTATTTGTGTGACTTTTCTAATATGGAAACAACCCTGTAACTTTTAAACGATATCTTAGAATATAGAGAATGATTTAGATCTTTTGAAAACTGTTTCCTATGCTATTCGATCATGGCCTACTGGAACTATTTTCATGTGTCAAAAATTATAAAAATTGTTTATGGTTGGTTTTAGGGAAAAATTCAGTACGCCACTAGATTCCCCATTCTTTAAAGGTCTTATCTACCAACATCTCAAAGGTTGTAGAAAAACTTTATAAATGCTCTGACATATGAAAATAGTTTTAGTTAGTTATGATTGAATGGCATAGGAAACAATTTTCATAGACTTCTTCGTTTTCTATCTTTTGAGGTCCCATTACAAAAAGTTGGCGTTATAAATATAAAAGTTACTCGAATGCTTCCATATTAGATGGGTCACACAAACGGCTCATCATTCCTCTTTTTTTTTATCAAATTTGGTATACATCTATTTTGAAGACGTTTAAAAGGTTACAAAAACACTCTTAACAACATTATGAAGCCAGCAACAATACTGTCACTAATTAAAGTCTACCAAAGCATACTGAAGTGGAAATATCATATAAACAGTAGAGATTTCTGTAAAAAAAATCATGACAATAGTATTATCTTTCCATACATATACATACTTGAATGTGCTACTTACGTAAACAAAAATATTTTGAATTTAAAAGCTTACAGGGTAACCACTGCTATGGCACGCGATACAGATTGCATCTGACAGATGTTAGTACTAAACTTAGTTTAATACAAAATATTGTTAAATCCAAATTAATAGCGATATACAACAAATTACCAGAAAACATGAAACAGTTCTCGCAAAGGAAATTTGAAAACACACTTAGGCAAATGCTGGTTCAAAAACTTTACTATACAAAAAAATTAAGGCTCGACATTTTAAGAACAATTTGAACAACCCAATTCATCACAATACAGTTTTTAGACTCGCGTCATCATAGGGATGAATAAACTAAGCGATTAAAAAGTTGGACTACTATTTATAGTTGCCAAACTGTTGCAAACCGTGTCTTCTAGGAAGGTAAACAGACAGACCCCCACTGTTGAGCTTTAATCTCGGTAATTCAAATTGTATACCTGCTTTTGTAAAACCGTGTGTCGTTATCAAATATTCCTTCTAAGAAGGACACACTGATTATTAAGATAGAACGATCGACTAAACAGAAGCGGACCTGCTCTATCCATCGAAACAATTTTTGTTCACATTTCTGACGATGTATATATATATATATATATATATATATATATATATATATATATATATATATATATATATATATATATATATATATATATATATAGGCTGGCGCATTGAAAACGAAACAGACCGATTTGCGTCCAGGGGAATTTTTTTCAAGAAACGCTGAAACACGTCGATTTTAATATTGAGGGGGACATGTTTTGACATAAAACTCAACTTTGTCACATCAACCCCTTAAGGGTGGTGATAACAACCCTTATATTTTAAATAGGGACCATCAGTCGAGTGTTACATCATTTGAAAGCTCTTTCTTTTCTGAATTCAGCGCATAAATTTTTTTGAAAGCTTTATTAACTCGGGAACTTTCTGTTCAATATCTGTTCTTCAGACGAGGGTACGTTTTTATTAAACTCTACAGTCAATCGTCGTAATTGTCGTTATTGGGTAGATAATAATACAAGAAATTTTCACGAGTCCACACTCAAACTCCACAGAAATTGAATGTCTAGACTGGCATTTTTGGAGGCCGTTTATTCGGACCAATTTTTCTTGATGGCAATTTCAGTGGCGAAACGTATTTGGAGTTACTAGAAGATATCGTTTACCCTCTACTAATTGACATTGTTGAAAATGATGATCGCTATCAAGAAAATCAATTAGTGCTTCAACAGGATGGAGCTCCTCTGCATTTTTCACAACGTGTTAGAGAGTTTTTGAACAGAGAGTTTCCAGGACAATGGATTGGGCGTAGATCTGCTATTGAGTGGTCCCCTAGATCACCGGATTTAACTCCTTTAGACTTATTTCTATGGGGCCATTTAAAGGTACGCAACAGAACCGGAGTCTCTGAAAGAATTACGACGACGCATTGTTGAAGAATGCCGTCTAATAACTCCACAAATGCTCCAGAATATCAGAGCTCGTTTTGAACAAAATTTGTACTTTTGTATGGAAGCTGGTGGTCAAAAATTTGAACACTTACTTCACTGAATATACATTTTTAAACGTTTGGTTTTGTTTTTTAGGTTTTTAAATGAAAAATTGACTAATTAGTGCATTTCTTATCACAATGAATGAAATACGTTCTTGCAACTACAACTGTGAATATTTTTAAACAAATTGATAAAACTTAAAAACAGTTAGGGTGCTGAATTCAGAAAAGAAAGAGCTTTTAAATGACCTAACACTAGACCCATATTCCCTATTTAAAACATAAGGGTTTTTATCACCACGCTTAAGGGTTTGATGTGACAAAGTTGAGTTTTATGTCAAAACATGTCCCCCTCAATATTAAAATTTACTGGTTTCAGCGTTTCTTAAAACAAAAATTTATCTGGACGCAAATCGGTCTGTTTAGTTTTCAATGCGCCACCCTGTATGTACTTTCGTAAACATCTAACGACGCGACTGCCTGACATTTTTTATTAGCTTTGGAATTTGTCTCTCTATATGATGATTATTATCCCAAATATGCTGAGCAATACATGGTTTATCATTAGTGCTATATCTCAGTTACGCTAAATGTTCTTTAAAACTAGATTTAAAGATACAAGCAAATGTTGAAAAATCAGCATGTATGCACCAAGTGCCAACTTCATTAAAGAAAATTCAGATCCAATAACTTAATTTCATATTATGCTACAAAGACGCTTTTATTAAAATAAAATGGTAACTAAAATTTGGAGAATCCAGGTCATCACAATACAGTTTTCAGACCTGACAATTGTTTCGCTTACAAATTTAGCGTGATGAGAGGGATGAATAAACTAGTTTTTAAGTCTAGTTTATTCGTCCCTCTGCCAATGCTAACTTTGTTAGCGAAACGATCGTCAGATCTGAAAACTGTATTTTGATTAATTGTTTTCTCCAAATTGTGCTTATCAGTCCTCATCAGAGGTTACAATCTTCACTCATAAAATAAAGTGGGCGTTTAAACAGTTTCATTTAATTCATTATAATATATTAATTAATTTAATTTAATTGATTATAGTGTAATTACACAATTATCCATTGCGTATTTTATTTAAATATCAACATCCGACATGGCATAGTTTGCATATCTGCTAAGGTGGCCTTCATAACCTGACACATTTCTTACGATCCGGGTTTGCGTGCCAGAAAGGGTTAGTCAATTTCTTCTGTTTTAGAACGAATTTACGATCTCGTACCACCTCATACTCTTTCTTCGTTCAGTTTGTTATTGACCTAATGACGGATATCATTTTCAAAACTAAAAAGGTACGAAAGATGCTCTCTTCTCTTAACACCAGGAAAGCCTCTGGCCTTGACGAGATCCCAGCAATTGTTCTCAAAAAATGCGCACCAGAACTTGCTCCTGTCCTGACTCGTCTGTTTCAGATATCTTACAATTACAATAAAGGCATATTCCTTAGTAACTGGAAAACTGCTCGAGTTCAGCCCATCCCCAAGAAAGGATCCAAAGCGCTTCCTAGAAACTACAGACATATTTCTCTCCTTTTAGTCGTCTCTAAAGTGATGGAAAAGTATATAAACACCGAATTACTAAAATTTCTTGAAAAACACAGTCTAATCCACGACAGGCGGATGGATTCCGTCAGCGCAGATCGACTGCTGACCTCCTTTCCTTTGTCACCCATTCTTGGAACAAGTCTATGGAACTACACGTTGAATCCCAGATTGTCGCTCTAGACATATCCAAAGCATTCGACCAGGTCTGGCACGAAGCGCTGCTTAATAAACTTCCGGCCTATGGCCTACCACCAAAACTCTGTACCTGGACAGCAAATTTCCTCTCCAACCGGAGCATTTCTGTTGTCGTGGATGGCCATTCCTCTAAACTGTATCCAATTAATGCAGGAGTTTCTTAAGGTTCAGCTTTAGCCCCTACTTTGTTTCTTCTCCACATCAATGACCTCCTCTCTATTACATCCAATCCAGTTCACAGTTACGCGGACGACAGCACCCTCCACTCAAATATACAATATTCTAAGCCTGTCTCTTTAGCCCAATTAGATGAGGCTCGCAGACACATGGAGGGTTCTGTCTCCGTGGATCTCCAAAAAATATTAGACTGGGGAAGTAGAAATTTTGTACAACTCAACCCCACCAAATTTCAGTCTTGCTTTCTTTCTCATAAGAGATACACCAACCCTAGACCTATTACAACGAACAACCAAGTTATTCAAAGTAATGAGTTCTTTTCACTTGTTGGCATTTCTGTGGATCGAAATCTCAATTGGCACCAACATGTCACATCAATTGCAGAAGCGGCTGCTAAGAAATTAGGTTGCCTCTTTCGGGCTCGCAAATACTTTTCACCAGCTAATCTCTATACCTTATATACTTCACAAATAAGGCCAGACCTCGAATACTGCTCCCACATCTGGGGAGCAGCGGCCGCTTTTACAGTCGCTATCCTGGACTCCATTCAAAAGAGAGCTATACGTCTCATCGGTGACCCTACCCCCACCCAACGGCTGCCATCACTTGCCCACCGACGTGCCGTTGGTGACCTCTCTCTCTTTTATTGATATCTGCACGGGCACTGCTCAGAGGAGGTTTCCTCCATAGTTCCCCCACCTGCTGCCCCCAACAGATCTACCAGGGGAACAGAGCGAATGCACCCTTTTACTGTTTAGGTCACCAGACATAGAACTTATTGTTATTCCCGCTCTTTTGTCCCGAGGACTTCCAACTTGTGGAATTCCTTGCCGGCACACATTCCTTCTCCTCCGAGCCTCCAAACCTTCAAGTCCATAATTAACAAATTGCCTCTTTCCTCCTTGTCAACACCCACGGTACGATAGTATTTAGGCTGTAAGCCCTCGTGGTGTGTTGTTGAAATTAATATATATATATATATATATATATATATATATATATATATATATATATATATATATATATATATATATTTCTTGCTATCAAAAATTACATAGCGTGTCAAATAAACTTAATATAATAAAGCTTAATGTAGACAGACAAAATACAAACAAACAAAAACACCCAATAAATCCACGGCAACGTAGATAGGTAAAACACACACAAAACGACCATGTGCACAAAGAAAAAACACACAAAACAAAGCGCAGCAACCGGCCTGTTAAATATCCCTGCCGTACTTACAAAAGGCAGGGGTTCGGCAAAATTTCCAGGTAGGCGCGGAAACAGCCTGACGTTAAAGTAAAAAAAAGGTAACCGTCGCTTATTATTTTCTTAAGTAATAGTTATTATTAATCATATAGTTACATAAAAAGTATTTTTTGTTACAGAGTTTCGTTTCAAAAATGAGCGAAAAAGGTCGCTACTGTATTACCCAATTTACAAAATGGATCTTTTTCATATAAGCAGAGTTATGTTGTACTCTCCTGATGACGTTGAGGTAAGATATAATTATTGGAAAATTGGTTTTGATGATTGTATGAAACCGCAAAATGAAATACTTGCTTAATATTACCTTATTAATTTAATGCTGATCTTTATCAAATTTACTTAAGAGAATCTGTATTTTTTTAACTATCAATTTATTATGTCAATCAAATTTTTTGACAGTCGTTAGAAGCAAGTAAACGCAATGTAATATTATATCCATCTTTCTTTATCCCATTTCAGTTTATAACACAGTAATGTCCTTTTCAAACAGCAGGGAATATATTTGACGGCCTTTTCTAAATTATGTTAAATTTAGTTCGGGAAAAACTTCACTAAGTGACGATTGCAATCTGTGATGAGCACTGATAAGTACACTTGAAGATCCCAAATCACCACAAGTTATTTTAAAAGACCTGACGACCGTTTCACTAACCAAGTTATCGTCATCAGAGGATGAGAAATTCTAACTACTTTAAAAACTAGCATCACCTTATATACCGAATCTTAGGTAAAGAGACGGAACCTTAAGGTTCAGCTTTAGCCCCTACTTTGTTTCTTCTCCACATCAATGACCTCCTCTCTAGCACATTCAACCCAGTTCACAGTTACGCGGATGACAGAACCCTCCACTCAAATATACAATATTCTAAGCCTGTCTCTTTAGCCCAATTAGATGAGGATCGCAGACTCATAGATGGTTCTATCTCTGTGGATCTCCAAAAATATTAGACTGGGGAAGTAGAAATCTTGTACAATTCAACCCCACCAAATCACAGCATTTCTTTCTTTCGCATAAGAGACACACCAGCCCTAGACCCATCACAATGAACAACCAAGTTATTCAAAGTAATGAGTCCTTTTGTCTTGTTGGCATTTCTGTGGATCAAAATCTTAATTGGCACCAACATGTCACATCAATTGCAGAAGCGGCTGCTAAGAAATTAGGTTTCCTCTTCCGTTCTCGCAAATACTTTGCACCAGCTAATCTCTATACTTTATATGCTTCACAAATAAGACCAAATCTCGAATACTGCTCCGACATATGGGGTGCTGCTGCCGCTTCTACACTCGCTATCCTGGACTCCATTCAGAAGAGAGCTATACGTCTCATCGGTGACCCTACCCTCACCCAAAGACTGCCATCGCTTGCCCACCGACGTGCTATTGGTGACCTCTCTCTCTCTTTTATATATATCTGCACGGGCACTGCTCAGAGGAGCTTTCTTCCATAGTTCCTCCACCTGCTGCCCCCAACAGATCTACCAGGGGAACAGAGCGAATGCACCCTTTTACTGCCCAGGTCACCAGACATCGAACATCTTGTTATGCCCGCTCTTTTGTCCCGAGGACTTCCAAGTTGTGGAATTCCTTGCCGGCACATGTTTTTCCTTCTCCCCCGAACCTCCAAACCTTCAAGTCCAGAATTAACAAGTTGCCTCTTTCCTCCTTGTCGACACCCACGGTACGATAGTTTTTAGGCTGTAAGCCCTCGTGGTGTGTTGTTGTTCTTATTAATAAATTCAAGCGAATTTGTTACTAAAAAACTTTTCTGTTTGACGGGCAAGCCTTTAAACTCATTTGTCAACCACTTTGCTAAATTATATGTCGGGGAATATATAGCCGAAACAATAAGTCTAATTGATTTTCCCGGTTTAGGAATTTTTGGGAGACCGTACTTCTTGGAGATTTTCGGATTAGAAACTTGTAACTTTCTTCCTGAGTTTTTTTATGAGGTTGTGGCAACTTTTTAGCCTATTTTTAATGTACGAAATCATTTTTGGTAGCAGGTTAACGTATTGAGGTCAGTTGTTAAAACTTAATAATGTAAATGAAAATGTCTGCAAAGAATATTTAACTTTAACAAACCTTGTTTTATTAATTCAAAATTAATTAAATGTAAAATGTCTGAGTTTTTTGCAACGAAATTGATTGTAAAAATGATAAACCTACTATTTTTATGTGTAAAAATACGTACCTACCTAAATATTGTAAACTTAAATAATTTACTTAATGTGATTAGTTTCATGCTAGTAAATGAGCAATATCCAGTAAAACAAATAAACTATTAAAAAAACTAAAACCTAGGTTGTGGATTAGAAGAAAAACATTCTGTCAAATTTGAGGCATTATGAATTTATAATTTCATAAATAATAATTAACCAATTAAATGAATCCATTAATTTGAAATAGCTTATTATCGTAAAACAAAAATACTTTCTGTTACTATGTGAAAAAAATCTTAATTTTAACTTATTGTTGCGTTTTCTCCGGGTTCTGGATGAGACTTTTAATTTTAACAAAACAACTTTATTTACTCTCTAAATATGGATACAATAAAAGTTCTAGAATGTCTCTCTTACAAAACACAGTTTATCTGGCCTTACAGTCACTAATTTGTACAAAAGTCACTAATACACTGAAACTACAGTCGCTACTCTATAACACTTCACACTAGTTACTGCTCCTTCGAGTCACTACAACATTCTCTAACTGAACTGTCTCCGCTGGCTTACTTCCATCTTTATATAGCCATCGCACCTTCCAGTTCGTTCTCGAGCGTTCTATTCCAGAAAGTTCCAGGACCTTCTTTTACTAGAAGGTTCTGTGAATACAGATCGGTCCCGTATGTATACAGGGGGATGTATATACAGGTGATCCAAATGTGGTCATCACTCCTATGTTACACAAGAGGTGTTTCTCGAACTCTAAGATCTCTCTGCGTATACAGGGTGTAAGGGTTCTCTGCGTATACAGGGTGTGTATACAGGATGTTCGGAATGTGCAGACCTCAGTTATCCGTTCCGACGGGGTACAAGTTGGTAACTTCGTTATTTCTGGTCCTAGAGGGTTGAGACTTCGCCTGTGGGGGGTCACCCCAGGCACCCCCAGGGGGTGGGGAGGTGGTGCTGCCAGATTGTACAAAAATTCCCAGATGTTGGGGGAGATGTGGCAACACCGCACCTACATCTATTGAAGTGCTTTGTAACACTATTATTAAATATTTAATCTTGTTATAATTTTAAAAACGACATACCTTTGAAAAGACGAACGTAAAAATTTCGGCTAATTTCAATATTCGATGCACTTTTATTCCACTATATTTAAATTGGGAATACATGTGACGTATTCCTGCTCCACTGTCTGATTTGTCGAGAGTTACCATGCAACCTATATAATCTATAAACATTGGACCGTGGCTGTATGAACTGGGCTATCAGTTCGAAGCCAACAATAATCAAGTTAAAAAAAAACATTGTCCAGAGCTATTCATTCATTAATTAAAAGCATTTTTAGGTTTACGGCCTGTTTACAAATTCTTTTGCACTAAATAGCAATAAAATCTTCTAATTTAAGTTTTACGACTTGTGTTTTTTAGTAACATGTTCATTTCTTCGTAAACAAAAGCTAAACCCGATTACATTCATTATATTATGGATTCTGCTTTTAGCATCGTAGGACGTTTGTAATTCAATGTAAAGATACAAGTTAATTTATTAGCATAACATTCATTATATTATGGATTCTGCTTTTAGCATCGTAGGACGTTTGTAATTCAATGTAAAAATACAAGTTAATTTATTAACAAACTTTACTGATCAATTATTATTTTTTCCAGCAAGTCCTAACCAGCATGAAACACATCACCAAAGGACAAGCATACGATTTTCTCAGTAACTGGCTAGGAACCGGTCTTCTAACAAGTACAGGTAAATTAGCTGCTCCATCTTTGATTATAATCTGCAACGTTATAAGTAGCATATTCTTGTATAAAATTAATTAAGAAACAACTTATTGTTACTTTTCGTTATATATGAGTTGCTTGAAAAAGCAAGTATCCACATCACTCATGTCGTTAATTGCGGTATGGATGTATAGCAGAAGAAATATATCCAGGAAATAAAAGCAAAGAAACTCTAAGACCTCAATCTGCATACACCCCCGAAAACTCCAAAATATTTTTTTTCATGAAAGAAATAGTCTATATGGCTCTAAGACAGCATATAATTGATTGTTGTACCACAAGATAGGTGTTTACTCGCTTCTTGAAATTACATGTCTTCGGGAACATGTCTGCGAGGACGGCATTCCAAAGCTCAAATTCTATAGGAAGGAACGAATATTTCTACCGAACGGTTTGACAGGTGGGTAACTTGACACAGTGTGTTTTTGACTGAAATAGTTTGGCCGATTAAAGGTCGCAAGCGAAGGTACTAACGAAGCGATTTTCTAACAAGCGGTGTCGATAGTTATATCTTTAGAAGAGGCAGATATCTCCAACCATTCTCCTATGGTTGAAAGAAGTGATACTGACTGTCGTAGATGAATCTGAATATTAGGCTAACAGCTCGTTTCTGAATAAAATCTAGGAGAGACAAGGTTTTCTTTGGGGCAGCCCCTATGATGAAAACAATATTCCAACTGTGAACGGATCTGTGCTTTATACAGCGTCAAAATCTGCTGTGATGAGTACCAACTTTTAACACGAAATAGAAGCCCAAGCTTCTTTGTTGCTGCTTTAGCAATATTAGGAACATGCCAGATCCAGCAAAAATTCTCTGCAACAATTATACCCAAAGATTGGTGGATTTGTTAGGCAATATATTGCCAGACATCTGAACGCCTGGTCCCTGCGTGTCACTCTTATTAGAGAAGACTTGGTGAAACCCTTATACACTTAATACAGGCGCTTTTTCACGGCATCGCCAGGCAAAAGAAAATTTCTTTGTGAAGCCACACAAAATGTATCTAAATCTGTATTTTTGTACAAAAAATGTTTAGCAAACTCACTTAAAAAAACTTGTTTCCAATTTTCTTGTAAAAAAAGTTGGTTTTGAATTTTTGTATAAAAGAATGTTAAGCAAAATTTTGTTGAAAATTTTGTAATAAAATTTGTAAAATCTAAATAGTGGTGTTAACGAATTTTCGCAAAAAAATTGTTTAATGGGATTTTCACTGCCGACCTCCTTTCCTTTGTCACCCATTCTTGGAACAAGTCTATGGAGCTACACGGTAAATCCCAGATTGTCGCTCTAGACCTAACCAAAGCATTCGACCAGGTCTGGCACGCAGCGCTGCTTAATAAACTTCCGGCCTATGACCTACCACCAAAACTTTGTACCTGGGCAGCAAATTTCCTCTCCAACAGGAGCATTTCTGTTGTTGTAGATGGCCATTCCTCTAAACTGTATCCAATTAATGCAGGAGTTCCTCATGGTTCAGCTTTAGCCCCTACTTTGTTTCTTCTCCACATCAATGACCTCCTCTCTAGCACATCCAACCCAGTTCGCAGTTACGCAGACGACAGCACCCTCCACTCAAATATACAATATTCTAAGCCTGTCTCTTTAGCCCAATTAGATGAGGATCGCAGACTCATGGAGGGTTCTGTCTCTGTGGAACTCCAAAAAATATTAGACTGGGGAAGTAGAAATCTTGTACAATTCAACCCTACCAAAACTAAGTCTTGCTTTCTTTCTCACAAGAGATACACCAGCCCTAGACCCATCACAATGAACAACCAAGTTATTCAAAGTAATGAGTCCTTTGTCTTGTTGGCATTTCTGTGGATCGAAATCTTAATTGGCACCAACATGTCACATCAATTGCAGAAGCGGCTGCTAAGAAATTAGGTTTCCTCTTCCGGGCTCGCAAATACTTTTCATCAGCTAATCTCTACACCTTATATACTTCACAAATAAGGCCAAACCTCTAATACTGCTCCCACATCTGGGGTGCAGCTGCCGCTTCTATACTCGCTATCCTGGACTCCGTTCAAAAGAGAGCTATATGTCTCATCGTTGACCTTACCCTCACCCAAAGGCTGCCATCCCTTGCCTACCGACGTGCCGTTGGTGACCTCTCTCTCTCTCTCTCTTTTATTGTTATCTGCACGGGCACTGCTCAGAGGAGCTTTCCTCCATAGTTTCTCCACCTGATGTCCCCAACAGATTTACCAGGGGAACAGAGCGAATGCACCCTTTTACTGTCCAAGTCACCAGACATAGAACATCTTGTTATGCCCGCTCCTTTGTCCCGAGGACTTCCAAGTTGTGGAATTCCTTGCCGGCACATATTTTTCCTTCTCCTCCGAACCTCCAAACCTTTAAGTCCAGAATTAACAAGTTGCCTCTTTCCTCCTTGTCAACACCCACGGTACGATATTATTTAGGCTGTAAGCCCTCGTGGTGTGTTGTTGAAATAAAAAATAATAATAATAAAAGGTTGTGTGTCGAATTTTTTACATAAAATTTTAGTAGACAGCGAATTTTCGTGGACAAAAAAAAACTGATTTTTGTTAACAACTTTGTTTGAGCATTCTGTGAATTTGTGATTTTATTTTGTTTTCCTTAATTGATAGTTTTCTTGACAATCCCTTTTTGGTGGATTTGAGTTTCAACTTATACATGAAGACCATTTCAATAAAAAATTCGGTACAAGAACGCCCTTACTGCGTTCAGACATTTTTTAAATTATACTCGATAAACCGTACTTTATACTTTTTCTCACCTTTTATTGTTTTGTAGGAAGAAAGTGGCAAACTCGAAGAAAGATTCTTACTCCAGCTTTTCATTTCAACATACTGCTTGATTTTCTAAACGTATTCAATGAAGAAACAAAGGAACTGGTGGAATTGTTACATAAGCACTGCAACCAAGAATACATAGATGTTGTTAAACCGATTACCGAGTATACACTTTCTGCTATAAATGGTGAGTATAGCTTTTAGATCGTTGTCATTTTCATTTGGTAAAGCATCCTTAGAATAAATATAAATATGGAAGACAATTTCTGTTTTCCGTCCTGTGATTTGTAAAAAAAAAAAATAAAGTGAATAATTAATAAAACTAAAACTAAACATTGTACAGAGACAGGATAATATATAGTAAAGCAAAATTTTTAATTTGGCGCAAATTTTTTATTTATGCTGACTACAATGTTGCCATTTCTTCAGAAACAAACAAAATACAGATGCAGTATTTATGAATAAAATAGTATCTACATATAAACCTTTTTTACTAGTCACGCTGTATTCAATTTCAGAATCAAACATATGTGGAAAAATTCGGGGCGCAGCAAGTGCGTTATGGTAGTGAATTTCTATTAAACGCTTTAATTTTGAATAACTCAATTTTCTATAAACTTAGGAAGTTTAATTTTGGTATGTGGTAAGGTCTTTCCTAAGGCAATATATACACCAAATTTCATTTAAATACCTTTGTAATTTTTGGAAAAAAAAAATTTTTTTTGAAAGAAAAATCAAAATTTGAATAACTCAATTTTTTATAAACTTAGAAAGTTGAATTTTGATACGTAGTAAGGTCTCTCCCAGGGCAACATACCCTTTAAATTTCAATAAAACAGATTTGTAATTTTCGGGTAAAAATTTTTTCCCGGAAAAGCCTTTCCGATTTTCCTGGCTAACGAACTCATCCAAGCCATTAATAAAAGAAAGGCACTTGCTGAGTTTCATCGAAATCGGGTAATTAATTTCTGAGTTATCGGCTATATATATATATATATATATATATATATATATATATATATATATATATATATATATATATATATATATATATATATATATATATATATATATATATATATATATATATATATATATATATATATATATATATATATATATATATATATATATATATATATATATATATATATATATATATGTATACGGGTCCTAATTCGCGCTCATTTGAAAATTTTTTTGCAAAGTGTCACCATCGATACCTCTCTATTACTGAATTGTTTTAAATAAAAATTTATTAATATTTTGGTTAAAGGATAAGCAATTTTTTTTTGGCAATGCATTTTTAATCCTATAGTGTTGGAACGGGACCTGCTGAACTTAGTATGATATCTTAGGTAACACACAATATACAACATATAAAACCATTGTGTTGCTCTATGTAATGTGTCGCAGTTTCGTTGTCAGTTTACAATGCGAGAAATCTTAAAATAGTACATGTAAAGGATTTCAGCCATAGATAAAGCTTTTAAGGGTCGAAGTCGCAGGTAACCAAATATAAACAAGATATCCAACCAATTTCATTAAAATAGCTTTGTAATTTTCGGAGAAAAAAATTTTTTTGAAAGAAAATTTAAAATGTGAATAACTCAATTTTCTATAAACTTAGAAAGTTAAATTTTGGCGTGTAGTAAGGACTTTTCGAAGGCAACATATGTAGTAAATTTCATTAAAACAGCTTTGTTATTTTCGGAGAAAAAAAATTTTTTTTGAAATAAAATTCAAAATTTTCCCGGAAAACCCCGTCTGATTTTCCTGGCTAACGAACTCATCCAAGCCATTAATAAAAGAAAGGCACTTGAAGCGGTTAATTATTTTTTGAGTTATCAGACAGATACATACATACATATATATATATATATATATATATATATATATATATATATATATATATATATATATATATATATATATATATATATATATATATATATATATATATATATATATATATAAACATATAAAAATTGAAACTGACCCCGGGTATGGGTTCAAGGGGTCCTAATTCGCGCTCATTTGAAAAAATGTCACCATCGATACCTCTCTATTAGTGAACTTTTTTTAATAAAAATTCACCAAAATGAAAATCCGCGTGTAGCTGAATACCAGAATATCATCCTCTGATGACGCTAACTTTGTTAGTGAATCGAATGTCAGGTCGTTAAAAAGATGTATTTTGGTGATCTGGGTTTCTCCAAGTGTACTTATCCTCATGTAGGACAAATCACTTGCAACATAAACTCAACACTAATGTTTAGTGTTTAATATTGGGACATTATAACTTAGGACATCCGTATGACCATTAAATTTGTGTGAAAACTCCTGTCTGAATTTTATTCAAAATGGGTTCAGCGAGATTTTTGATATTTTACCCTTACATTTAAGCTCGGATTTTACCCTACTAGGGTTACCCTAAGCTAGTTGTCTACAGTGACGCAATAAAGATCCGCGCAAAGAATTATGGCCAGAAATTGTAGAAAGTGTCATTTTATTTAGAAATGAAGGAATACTATTTAAAATTAGACAATCTCTTCTCAGGCATATGTCCTGAGGTTAACGGTAGCGCTTATGAACGTTCTACGTACAATATTGATGTGATTAAATTAAATCCCTTTCCCTAATAATAATAGTTGACAGCCATAAATTATACTTTTCTAATATTGGTTAAATTTCTTAATACCAAATGAAATTATTTCGTTCATCAATTTCTCACTTTAGCACCCTGTATATCTGACAGTGTCAAACTGCTCAGTTGTAGAACAGTTCATTGCGAATTCTTGTCTATATTACTAAGGCAGCAAAAAAAGCATCAGATTTTGGCAGTAAACTGTCATGATGCCGGATAATGTCCTTGAAAATTGTTAGATTTTGATGATTTAAAAAGTGGGCGAGGCTGACGTGACGGACGCAGGTACTGGGGTGTGAACGGGGACGAACGAGCGCAAGGAGAAGTTTTTTTTTAGAACGTCGCCGTGAGCGAATAGAAAGCTGCAGAAGATAACCGCCAGTCTGAAACACAAGGGGGGGGGGGAATTTTATCGAGGCAAAACTTTCTTGGGGATGTTCGGGTGAAAAAAATTGGAGAAACAAGAGAAAATACGGCATTTTTGATCTAAAAAGGTGCTCCGATGAGGGGTATATTTCCTCTGAAGATAAGGCATTGCGAAACGCGCCATTGCCAAAAACGTAATTCCAGAAAATTTTACATCGTTTAGGCCGGTTCTTATCCTTTTAAAGTCGACCAGACATTTTTTATTTAACATCAGATTTGAAGAACTATGGGTTTGGGTGAAATTAGTCTACGTTGAACAGATCACGTCGGTGGAATTTTTGACAGAGAGAGTTTTAAAATTATTTGCTCAAACGTCAAAATTAGCGACACTTTGCACACTAATCACGACGCGTACGTTACGTCCGGAATTAATATAGTACCCGATTAACCTCGATTGACTATTAAAGATTACGCGTGTACCCACAGATTGGGTCAATTAATTGAATTTGTTAATGCCATTTACAATAATTATTGGTTGACGTTCATATATATGAAACATGTCATATTATTGTTATAAAGCATTTGCATAGAAGAAGATCGTGTATAGTTTTTGCAACATGTTACTATCTGTTTGTGTGAGGGTATTTATTTATCAAGTGACTATTAATGAGGTCGTAAATAAACTCAGTTTTCTGTATGTACTATAACATAGTTTAAGGAGTTGTGTCAAAATAATCCGATTTTTACATAGTAATTTTTTGAAAACGTTTACCTGCAACTTGTACAGGTTTGCCATATATTATTTAGTTATAAGTGTTTTTTAAACGTTCATATTGTCTATTTATATCAGCACATTAAAGTCTTTGAAGTTAATTTTAGCCGGAAAATGTTTTTAAAATATACTTTTTAAGTAACCTGTCACATTATAAGTGGTATACCTTCTAAAGAGTGCATATTTTATTGTACTTATGTAATTGTGTAGCTACGGACATAGCTATAAATCGAACTTTTATTTAACTCTACATATGCGGCGGCCACTACTTTTCATTAAAAATCGCCTAATTTTTAATATCTAATGCAAAATTCGAAGGCCTATTCCGAAATTCAGTTTGTTTTTCTTCTTATTGTTAATACATATTATGAAAGAAATACTGACGCAGCAAGTGCGTCACGGTAATGAACAATAATATAATTAATACATATTATGGAAAAAATACTGACGCAGCAAGTACGCCACGGTAATGAATAATAATATATTTAATACATATTATGGAAGAAATATTAACGGAGCGAAAAGGTTCATCCTTGCGGAAACGTAGATCTATGTGAAAAGGTAGATTCCACCTAACATTCCAACCAATAGTTAAGTAGAATCAGAAGCTATTTTGAGACTTGTGGGGAAGCTTCTCAATCTGTACATAAGATTACATTTTCTTACATCCTCATCTTTTTTGTTCCACAACCATAAATAGTTAATTTTTGTTATATTTTTAATTTGTAGTAACTGCAATGGGTACCAAACTGGTAATTGGCAAGGAATACAAGGAAGCTATTTACAAAGTTGGTGAAATAGTAACTCACAGAGCTGTGAGGCCCTGGCTTTACAACGACACAATATACAACATGACAAAAGGAAGCAAAGAAGAAAAAGAAGCTATTGACATTTTGCATAGCACCGCCTACAAAGTAATCAAAGAAAGAGAGAAGAACTTCAAAGAGTCAGATTTAGAAGAAAAGACTGATGAGTTTTCATATTCTACCAGAAAAAGGTTAGCCATGTTGGATTTGCTTTTATCAGCCAAAGGCAAGGATCAAATTGATTATGAAGGCATCAGAGAAGAAGTTGATACGTTTATGTTTGAAGTAAGTTTTTTGTTGTTGTATTATTAAAATTATAAAGGATAACAGTTTTAAGTACACTTGCAAAAACCCAAATCACCAAACACATTTTTAAAGACTTGGCGATCGTTTTACTAACAAAGTTAGTCATTAGAGGATAAAAAATTATAAACTACCCAACATTGTGTTTACATTAGGTGTCAGGTCAGAGAGAGGAAACCCAAACCAACTTTTCAAGTTAATGTTTTTACCGGAAGTTCCTTTTAAAGTTACGCAATGCTTGTTCCCACGTAGTTACGGCAGAAAACTTTGTAACCAATTGAAGATCAAAACCTGTTTAAACAGAAATCTGAGACCATGCCACAAAGTTGTTACATTTCTTGTCCACAACCCGCATTAGTTTAAAAATCTTTTCCTAAATATCACCAACTTGGACGTTTCAAATCACCACTGTTGTTTTTAGAAGAAAAATCAGAAGGTTTTTAAAGTATTTTCTTTGATGCTTCTTGGCAATTTTGTACAGAAGAAACAATCTTCGTCTTTCATATTTATTAGGTTTTAATATTGTACATTTTTTAACTAATTTCTTGGACTTCATTGCCACCAAAAATGTTTTAAATGCTTATTACCTGTTTTTCTTTTAAATTAGAGATATAAGAATTCAAGCATATGGATAGCCCTGTTATTTCCAAATATACAAAAAAAAGACTTTTTCAGTAAAACATGGTCTGATTTTCCTGGCAAACAAATTTATCCAAACCATTTTCAAAAGAAAAACGCGTGATAGTTTTCACAAAAATCACCACATGGTTTTTTGACTTATCGTGGTGATAACAACAACAACAACAACAACAACAACAACAACAATAATAATAATAATAATAATAATAAAATAATTTATCGCTTACAATTTTACACCATGTCATACAAAGAAGCTGCAGCTTGTGTATGTATAAAATAAAATTTGGAAAGGGTTTTTTCCAAACTGCTCGAGTGTCAGAAATTTCTCTTCAAACGTCATGTTTAAAATTTCATTTATGATCCTATTTCTATTGAAAACTGGTCCACATCAACACCTTTGCCATAAATGATGGCTTGAAAAGCAGCTTTTAACAATTATTACTTTGATTTACGGCCAAATATTCACAAAAACTTTAGTTTATTTAGACACAACATTGACATTACATTTTGGCAATATATAAAGCCTGAAGCTATCCTTCTTTTAAATAAATAAATTTATATATATATATATATATATATATATATATATATATATATATATATATATATATATATATATATATATATATATATATATATATATATATATATATATATATATATATATATATATATATATATATATATATATATATATATAAATTTAGGAATTTTTTTTATGTTCGAACTTAGTTTATTTGCTAGAAGAGAAATGGAAAAATTATTCATTTTTGGCAAAGGAAGTACATCTACATCTACATAAGAAGCAACAGAAACAACTAAAAACAATTATAGCTTTTATAACTAGCTTTTTTTATGTAAATTCAATAGGGCTAAAGCTATATAGTGATTGTTCATTTTTTCGAAGAAAACCAAATTTTTTTAAGTCTTGGAGTTTCCAACTTCTATAGCTTTTTATTTGAGAAAATAACTAAGATCTTCGGACACATTTTGGAGGCACTTTTCTAGCAATGTTCAGTATCTGTACATCGATTCTTCATCAGGGTTTAAATGTGTGTAATAAAACACATTTATCTAATAAGAAAGTCGAGTTAGCGATACCGTACCTAATAATAGTATTTCTTTTAATTCCATTCTCATTCTAGTCATCATATCTATCTTAGTCATAATAAGTTTTTAGTTTTATAGGTCAGTTACAAAATAAGAAACAGATGTTTATTTTGTCCCAATTAAATATCGAAGTTTGTGAGTTTTAATAAAAATTCGCTACCATAAGGCACTTGCTGCATCCCGAATTTCTTTTCTTACAAAGATGTATTATATTTCGATTGAAAATGCAAAAATGCAATAACATAGGGCGTGTGCGATAAAAAAAAATTGAATCACCAAAGACTTATGGGCCAGCCTGTATATGTGGAAATATTTTTTAAGATGTAGCTCAAGTCACCCTATAATTAATGTATACCATTTTTTTTTTCGTAACTTGCATAATAACGGATATATTGAGCTTTAACGATTTTTTACGAAAATTTGACAAACATGATAATATACCATTAAACGATAAACTCTACTCACTACTGCCAAAGCATCAGAGAAAGGGTCTATTTTTAATGAATTTTCTGGAAATGTTTTAGTAAAATGAAGGACAATGACGACTGAAACTAAGAGTTTAGGCTTTGTAAAACATTCTTCTTGAGACATTTTCTTTCCATAGCTCATATTAATTTCAGGTTCATTGCCTAAATATTACCAATTTTGACATTTTAAATCGCGACTTTGACGTTTTGAGGAAAACCTAAATTTATTTTTCTTTAAATGCATGTAACTTTTTTGTCCTTTAATCTACAGAGCTAAGTTTTGTTATGTAGCCTACCTATGATGATATGAATCCGCGTACCAAATTTGATTGCCCTTTCTTTGTTAGTTCCGGAGATATAATTTTTTTTCGAATGAAAACTCAATATTTTCCCGGAAAACCTTGTCCGATTTTTCTCACTAACGAACTTGTCCAAGCCGTTTACAAAAGGAAGGTATGTGCCAAATTTTATCAATTTTTTTTTTGAGTTATCGGTGTGATATATATATATATATATATATATATATATATATATATATATATATATATATATATATATATATATATATATATATATATATATATCTTTTTGAGTATTACATATAACAGGCTTGATTAGATAAAATCCACATACCTAGCTACGAATCAAACGTAGCTACACACATTCACAACACAAAACACCAAAAACCAGACATCACCCAATTACAACTAATGAAACATGTTAAAGACCACAAAAAAATGGAAATATAGGAACAATACATTCAACAACAAACGATAAGAAACAATTAATGCCAGAACAAATCCAAGTACAAACATTTAAACAAAACTTAATAAAGGCCATACAAATAGACAAATTATCAAACCACAGTGATCAAGACAGGAGACCGACACAGTCCGAAGACACAACCAATCAGAGGACAGGAAACCGACCAATAGAAGCTCACGGCGCATGCGCCACGTAGACGTAGACCACACGAGAGCGATAACAGTCAGTAGCGTGCTGATGATGAACCGGGAAGGTTCGAAACTGCAGTCCGCGCAAACCAATAAGAAATCACAAAAGTACAGCAAACAAATAAAGTATATATATATATATATATATATATATATATATATATATATATATATATATATATATATATATATATATATATATATATATATATATATATAATATAAAAATTGAAACTGACCCCGGATATGGGTTCTAGGAGTCCTAGTTCGCGCCCATTAGCAGAAATTTTTTTCAAATGTCAAAAGTCGGGATCTCCCCATTAGTGAATTTTTTCTACGAAAATTCACTGATGTGGAACTTGCTATCGAGTTGATCAATTAAAATCTTTAAAACTCACTTATCGACGTAGATCAGACAAAGGCAAACTTTAAAAGCTAAAAATAGAAATTTAAGTGTTTTTAGATATCTGGGATTAGAACTCAAGATTGGAAAGGAAACAAAAAAAAGTTTTGTCTAGTGTTTTGTTTGCTGATTGCAAAAAATTAATTTAAAGTAGGCATTTTTTGCCAATATTACATTGAAAGCTGCAGTATTTTATAAGATTTTAAAAGTATGCATGCAGCAACCACGTTTTCATAAAAAATTGTTTTCAATGAAAAGTCGTTAATTAAATAGTAAATAAATCTTGTTAAAAAATCTACATGCATCAAATGTGTTATGGTAGCGAATTTAAAATTTTATTTCAAACCCTACTAATTCGATTTCCCATTAAGCTATAATTTTAAATTTTGATAGATAGTAAGCCTCATTAAAAGCAGCAAGGATACTATTTCTTTTACAAATTATGTAATAAGCTTGGAAGATACAAAACTCGAATAATAACTAATAGTAGTAGCAATAGCAACATTTGCATTTATTGTCACCATTTTTTTTTGTCCCCTCAGGACTCGTTCGCGGCCTTGCCGCCCCGATAGCACTGCAACCTTTGGTTGATTGTGCATACCCTTAGTCTTACTCCACCAATTCCAAAATCACTGTGCCTTGAACTAGTCTGCACAGCGATTGGTAGGGTGAAGCTTTATATTGCGCTGTCTCCAGTCTAGACTGACCGTAGATCAGTTGTATTTTGCGGTCCAGAGCTTTACACTCGCACAAGATGTGCTGCGCTGGTTCCTTCCCCTCGCCGCAGAGTCTGCATGCGAGGACTCCTTCGATCCGCGCCATTTTATGCAGGTGTTTCTTGACGGCCATGTGTCCCGTCAAGAGACCTGTTGTGTTTCTGAGCTGTCATCTGCTAAGATTTAGCAGCTCCACAGCTCTATTTGAACTGGGTCCGTCAATTATTTACTTCCCATGTCTGAGCCCTGGACAGTCCGCCTAGTACACCTTGTGTTGGTTTCTGACCCAGGACTTATTGGCTCCACTGGCAGTGCTCTTTGACACGCCCAAAGCCGGTTTTGGTCCCATAAATGGTTCTGACCCTCTCTTCGCGAGACTGTCAGTTTCTTCATTGTCTTTGACCTCCGAGTGACCCGGCACCCAGATGAGGGTCACCTCTATCTGCCCAGCCAGGTCGCTCGTCTCGTTTCGGCACTCACTCATCAGCCAGGAATTTACCTGTGGGCTACTTAGTGCCTTAAGGGCTGACTGGCTGTCTGTGGCTATGAGGATCTGCTTTTTGGTGTAGCCCCACCTCTTGTTCTCCCGCACACAGTGCAGGATGGCGTACATCTCGGCCTGAAACACCGTTGCATGGGCTCCGAGGGAAATACTATAACTTACCCTGGGTCCTTCCGAGTAAACACCTGCCCCAGTCCCACGCTCCCCGTCGGATCCGTCCGTGAACCAGACAAGCGCGTCCCGTGGTATGCCCGGCGCCTCCTCCCGCCATGTATCGCGGTCGGGGATTTCCACGGTTGTTTTCCCTGCACATTCGCGGGCTCGTCAAGTCTGACCTCATTTCAAGCATGGGCTCCTTCACGATTTCCTGAATTTTGCAGTGGCCCCTGAAGCCTGGGTTGATCTTCAGTCACCATTATACAAACACATTTTGAAGTTTTACTAGCTTAAGATGCAATTTTAACAAGTTGAATTAAATATACCAACAAAATTTGTAAAATAACATTACGTACTTGAATTTTGAGCAAGATATAATATATTTTTCTAATGGTTATATATATATATATATATATATATATATATATATATATATATATATATATATATATATATATATATATACAATCAAATTTAGCTATTGCAATATTAATTTAAAAGTACGGATACCAACTGATAATTTAGAATGCAACGGGACCTATAAAGATATTATCTTTGATATAGTAAATATATCACTCAATAATATTAACAAAATCAAGTAAATCTGACATATCTAAGATTATGTTTGTTGATCAATAGATATGATCAGATATGTGTTTACTAGACTGATTATAAATCAATATAAGAAGTTCTAATAAATTTATTAGTTCCTGAAACACTTCTTTAGATAGGCGTGTCACAGATTATATCAATCAAATTATTTTTAAAAAAGTCATCATGCCCATAGCACGTGTTCACATCTTCTGGGAAATTTTGATAGAAAGAATAGCAATTGCGAAGTCAAGATTTTTAAATTTTCACAAACAGTTTTTTTAATAAGTGCAAGTTAGATGCCCTAGAATGCACAGTTTGCATTCGTTGAATTTTTAAGCTAGATCGGTAGCCTAACTTATCCAGTTTTTCCGAAAAAACTTTAAGCTGGTTTCCAAAAAAAAATGTTGTGTCTCCAAAATCAATAAAATTATGGTTTGGTAAATTTTGTTGCAGTAGTAGTATGTATTTAGGAAAAATAATTTTACAACGTGTCATACTGTAGACAAATTCTTTCTATATCAGGCTTGCTATGTTCAATAACCTTAATTTTCTAGGTTAACTAAAAACTACTTTCACATTTAGAAGATTTTTATGAAAATTTGCTACTATAAAGCATTTCCCAAGCAATACGGGACCAAGTCATATCTTGTCCAAACAATACCCGATGTTGCTGGTCTATGACAAAATATATAGGTAAAAACTTCACCACCAGCTTTTTTCCTCCCCTGGCTTCAATTAAAGAAGTATTAGCTGTACCTTCAAAAGAAAAGGCTAATATATTCGTTGTGTATTTGATTTTAATTCCACGCTTGAAACGCAGGGAAAGAGCGCGCCAACTGTTCCAGCTGTAAAGTCTATAATGTGAGAAATTTTCTAAGGCATCGTACTGTTAAGCACATTCTGGAAAATTTAGACATCAGAAAGGCATTAGGATGAACTGTTCGCCTAATAAAAGATTCAGCTATTAGAGTTAATCTCTCTCGAGCACAGGAGAAAGGTTGGATATATCTGCCTCTTCTGCGGATATTGCTATCGATATTGCTCTTCAGGAATTGCTGTGTCAGTACCTCCACTTACGACCTTTAAACGGCCAACCCAATTTATTCGAAAAGCACACCGTTTGAGTGTCAAATTACTTGTCCAGCGGTTCATTACAAATCTTTACTCTTCCCTAGAGCGTCTAAGCTTTGTAATGCCCTCCCGGCAGACCTATTTCCAAAGACATACAATCTCCAACTATTCAAGAAGCGTGTACACTCCCATCTTGTGGGAGAACAACCAAGTTCTAGATGTCCTAGAGACACATAGGCTTTGCCTTTCATGAACTATATTATATATAAAAATTGCCGGATTCGGACCTATTTAGTTATCTGCTGAAGATAATCAGATATATTATAGGATATCAGATATACTAAGTTAATTATAGCAAGACTTAAAATGTCCGTTTTTTATTTTTTGGCAATAAAGGTGATAGGAAACATTCATCACCCAATCTAATTTATCTCAAAAATGTATCTTATGGTCTTTAAATTGCCCTTGTGATTACTAAGATATCCATTGAGGGCATCTAAACTGGTCCAGTCTGTAAATGTTATCACAATTTCGACTTGATAATTGACACAGTCATTAAGTTGAACTGTTTATGTAGGCTCACTGACATTTTTAACTTTTAAGAGAAACCAGTTTAACTCATATTATATTTTTTTAGGGACACGACACAACATCCATGGCTCTATGTTTTGCTTTACTGTTGATAGCCAACCACAAAGAAATTCAGGTAAGAGGCAATCAATAAGATATATATATATATATATATATATATATATATATATATATATATATATATATATATATATATATATATATATATATATATATATATATATATAATAGTAATATTATTAGTATATGTTGTTTGCAAATAAACTATACAGTGTCTCCTATAAAAGCATTGCTTGTTCATGCATGGCATAATCGAACCGATTTCCAGTAGCAATTTTTGGATAATCTACGGACAGAAATTAATGGTCTCATAGACCCAACGTTTCTGCCAGAGGGCGCCTTCATAGAAAGCCTTACCTGCATTTTCCCCAAGAAGTGTGTTGCTTGAACCAATTGAGTTGAGGAATCAAGCGTGGTCTGTGCACAACGGAGCTCCTGCTCATTTCAGTGTCATAATTGTTCGCGATTATTTACATTAAGTTCATCCTCATAGCCAAGTTTGGAGAAATTACTGATAAAGGAGACGCACACAATGTGTTTTTTATTTATTTTTTATATCTTTTATATTAATCCATTAATAAAGTATAAACAAATCTCGGGACGCAGTAAGTGCGTTATGGTAGTGAATTTTTATTAAATGCTTCAAATTTGAATAACTCAATTTTCTATAAACTTAGAGAATTTAATTTTGGTGCGTAGTAAGGTCTTTACTAAGGCAAGATATCCACCAAATTTCATTAAAATAACTTTGAAATTTTCGGATAAAAAAAATTTCGAAAGAAAATTTTAAATTTGAATAACTCAATTTTCTATAAACTTAGAAGGTTGAACTTCAATACGTAGTAAGACCTCTTTTAAGGCAACCTATATAGTAAATTTCATTAAAACAGCTTTGTTACTTTCACAGAAAAAAAATTTTCAAAAGAAAACTCAAAAATTTTCCCGAAAACCCCGTCCGATTTTTCTGGCTAACGAACTCATTCAAGCCATTAATAAAATAAAGCCACTTGCCAAGTTTCATCGAAATCAGTTAATTATTTTTTGAGTTATCAGACGGATACACACACACACACACACACCCATATATATATATATATATATATATATATATATATATATATATATATATATATATATATATATATATATATATATATATATATATATATATATATATATATATATATATATATATATATATATGTATATAAATTTAAACTGACCCTGGATATGGGTTCTAGGGGTCCTAGTTCGCGCTCAATTGCAAACATTTTTGCAAAGTCTCACCATCGATACCTCTCTATTAGTGATTTTTTTAAAAATAAAAATTCACTAAAATAATGTATTCCACATTTACGATTGGGGGCTGTGAAAAATTTGACAAATCCATTTTTAGAGAATGAGTTTTCCCTTAAATTATTGGAATATATGTTTTAACAGATTATTTAGATGTATATCTTACCTACCATCACTTAGCTGTAATTGTTAGAAAATATACCTTAATTATATATAATTTGTTGGAAATTGTAGCCTTAAGTGTGTTATGCTTATTAAAATAGACATTTTGTATTGTCTGTATTGTGAAGCAGACATGCGTGTTAATATTTGTTAGTTGTCGGTGATGGTTTCTGATTGTATACAAGCGTTATCTGTATGTTGCCGTCAAAAGTTGGAAATAGGTGATCTGATCTGACTGTCTTTGTATTTTTATTAATCCTTGGTTTGTGAATAGTGACAAAATTACAGGAAACTAAGTATGCTTGTGTGGCTTAATCTCTTGTATCCTGTTTGTATGTTGTGTTCCCTGAGTGTGTGTTTTATTGTCTCAGATAACTCCGCGACAACGCACACTCAGGGACCACAACATACAAACAGCATCAGGAGCGTAAACCACACAAAATGTTTTTTTTTAGAAAAGTAAAAAGCAAAACTGAGAAGCTGAAAATCACACACACTGTATATCAAATCCCTTGCAAAACATGTGATGGTATATACATAGGTCAGACACACCAGTACCTCAAGATTACAATAGTACACAACTAGTCCAAGTACTGCATGAAAAACACAAAACAAACACATGCATTCGTTTACGACCAAACCAAAATCTTAGACATTGCAAAAAACACCCACAAGAGAACAATAAAAAAAGGCGATCATGATAAACAAAACACCTGCATCAATAAGTGACAAAACAGAAATAAACACACTCTCCAAAATATATTTACCAATTATCAAATAATACACATAGTTTTCTCTAATGTTTTCAATGTTCACAAACCAACGACTAATAAAACTATAAAGACAGTCAGATCAGTTCGCCTGGTTTCCAATTTTGACGACAACACACAGCTGACGCTAGTACAGAAACAATCACCGAGAACTAAAAGACTTTGACACCTACACATAGCTTCCTGTAATTTTGTCAATGTTCACAAACCAAGGATTAATAAAAATACAAAGACAGTCAGATCAGATCACCTATTTCCAACTTTTGACGGCAACACACAGATGACGCTTGTGAAACAATCACCGACAACTAACAAACATTAACACGCATGTCTAGTACACTTGAAGAACCCAAATCACCATAACACATTTTAAAACGCATGTCTGCTTCACATGGCAGAAAATAATACAAAATGTCTTCTTTAATGAGCATAACGCACTTATGGCTAAAATTTCCAACAAATTATATATAATTATGGTATATTTTCTAACAATTACAGTTGACTGATGGTGCAACACACACAGGTATGATATAAATTTAAATAATTTCCTAAAACATATATACAATAAATTAAATTTCTAAAAATGGCTTTTCAGTGTTTTACAGCCCTCAATCGTAAATGTGGAATACACTATTTTTACACTTTGCTAATAGATTAATATGAAATTGAATTAAATAAAAAACTTAAGGATCCGCGCATGGAGTGGCGAAACGTCGTTAAATCAAACACGCAAATATTCTATTAATTCTATTTAAAAATGAAGAAGTTTTAACGAAACTAAACCCCGCATAGAGTATAGCACAACATTTCACGAAAAAAACGACCACGGGTATATGATACATATATATATATATATATATATATATATATATATATATATATATATATATATATATATATAGATATATAGTCAAAAACGCGATTAAATTACAGTTGTTCATGTAAGTGTGTGTGTGTGTGTGTGTCTCCTGTATGTGTAATTTCTCCAAGCCTGGATATGAGGATCAACTTTATGTAATGATCACGAATAATTTTGACTGAAGTGAGCAGGAGCTTCGTCGTGCATGTACCACATTTGATTTTTTACGCAATTGGTTGTGTCTATGAGACCAATCATTTATGTCCATAGATTAACCGAAAATTGCTCTTGGAAATGGGTTTCGATGATTATGTCATGGAGGTGTTCGTACGCCCACATATGATTATTGTGGAAATTGCGCATAGCATTTCTAGAAAAATTGCTTCATCGTTGAACAGAATTTGTAAGTGAAACTGCTGATTTGGAGAAACATTCTAACGGTACCACTGACGGAACTTCACACGCTGTGAAAAGTTTCTGACATGACAGTGCTGCGAGTAATATATGATTATGGTTATTTATTATGATTATTTATTGGTAAAAATCATAGAATATGCCTGTATAATAAGTCTCTCACTTGTGCTGTACATTTGCATAATTTTAAAAGTTATATCTAATGTATATGACAAATATATACCAAATTCAGTAAACTTAATATTTTGAAATCAGGTAAAAAATTATCTTCACTCTCGTTTCTCCAATCTAATGCTTCGCCCATTGCCTTTATTTGTGATAAACCATTCCAATGTACCACCTGTATTCTAATAGTACATTGTATTTATTTATTTATTTTTTATTTGCTGAAAATTATACATATGTCAGTACAAGAAAGTCCTAGGAGTTGTATAGTATTTAATGACAGCATTTAAAGAATATTCGAAAATGTATTTGACACCTTTCTTCCAATTTTGACATACCAAATATAATACAATTTTCCCCATAACTTTTCCATCTTAATTTAAAGTGATCTTGACAATACCATTCGAGCTTCTGACCTGAGATTATTTTTTCTTCACTTTGCTATTACATTAAATTTCATGATTTAGCTAGAGCCAAAGTGACAACCAAATTTCAACTGACATCTGTGTGACATATCATATATATATATATATATATATATATATATATATATATATATATATATATATATATATATATATATATATATATATATATATATATATATATATATATATATATATATATATATATATTGTTAATTTCATGACAGACATTCACAGCTCTAACTACCTTCCCTCAACTCGTCTCAGGATCTTCGTCGATTTTGTGCAGCACCACTTTCTCAATTTAATACTAGAATTGTAGATCTACCATTTGAAGTACCTTTATGGAAACTACCAGGTTTTTTAAGACGGCAATGAATATTCGAAAAGATTAGGTTATCTGACAAAATACGATTTGGAGAGCTTGTGTTGCATTTCCCCCTGCGAAACCATATATGTAATGCATTACCGACATTCCCACTTTCGTATAATTCATCATATTCACTAAAATATTGGAATAAAAACTCTGGACGCAGCAAGTGCATTATGGTAGTGAATTTTCATAAAATTATTTGATTGCAAATATGTGTGTTTTCTTTTTATTTAAGAAAGCAGGCATCAATTTTGGTTACCAGTAAAACCTATATAATGAAAACAATGTGCCATGTTTCATAAAAATAACTTTATTGTGTGAAAATGTACAAAAATTTCCAAAAGTAAACTTAAAGTGTTCCCGGAAAAACTCGTTTCTTGGTCAACCTTATTGGTTAATAGCAAATTGGGCTATTCAAATATGAAGCATTTGATCAAAATTCGCTTTTATAACGCACTTGCTGCATCCAGAATTTCTTTTCTTACAAACATGCATTATATTTCAAAGGAAAATGCAAAAATGCAATAACATAAGGCGTGTTTGATAAAAAAAAAAAGAAAATCTGTATCACCAACGACTTATGGGACACGCTATGATTGTAGAATTTTTTTTTAAGATGTAGCTCAAGACACCTTATAATTAATGTATACAAATATTTTTCATATCTTGTATAATAACGGATATATTGAGCTTTATTGATTTTTTACAAAAATGCGACAAAAATTATATACCATTAAACGATAAACTCTATAGCTAAGACTACTGCCAAGCATCAGAGAAAGGGTGTATTTGAAATGAATTTTCTGGAAACATTTTAGTAAAATGAAGGACAATGACGGTTGAAACTAAGACTTCAGGGTTTGTAAAACATCCTTCTTGAGACATTTTATTTCCATAGCCCGTATTAGATTTAAGTTATTTGCCTAAATGTTGCCGATTTTGACGTTTTAAATCGCAACTTTGACGTTTTGTGGAAAACCCCAATTTATTTTCTTTAAATGCCTATAACTTTTTTGTCTTTTGACCTACATAGCTAAATTTTGGTAGATAACTTACCTATAGGGATGCAAATCAAACCGAAATTAACAAAGTAAGGGCAACCAAATTTGGTTGCCCTTACTTTGTTAATTTCGGAGATATAAATTTTTTCCGAAAGAAAACAAAAAAAATCCTGGAAAACCTGGTTAGATTTTCTTGGCTAACGAACTTATCCAAGCCATTTGCAATAGGAATTTATTCACCAAATTTAACCAAAATCGGCGCATTATTTTTTGAGTTATCGGTGTGATATATATATATATATATATATATATATATATATATATATATATATATATATATATATATATATATATATATATATATATATATATATATATATATATATATATATATATATATATATAAACATATAAAAATTTAAACTGACCCCGGATGTGTGTTCTGGGGGTCCTAATTAGCGCTCATTTGAAGAAATTTTTTCAAAATTCAAAAGTCGAGATCTCCTCATTAGTAAATTTTTTTAAAGAAAATTCACTAAAACAGAAAAAAAAAAGTAACTTCAATGAAATTTTAGAAATCGTAGAACTAATACGATGAGATGGTTTTTAACACCAAAAACTCAATTTAGGACAACAACTATTATTTTGGAAATAATATCTGTCAAAACGACATTTATTTAAGTGTTCCATGAAAAGTATATTTATGTCTATAACAAGTATTCGTCAATACTACCAATTGAAACACTTGTAATTTAATTGTTTTGGTGAAAAATGATCTGATGAGATAAATGCAAGAGACCTTTAGTACGTGGAATTTATCAGGCTGATCAGAAAAGGTATCCACATGAAAAAATGTTAACCCAGTTTTTATTTTTTTTAAATGGCAAGGACATATTTGCAGTGGGGAGCCATAGAAAAACATGTCTAACTAGATTATGTAGTTTTATGTCATATTGACATATACCAAAAAGAATAAAAATAATATTTAAAGCACTTTCGGGGATGTTTAAGAACTAACGATTTTTAGACAAAATTTCAACACCCTTTATCTCGGATTTAAAGCCGTTGCACTACTCTGTTGATATAAAATTTATTTCATACAGTCGCCTGGGGAATGACATGAAATATTAGTAAATCATTAAGGAACACCTGTATATACAACATAAATTAATAAGCCATAAAGAATTTTATAGACAGGTACTTCTGACGCTTAAGGACTTAATTTATCTTTAAAATCTAGATTGTAAGTTTTTCAATCACTTAATGTTGATAAAAATATTTAGATACCTATCTGTAGTATTTAGTCAAGAATGCATGCAATAACCCTGAAATAGATGGAATTATACATGATTAATTAATCAAAATATAGATCATACTTAGAAGATAGTGCAATAAAATAGATAAAACTGAAGTAGGAAAATTATAATATACTCACTTGATGAGCAAGTTCTCAGATATAGCAATGACACTCCAATAACTTTTTAATATAAAACTTACCAGCCTGTGGTTAACACGCCCGTAAATGAAATTTACTTTAACAGTATTTTTGACATGTTACACTTATTACGCCAATATTACAAATAAATTTAGAGTAGTAACTTTACTTAAAATAAACTTCCTGACAATATAACTGAAATTATACAGTATGGTACAAGCAAAAGGAATACATTCAGTATCTTGATTATTGTGTATAATTATAAAAAATCCAGAAACACGTGAATATTGCATTAAAAAATGACATCCTACAACGTGAACACTTCACCCAACCTCCTTAGAGCGACATTTAAAACCCCCCAAAAAAAAAGAGGTAGAGGCTTCTGATACCTCAAACAAAACATATTTTCATTGCGCAATTAAAAATGCTATTGTTTTAAAAGTTATTGCAAAAATTAAAAGTAGAACAAATGATTTGATGGAGGAACTTCGCTACAACACCCTAAAAAATCGGTAATTATTCGCGATTTATTCTTGATAACGTGACAGCAATCAAAAACAATTTCAGTATTCTTTTTGGACAGTACCGATTACAAAGAAGACATAAACAGTTTTCAGCGTTCTTATTAGTTGACAATGTTGGTTTTGTTACGCCTTAGCAATTTGCTGTATGATGTAACCGTATGACTGTAGCTGACAGTTGTTAATTGCAATTTAGAAACATGGTTTATTTAATAGAGATGCATAAAACCACAATTCTGCAGATGTTTGGTTACCGAGATAAAACACAATCACAGATCAAAGTTGCTCGCCTATTTCATTAAAAAAAAATCACGATTTGCCGCCTATATCACAAGAGACAATTAGTAAAGTTGAAGAGCCATTTCTCCAGCTTCGCCATGTAAGGCAGATACAGAAAAAAGCACCTATTGCACTGAGCAATAATTACAAATTTCACATAATGCTTGAGTTTGAGGAAACCCCACATACTCAGAGTAGGCAAACAGCAGTAAACAACAACATTGGATGTACATTTTTCATTGATTGTTTGAATTCGTCTCCTATGGGTCCGAAGATTAACTAAAAGAATAAACCCAAAGTAACTCCTATCGCTCGTACAAGGCGACTAATCGAAGTCAAGCAGGTGGTAGTGGACTTTTCCTTTACGTGATAGTAAAGGATTTTTTCACGCCCGAGGAGGTACCAGCCCTTACATCAAGGGGCCGGTGAAGTCCCATGGGACGTTTCCGGTTCTGGTGTATGGGTCGGTTTCGCTTATAAACAAAAATGGTGATGGCTCCTCCTTGTACAAAAGATTCCGGAGATAAAATACCCTTCCACTCGGATCTCCGGGAGAGGATATATGTAGCCTAAATTCTGACCTGAACTTCGTCCACCATTTCCTCCAGGCTAATAGGCCCCAATTCCTCTTCCTCACCCAAACCCAAATCAGTGCCTAAACAGCCACTAATCACCTTAATTTCCCGGGGTATGAGCTCCTTACTTCCTTTAGATTCCATGGAGGCGTGTGCGCATACGTACGTAGCAATATATCCTGCACCAGACTCTCTCTCTCTCTCAGGGCTGCAACTAAATTAATCTGTTGCATTTACCGGTCACATTCTGACAACAACTTTGTCAAGTTATTTGACTACCTTTCTGAAAAAACCGACTATCTGTTTTCTGAATATCCTTCCTCCGAGGTCACTATTCTTGGTGACTGCAATGTCCATAATAAGGAATGGCCAGGATCTTCAAAAACCGATCCACAAGGGAGAGCAGCGGAGGCCTTTGCAGTCAGCAATTCTTTAGCCAATATGGTTTAGCAACCTACTTACTTTCATCGTATCCCAACACGCAGCTCAAACCCCTTGGATCTCCTTTTTATTACAAAACCTGAATGCTATCAGTCGCCGCCCCCCTTGGTCGCTCAGACGGCATGGTCACTGCTTCCTGCGCAATGCAACCCAAGGTCACACAGTCATCACACCCACGTATCGTTTGGCACTACAACTCCGCGAACTGGGACGAAATGCGGGATTACTTTTCCTCATTTCCATGGGCGTCTGTCTGATTTTCTCATCCTGACCCCTCTGATATCTCACAAAACGTCACCGAAATTATCCAAGCTGGCATGGAATATTTATTTCACGTACACAGAAAACCACTTGAGCTACTCAAAATCCCTGGTTCTCTAAATCATGTGACAAGGCTAGACTTGAAAAGGTCAACGCTCACAAAACGCTTCTACACAATCCCAGTCAAGAAAATCGTCAAGCATTTAACGACGCAAGAAACCGCTATGTCCGCATTCTTTCTGAGGCAAAAAACTCCTTTAATAACCACATCAAAAACAAAGTCCTCTTAAGCTCCAATGGCGGCAAACCCTTCTGGACTCTTGCTAAATCTATTGAGAATAATTTCTGCAAAATCACGTTCCCACCTCTTGTCTCAGGGGATGAAATTGTTTCTATCGCCCTGGGCAAGGCTGAACTTTTTACTTCGTTGTTCGCCGGCAATTCTACTCTCAATCCACCTCCAAATGTTCAACCACCAAAAGTCCCCAATGTCGCGCATAAAATGACGGATATCATTTTCAAACCTAAAAAGGTACGAAAGATGCTCTTTTCTCTCAATACCAGGAAAGCCTCTGGCCTTGACGATATCCCAGCAATTGTTCTAAAAAAATGCGCACCAGAACTTGCTCCTGTCCTGACTCGTCTGTTTCAGATATCTTACAATAAAGGAATATTCCCTAGTAAGTGAAAAACTTCTCGAGTACAACCCATCCCCAAGAAAGGATCCAAAGCGCTTCCTAGCAACTACAGGCCTATTTCTCTCCTTTCAGTCGTCTCTAAAGTGATGGAAAACTATATAAACACCGAATTACTAAAATTTCTTGACAAACACAGGCACACGACAGGCAGTATGGATTCCGTCAGCTCAGATCGACTGCCGACCTCCTTTCCTTTATCACCCATTCTTGGAACAGTTTATGGAACAACACGGTGAATCCCAGATTGTTGCTCTAGACATATCCAAAGCATTCGACCAGGTCTGGCACGCAGCGCTGCTTAATAAACTGCCGGCCCATGGCCTACCACCAAAACTTTATACCTGGACAGCAAATTTCCTCTCCAACAGGAGCATTTCTGTTGTTGTGGATGGCCATTCCTGTTACACAATTTAACCCCACCAAATCTGAGTCTTGCTTTCTATCTCATAAGCGATACACCAGCCCTAGGTCCATCAAAATGAACAACCAAGTTATTTAAAGTAATGGGTCCTTTTCACTTGTTGGCATTTCTGTGGATCGAAATCTCAATTGGCACCAACATGTCACATCAATTGCAGAAGCGGCTGCTAAAAAAATAGGTTTCCTCTTCCGGGCGTGCAAATACTTTTCACCAGCTAATCTCTATACCTTATATACTTCACAAATAAGGCCAAACCTCGAATACTGCTCCCACATCTGGGGTGCCGCTGTCGCTTCTACTCTCGCTATCCTGGACTCAATTCAGAAGAGAGCTCTCATCGGTGACCATACCCTCACCCAAAGGCTGCCATCCCTTGCCCACCGATATGCCGTTGGTGACCTCTCTCTCTCTCTCTCTCTCTTTTATAGATATCTGCACGGGCACTGCTCAGAGGAGCTTTCTTCCATAGTTCCTCCACCTGCTGCCCCCATCAGATCTAGCAGGGAAACAGAGCAAATGTACCCTTTTACTGTCCACGTCACCAGACAAATAACATCTTGTTATTCCCGCTCGGAATTCCTTGCCGGCACATGTTTTCCTTCTCCTCCGAACCTCCAAACCTTTAAGTCCACGATTAACAAGTTGCCTCTTTCCTCCTTGTAGACACCCACGGTACTATAGTATTTAGGCTGTAAGCCCTCGTGGTATGTTGTTGGAATATAAAAAAATATTGTAAGAAAATAAAATGCATCCCAATAAATTGATACAAGCTCAGAAGCTCACGGAATATGATTTTTATAGAAGAACGTCTTTTTGTGAACAAATGATGGAAATGTTAGATAACAATGTTATCCAAGCAGAACATGTTTTCTTTTTTGATTAAAATATTTGCTACTGGCTTGAAGAAAACCGACACTGGATGGGAGAAAAACATACGTAATACCCTAAAAAAGTTAATGTTTGGGAAGGAATAGTTGGAAACCATGTCATTAGTCCCTTTGTCATTGATGGCAATTCGGATGGAGATAATTATTTAGCACTGCTCCAAAATAATGTCGTACCAACTTTGACAAACTTACATCTTGATCAAGCAAACCTACAAGTTCCAGCAAATGTGATATGGTTCCATCATGATAAGCACCATTACGTTACCAAATCAATGTTTGACAGTACCTCGACTTAATATTTCCAAATTCGTAGATACTGAGGCGAGGATTGTTAGAATGGCCAGCACGATCATCCGACTTTACGCTATTAGAATTCTTATTATAAATAGGTAAGTATACAAAACTAAATCACGCGCTTTCAAGTGACCTAAGAAGAAAGATAACGATTGGATGCTGCCAAAAGTTTCAAGCCATGCATTTTAAGCATTGCATACATTAAGATTGATGTGTTTTAAATTTTTTCTCATTACCAAAAATGAGACACTATTAGTTATTACTTTGTTAGTGTGTTGTAGCGAAGTTAGTCTATTAGATGAATTTCTTTTTTTGACTGTTACTTTTTGGAATATATTTTCAAACCAAGCATTTTTGGATAGAGAATGAATAGATCTTTCTAGTGACGTGTCACAAACCCCTACTTCATATTTAAACAGTTGGTGATTGCAACTGTCACTCGTAGGGGATTGAACGTGGTATAAAGTTTTCGCGTTCCATGATGTAATTTTTTTATCTTACATTGACCTGTTTCGAACTTTTTTATAAATATGAACAATGATTGAGATACTGAATTTATATTATTATGTGTTCCACACCGCATAATTTTTTAGTTATGGGCTATATTTTTTGAAAGCAACGGCTGATTCCAAGCTATAATCAGATAGATAACGAATTTACAGTAGCAATTCAATAAATAAAAAAATATCGGGATGCAGCAAGTGCGTTATGGTAGTGAATTTTTATTTAATTTTTCAAATTTGAATAACTCAATTTTCAATAAACATAGAAAGTTTAATTTTGGTACGTAGTAAGGTCTTTTCTATTGCAAAATACCCACCAAATTTCATTAAAATAACTTTGTAATTTTCGAAGAAAAAAAATTTTTTCGAAAGAAATTTGAAAATTTGATTAACTCAATTTTCTATAAACTTAGAAAGTTGAATTTTGGTACGTAGTAAGGTCTCTTACAAGGAAACATATGTAGTAAATTTCATTAGAGCTGCTTTGTTATTTTCGGAGAAAAAAGTTTTTTTTAAAGGAAACTCAAAATTTTTCTGGAAAACCTTTTCCGATTTTCCTGGCTAACGAACTCATCCAAGCCATTAATAAAAGAAAGGCACTTGAAGAGTTTCATAGAAATCGGTTAATTATTTTTTGAGTTATCAGACGGATACCTATATATATATATATATATATATATATATATATATATATATATATATATATATATATATATATATATATATATATATATATATATATAAACATATAAGAATTGAAACTGACCCCCGGATATGGGTTTTAGGGATCCTAGCTCGCGCTCATTTGACAAAAATTTTGAAAAGTTTCACCATCGATACCTCTATGAGTGATTTTTTAAAAATAAAAATTCACTAAAATAGCTTAAAAAGGAAACATGAGTCATAGTAACATATTATTACAAGCGAAGAACATTAACAATTCGAAAGTCGTTACCTCTCTGATAGCGAAAATTTATTTGTAAAACTTCGATAAAAATACAATCGCTTATTGAATATCTGCAACCAATTAAACATCGCGAATCGAAAATGTTGCAGATCTGTATTATATAAATACCCAGGCTATTGGATACTGAAATGATTAGGTCTAAGTAAACCATATTTAATAGTACTGCACATTGAATCATAGCTTCCACATAGCTGTAATATTTTACTCTCGTCAGAAAGACATTCTCATGAAATGAATTTAGGTTCCATGACTTGACGACAAAGAAAATATTCATATTCCCGTACACATAAACCTCTGAACGATATATTACTCGATTTTCACGCCTAATTTACAACGCTGTCTGCTTTTTCTACAGCACCAAATGCTACAGCTCGTTCTAATGCCTTTTTCGACGCTGTCGGGGTACATTTTTCGTTTGGAAATTTTTCTGCTACAAATTATGCAATCTTTTTTAGAGTAGCTCCTTCCTTCAAACCACTTTTTTAATAGCTGTAACTTATACAAATTTGTTTGGTTTGAAGTAAACATTTAAAATGTCAGTTAATTGTAAAATGTAAAAATTCTTGTTAAAATGGGCACACCAGCATCAAGTTCTCGTCGAACAGCTAGGCTTGTGCTTACAGCTATTAAAAAAGGCGGTTTGAAGGAGGGAGCAACTCTAAAAAATATTGCACAATTTGTATCAGAAAAATGTCCAAACGAAAAATTTACCCCGACAGCGTTGAAAACGGAATTAGAACGAGCTGTAGCATTTGGTACTTTTTACGCCGTTTTAGCAAAAAAAAAATTCGAAATTTCTATCACCGATATCCCACCACACACATTCAACCACTAATTTAATTTCGCTACAGAATACCAGATTTTTTATGAAATTGAAAGTTTTCTAACAAACAAACGCTAACGTTACATTACTCGAGCTTTAACAAAAAAATGTCAATTCTCACCAAATCACATCAAAAAAATTGGTCTCGCTGAATAGAGAATTGGATTAGATCCAAAAAGGTGTGGGTAACACACTATCCACCATCCGATTTCAACATTTCGAAAGGGTAGCTAGCCCTTGAATAGGTATAACGATAGGGGTGAGATTTTTATATCAAGAAAATTTTAAAAATAATGACCTGTTTTTGAATTTTCTTTAATAATGGTCACTTTCAATTTTATTGAATTTATGCGTTAGTTTATAGACACAGTGTATTTATTTGAGTGAATCTAATTAATATTAGTTTAATAGGACAAAATCTTTGAAGAAATCAATGACGTCTTGGGAGACAGTGAGGAATTTCCAACTCACAGAGATCTTCAAAATCTCAAATACATGGAAATGTGCATCAAAGAATCGTTAAGACTCTACCCAAGTGTTCCCTTAATTATAAGATATGCTGGAGAAGAGTTCACAACAAAATCTGGCTACAGGATACCTCAAAACACATTGTTAAATATCAGTATTTATGATTTACACCATAACCCCAATGTGTTCAGTGACCCAGAAAAGTTTGACCCTGAGAGATTCCTTCCAGAGAACTCTAAGGGAAGGCACCCATTTGCTCATATACCATTTAGTGCAGGACCAAGAAATTGTATTGGTAAGTTAATGCAAAAATTATATCCTATACATAAACTGTTTAAATAACTGTAGTTTGCCCAAACCATTAAGAACAATAGTGCTGAAAATTGAATCATAACCTGCACATAGCTGTGATAATCTACTCTCCTCAGAAAGATATCCCCATGAAATGAATTTAGGGTCCATGATTTGACTACAAATAAAATATTCGTATTCATGTAGCCATAAACTTCCTAAACGTTATATTACCCGAGTTTTAACGAAAAAATATCAATTTTCACGAAATCACCCCTCTTTATGCCCTACCAACTAAAGCGATCTCACCCAAAAACCATTCGAAACGTTCCTTGTCGGATGCTAACTGGATACCAAATATGAAGATGATATCTCAATTCGTTAGAAAGTTACTGGTCCGACTAACAGACAGACGTACACACCGACAGACCGACAGGCAAAAGAATTTTGTTCCAGAATCAAGTTATGTATGTGTTTTGAGACTCTTTATGCCGTTTTAGCAACAAAAAAAAATCGAAACTTCTGTCACCGATATTCCACCCACACACATTCAACCCCTAATTTAATTTCAGCCCATAATACTACAATGTTTGATAACATTGAAAGTTTTCTAATAAAAAAAACCACAAAAAGGTTATATTCGAGTTTCAACGAAAAAATATCAATTGTCACCAAACTACCCCCCCATTCATCCCCTACCCTCTGGAACGATTTTACCCAAAAACAATCAGACCGCTCGTTTATCGGGTACTAGCTGTATACCAAATTTGAAGACGATATCTCAATTCGTTCTTAAGTGATCGTGGCTACAACAGACAGACAAAAAAAAAGAATTTGAAGTTTTCTTCGCCGATGCCGTATTTCCACACGTATTGACGATGTGGAAGTAATCTCGTTTTAAAATTTGATTTCTTGCTGTGTCGTTTTTAGACTTCGGTATTTTCGCCAGTTTCTTCTTAAATTAGTAGTAGTCACTATGTAGATACCCCTGCTTCAAACGTATCAAATACTTATATTTAGGGTATTATTTTCTAAGTACAGGCGTAGAGGCCTTTGCTCTGGCCGTAACCACAAAACTTGTAAGTACACTTAGAGAACTAAACAATTTAACGTCATTAGATGATGAAAAATAATTCAGTGAAAGAAGACTAGTTTGTCCTCATTTAATTTTTTTATACTTTGAAAAGTCGCGATCTCAATAGCAGAATACTTCAATGTTTGATAACATTGAAAGTTTTCTAATAAACAAATCCCAAAAAGGTTATATTACTTGAGTTTTAACGAAAAAATATCAATTCTCACCAAACTACCCCCCATTTATCCCCTATCCTCTGGAACGATTTTACCCAAAAACAATCGGACCGTTCGTTTATCGGATGCTATCTGTATACCAAATTTGAAGACGATATCTCAATTCGTTCTTAAGTGATCGTGGCAGACATACAAACCGACAGACCTACAGACCGACAGACCTACGGACAGACAGACTGGCAGACCGACAGACAAAAAGATTTTCGTTGCCAAATCATATATTCTATAGGTTTTGACACTTTGAACGGCGTTTTAGCGAAGAAAAAAAAAGAATTTGAAGTTTTTTTCGCCGATGCCGTACTTCCACACGTATTGACGATGTGGAAGTAATCTCGTTTTAAAATTTGATTTCTTGCTGTGTTGTCGTTTTTAGACTTCGGTATTTTCGCCAGTTTCTTCTTAAATTAGTAGTAGTCACTATGTAGATTCCCCTGCTTCAAACATATCAAATACTTATATTTAGGGTATCATTTTCTAAGTACAAGGGGAGAGGCCTTTTCTCTGGCTTCACAAGTGCTTATTTTCTTCTCTGTAATCACAAATATTTGCAAGTACACTTAGAGAACCAAAGTCACCGCAACACATTTTTAAAAGACCTGATCAGCGTATACTAACCAATTTAGCGTCTTTAGATGATGACTAGTTTGTCCTCATTTAATTTTTTTATACTTTGAAAATTCTCGATCCCAGTAGCAAATATTTTTACTAAGAATGAAGGTTGAAAAAAATATGCTTATTATTAGAGGCACTTGGATACTTTTTTGCACCTTTAGGAGATTATTAGCGGTCACATAACACAATTTATGTAATTTCATAGACAGAAAAAATATTTTGGGTTAAGGCTTCGAAAAACATCAAATACATAAATCCGCTTGTGCCCCCAAAAATAAAGCCGAAATTTAAAGGCTTAATACAAGCCTATCCATGTAAGCATTGGTTGTCATATTAAACTGAAAAATTTCATATGTAACATCAAAGTGATAGATTTAATAACCCTTAATTTTTTATTTATTTTTTGACAACGTGTAAAATAGGAATTTATATAAGTGTGTTTTTCTTCTCACATGCCTTTTTGTTTTCTGGAAACACCATAGTGTTATATATAATCTTATTATATCTTATATCTTATATTCGGTTTAGCTAACAATTTGTGGATGAAGAATCATTTTTTTAAATTTTAATAAGCGATTTTCGTAAACTTAAATGGCGAATTTACGTAGAACAAAATTTGTTTAGGAAATTTGTGAGAAAAAAAAAACATTCAAAATTTCGTAGCAAGTTTTGGCAAAACAAATTTATAGAAAATTTTCGGACTCTTTTCTTTCTTATTTTAAGACAGATTTCACCCTGCTTTCCCAGAAGTCATTATTTTTAAAGTACGTCATCATATTTAGTTAATTTTAGTATACTTTGTTTGAAGCTTTTCTAAACATTATTGATATGTTCGTCAGATACTTAACAAAAAGGAATTATTTGTAGTACGAGAGCTTCTACGTCTCTATTAATTTGGTACGGTATGGTTTCACCAAGTATCGACAACAATAGTTTACGATCTTGGGGCCGAAACTCCTGCCTTCCCGACATAAGACTTTAGGCCATGATATCTCCCTACACTGTCAGATCAAAGCCACTCTCACCGAAACCCTTACAACCTCCACGCTCTCAAAAATCCTCGAGGAAACCCCTTAGAACCCTCCTTACATTTATAAGAACGTTTACTCCTCTTTCGTTTTTCCCGAGATCTCATCCATTTCTCTAATCTACGGCCTTCCTTTCCTCAAGATTTGTCCCAATCACACCCCGAATTTCCTCTTACAGTTCCATTTCCGCGGCGTATTAATTAAAATTTATGATTTCCTCGGTCTTGGTAGACCTAGTTACCTTCAACGGGTAGGAACCTGCAACCATATTCTCTTTTCTGGTAAAGTTTTCCCTTTCCGTCCTGCGATTTACCATCTGGCAATCTTTCAGCATATGTCTTGCTGTTTCCTGCACGCCGTTTTCGCAAGCACATTTTCCTGTTCCGGCCCTTAGATTAAGTCCTTTGAGGCATACACCCACGCTCTATGTGTACCGATAAGTGGTCCGACCCTCCATCTCCTCGTTCCAGTACCTCTGGCACTCTGCATTAGTGTTCTCCTCCGTTTGAGCATTCTACTTGTCTCCGAAGTACCCTCTCGAGACATCAGGGGTCATTTCTGGGGGCTTTGGCGCTCGCGTCAGCCTTTTGAGATACCTCCGAACTAGTCGCTACCTCACCACAAATTTATTTTTTGTTCTGGCGCGCTCCACCTCTAGCATCTTCATCTGGATGCTGTTGGCCGTTTCTCCCTTCCTCCCTGATGAGCATATCCAGGGCAACTTCTTCACGGTTCCACCCTACAGGGTTGCGGCCTTTTTTACTCCCGTACCCACCGTTAACAATTCCGCCATGAACACCGGATACCAGTCCTAGAGTTACGACCCTTTGCTTCCGATCACCACGTTGTCTTCATAGCCAACCACGGCTATTACAACTGCGGCTACGACTCTCGACGTGTCTGTGTATATCCACCGCTTTGTTTCCTTTTCCGTTCCTTCAATTACCGCTTACATTTTCCTCTGTTCCGATGGATGCGACCCTTATCCATACCCCGGTTTTCCCTCAAATATGCGGCCTTCGAGTATTCCCATTATCTCATATGCCCATCTTAAGATTCAAACCAAAAAACGTGGGAACCCTACGAGCACCGCCAGTGCTGCGGTGGAAGTAGCTGTGTATGCCGTCGTTATACCTACCAAAACGCTCTTTGGATCGACTGAAGTTTTCTAGTTACCCTAGAATCCCTCGATTGTTCTCCACATATTTCAGCGCCATACAAGAGAACTGGCATTACCGCTGCCTCATATACGATCGTAAGGGTCTCTGGATCTGCTCCCCACGTCTTTCCCGCTACCGCTCGTACCTGCACCCAACAATTAATAAGTTACTGTTTTTTACATTTTCACTTGATCTGGCAAGCACCACTTAAGTTATTTGCTTTAAAGATTAATAAAGAGACAGAAATCAACGGGGTTGAAAATGTTTACTTAATTAATTTTCAAAACATGCTTTTAGACTCCAAACTTAATTTCGCGAAGAAAATATAAGGTCACTCTTCACATCTAAGAAATACTGTGGTGTACAATCAAGTGCTGATTAGAACAAGAATAGCTTAAAAGTGGTACTAGAATTTAGAAATTAAATATAATTCTTTGTTTTCAGGTCAAAAGTTTGCTATGTTGGAACTAAAAGCAACGTTATGTGGAATTCTGAAAGAATTCATACTTGAACCTGTCCACAAACCAGAGGATGTCGTCATACTATCTGACATAGTTCTAAGGCCCAATGAAGATGGAATCAAAGTGAAATTTGTACCTAGAAAAAAGCGATCTTTTATGTAGTTTTAGTTTTCTACCTAGATTAAGATTACTTTGTACATATTGTTCTAATATTAAGTCATTTTTTTATAAAAATAGTTAATAGGCATTTTTTAATATATTTATTTATTTTGAATTATCTTTTATTTAATTTTTTCCGCCACGATTTTTTAATCTGACTTTAAGAAGAGGTTCTCAAGTTATAAGTATCGAGCGTTGCAATTTATACGACGGAAGACTGGACTTTAAACAAGCAGGACACGGATATGATAGAAGCTTCTCAATAGAAATGTCTAGATGCAGCAAATTCCTTATGGTAGCGAATATTCATGAACAAATTTCAAAACCGAAAAAAGTGAAAAAATATTTTTTGAAAAACATTTTTTTAATACTTTTTTCGGAAAAAACAGTTTGACTGGGTTGGCCAACAATCTTACTTGAGCGATTGGCAAAACGAGAATTACGAGAATTATAAATGTAGAGGTACCTTTAAATTTGTAAATAGATTAGATAAGTTTTAGCCACCTCGATCGAACCAGTTTTCGTGGAAAAATATTGATGGATTGTTGGATAATTTAAGTATTTCGGAGTACGGCAGTCTCATAAAAATCAAACCTATAAAAATAACAAAATAGTTTTTGGAAATACAATTTTTTTTCGGAAAAAACGGTTTGAATGGGTTGGCCAACAAACTTACTTACGCAATCAGAGAAGCGAACATTATAAGTGTGACAGGTACCTTATATTTTGTAAATGGGTTAGATAAATTTTAGCCATCCCGATCGCACCAGTTTTCCTGGAAAAATAATACATCCTTTTCGGGAAAATTTTTCTATCTTCGAAAGTAACAAAGTTGTTTTAGTAAAATTCTGAACACAAGTTGCCTTTATTGAGTCCAGTAACGTACTAAATTTTAAGTTTCTAGCTTTATAGTAGAGTGATTTATAGGGATTTATTAGGATCAAAAGAGAGCACAAGATTATAAGTTTTTTTTATCATAAAAAGAGTTAATTTAAATTCAATTACGATTTTTTTTATTAATGACGATCCTTTTTAATAAAATCGCTGCAAGCATTGTTTCGCAAAAATTTAGCAAAAACGTGATTTATAGTGATTTATTAGGATGAAAAGAGAGCATAAGATTTTAAGTTTATCATAAAAACAGTTCATTTATATTCAATTACAATTTATTTTTTAATTATTAACGATCCTTTTTAATAAAATCGCTGCAAGAATTGTTTCACAAAAATTTAGCCAAAACGTTTTTATAAAAAAACTGCAAAAACTTTTTTATGAAAATATGCTAAAGCAGTTTGAGAGTACATTTAAATTCGCTAAAAAGAATTGTAAGCTGGAAAGTTTTTAATTTTCCCATATAAATCATAAAATCATTAGAAATATTTGTTTATTTATTTATTTATTTATTTAACGTTACACTACCCAACAAGACAATACCAATTATTGGGTAGGAAATACAGAAATGACCTTCAAAAACAGGATTAAAAATTAAAATTCCAACTAAAAATAAGCATTTTAAACCATAATTTACAATTACATAACAGAATGTAACTAAAACAGAAAAATATAAAAAATCACAACAATCAACAATGGGTAAAAAATAATCAGAAACACAAATCAGTCCTCCATAACTGTGAAATACAAACCATTCCTTCATAACCGTGAGACTGCCAACCCTTTGAGCAACCTTATATCCGACACAAAGATAACAATGGAAGACGCATGCTTGTTGGCAACAGAACACAATCTATAAAGCGGTTAGAACTTCACAAGATTAGGTCGCGGCGTAGGTAACCAAAAGATGACCGGATTTCGCGAAGACATTCTCGGAACATTAAAGTTAGGTGCTCAAGTAGACGAAAGCAGTCACAGGGTCCCCTTACTAAATCATTTTAAAAAATTGTGCAGCTTCTTCTTTTCTAGATTCTAGACTTGGTAGCAAGAAGTCTCGCTGTATATACTCCTAGGGGTAACCCACAGGGGGATATATACCATTGAGGCGAAAGTAAAGATTTCTTAGAAAGCGTCTTTGGATCTTTTTCAACAGTAGAATATGGTTCTGGTAACCCGGAGACCATACAACTGAAGCATACTCAAGTCTATACAGAAAATCAGTTTAAATGTGACAATATTACTAAACTCGCGGCAATTCCTAATAATAAAGCCCGTTAGTTTAAATGCGTTGGATACAACATTCTCAATAAGAGATAAGAAAGACAATTTTCTATCAAATATTACGCCCAGATCACGGATAGATACCGGCCTAGTCAAAGACACATTATTAAGACAATAATCAAATTGTATGGGCACCAACCTAAGCGCAAAGGAAAGACAGCTGCATTTGGCAATATTTAAAGAAATATGATATACATTGCACCACTCCTCCACATCCACTTATGCTAATTGAAGTCGAATACAATCATCCACCGGCTTCATCTCACAGAAAATGTTGATGTCATCTGAATACAGGAGACATTCAACCCTCAAACCACCAACGAGATCGTTACTGAAAATATTAAAGAACAAAGGACCCGAATTCGACCCCTGAAGGACCCCTGATGTGGCTGAAATATATTTTGATCTGCAGCCATTCACAACCACATATTGCTTCCTGTCTATAAGGTAATTCGCAATTAGTTTTCGGAGTCATTCAGATAAGCCAAATGCTTCTAATTTACGTAGCAGAATAGCATGATCAATGCGGTCAAATGTCTTTGACATATTAAGGTAGATGACATCGACCTGACTACGATTATCTAAAGCTTCCGCAATGTATTGCGTAGCGCAAACCAAGTTTGTAACTGGTGATCTTCCTGGCATGAAGCCGTGCTGAGAAGGAGTGATGAAGCTCTTTATATGGAAGAATATATGCCTGTATAATAACATTTCCAAAGCTTTAAGGAAGTTACAGAATAACGATATCTGCCTATAATTATCTATAAGACTTTTATCACCGGTCTTATAAACCGGACTGGATTTCGATATCTTCCACACTATTGGAATTTTACAGTTTTTTAAACGTAAATTAAACATAATCTGTAAGGTGAAAGCTAAAACGGCTGCACAATCCTTTAAAATAAATGACAAGACCTGACCTGACGTCATATGAGGCCTAAACGCCCGAAGAACCTCCTCAACTTCTGAAAGAAGAAAACTCACTATTTATAATGAAGTATAATCATTGTCTTTCAAGGTGGTATTTACCACAGATTGCGGTGCAGGTGTGGAGTGTCGAGATACATATGTAGACTGGAAAAAATCAGCAAAACTATTAGCAATCTCATTAGATTGATGCAAGTTGAGACCATTATACACCATTGTTTTGGGAAGACAATTATGTTGATTCTTAGAGTTCAGAAATGACCAGAAATTCTTTGCGGTATTAGAGACTGAACCTTCACAGCTCATGAGGTAATTATTATATTCAGTGTTCAACAAATCCTTAAGCTCAGACCTTAACCTCCTAAACTAATCATAGTCAGCTGACTCCCCATAACGTCTATATATCAACCGACTCTTAGTTTTTAGCTTACACAGCTTCACCACCACCTCCCTAGTAAATCAAGGAGGGTACTTGGGAGATATAGGAGTGGACTTTGGGACACAATAATCAAAAGTATCATAGAGAATAGAATAGAATTGTGAGTAAGCCAGGTCAACATCGTCGAATGCCAGGAAAGGAGACCAATCAACAAAGGAGAGTCTCTCATATAATGCTCCTAGATCAGCACGTTTAAAATTATAAGTTGGCGCAGCATTTTTCTTGTGTCCAGAATAATTATTTCAGTTCACAACCTGTATAGTTACTGTTTGGAGTGTGTGATAACCATCCTCAATAAGGAGAACGTTTTCCGATCTAGAAACCTCACAATCTTGCCCATTAAACACCAAATCAAGAATACCATTGCGATCATTACGTATTATATTCGACTGGGATAATTCAAGGAGTGACACGAATTCATCAAGAGCAGTCAGGGCACTATTCGCATCCAACAAGAAGAGCTCCGTTCTGCATATGCTTCACTTTAGCCAGCTGAATACCAGTATCTGCTGGATTAACATTTTTTAGAATATCTGCTTTTGTCACCTTCACAGCTTGAGACTTATTTTTTGGTTTAACAATCATTGCAGGCCTGGTATTATTCTTAAGAATACTTGAATAAGGCATAACAGGTTTGTCTTCATCTTTAACTCCAACTTTAAGCCCAACATTAAGATCAGCAAGAAACTCTTCCCTAAATTTAGAAAACTTCTCCTCCAACTGAGACTGGATAGCCCTCTTAGTATTTTCTATTTCCTCAAGGAACAATTTTAGAGACTCTTTATTTCTCCTACTATCAGAATCCATACGACCAACATTGAAGAAACTATTTTACACGCATCACAAAGAAACAAGATGCTGCTGTTAGAGTTAATTAAGTTGATATAAGCATCAGAGATACCTACACAGCTACCATGAAAAACAGATCCACAAGTACCACTACATTTCATAGCCCTACCTACAATACCATTATTACACTTCTTGCGATCCAACTCAACGCATTCAGCCATTTCAACAGCAGATACAGCAACAGAGGTACCATGCAAAGATATTCCTGAGTCAGATGATGCCCTGCGTCGCAAACTATCTCTGCATGCTTCACACGACCATATTCCATCAGACTCCCTCAAGAATTGTAGGTCATTAGCAGTGATTCCAACATAGGGCCCATAATAGTTTCCACCACAATAATTGCAGACAGCCGCAACCTGTTTCGATGTAATGTTCCTAGTACACTTTTGACAAATCGATGGCATTTAATATTACAATAATACATCCATCCAAAATGGAATTCCACTAACTTCAGTTAAATATTTCAAAGTCTGGAAACGTCGCATATAATTTGAACCGGATTCCAGTTGTGTTATCAATAAACTGATAACAATTAAGAGATTATTAACGGGAACATGCGATTACAAAATGCACTATTAAGGATACAAAGAGTCCGCTTCGGTAAACAACTCCACTCTCACAATCACAAAACTGTACGATCTCTCACTGTGCGTAAAAATGTCTAGATAATTTGGGAAAAATACCACAACAGTGCCATACAAGGGTAGATCAACAAACAAGAAGCATACACTGTTGCCATACATGGACTAGATCAAAAGACATAAACACTTGTTGGCGGAAATGGGAGACCATAAAATAATTTTGTTCTGCCATTTATCACGTAGTGATTTTATATGATAATGAAATCTATCTATTATTTATTATATTAGTAGCTATTATTATTATTATTATTATAAGTCTTTAACTGATAAATGGTTTTAAATTCATATAAAACAAATTGATTGAAGTGAGCATTTACATACAGTATCTAAGTAACTAATTATCCGTTTACGTATAACCACAGAATAACAAATTATCTTCTAAAAATCAGTATAAAACAACCGCTACAAGTTTGCACCTCGCAAACTTGGCAGCTCATCACATGTGGCGGAAATAAATACAGTTGAAAAAGGATACAAATTGCGGGTTTACGTGACACTAATGATTAACAAATTCACAATAATAATATAAATAAATTTGAAAATTAAAAAAGTAAAACCACCAGCAGTTCAAGGATTTATTCCAAAGGGTTTTGTTCTGACAAGTGATGTTTTGCACCTGACCTTTTAGTAATTGCAACCCAATTTTCGATCATAATTCTAATACACAACTTCTGGTGCACTATACCGGACATACTGGCGGCATACCGAGAACTTCCAATTTGTTTCGAACATTCTAGAACATCTACGCGGCGTGTATCAATGATGCATCGCGTTCAGTTTCAGCCAGTCTCAGTCGAGTCATTTCTCCTACCGTGAATATGTATGTTGTAATTTGTGTTTAAACTCAAATTCACGATATTCGAGTAGATTTATACAATGTATACAGAATCATGGATGAATTTTTAAATGGGCGTAAGCGAGCATTTGACGATAGTGAAGCATCAACAAGTGCACAGACGAGAGTGGTTCTGAAACAAAAATTAAGAAAATATTCCCAAAAATATTTAAACTGCACTGAAGCAAATGAAGAAGAAAGGCCCCTGTATGTCGTTTGCTTAAAGATTTTGGCATACAGCATGAAACCTAATAAACTTAAACGATATTTGGAAACGCATCATAGTAAGTACGTTAGCACACCTGAGACTTCCTCCAATTTCCTGGAATTTGTTTTTGTGAGCATTGAAAAATCATTTACCCATGCTGGAAAAGAATTTTAAAAAGTATTTTCTTGCTGATTTCAACTTAATAGCGAATTACTGGTGAGTTAGGAACCCATTTTAAAAAACTCCCGAAGGACTGTCAACTGCCGAAAAAGAAACCATTATCGACTTCACGGCAAGTGGCTAAATCAAAAGACAATTTAGTAATAAATCACTCTTTGAATTTTGGGCAGGGTTGGATGATGAGTTTTCTGCACAGAAAACAGAAGCATTTCGTATACTATTACCACTTTAACCTCCTTAATCTTTTCAAAAATCAGAGTTTATGCACTGGCTGCTTTGAAGACATAATATAGAACAATACAAGTTTTGCAACGAACTGCCAGATCTCTCCGAGGCTTACGGTTGAACACGCTGAGAACTTCGAGACGATCTCCAGCGAGATTTGGGAAGTAAGCAGATTGAGGCCCCGTATCAACAACAACCCAACCCACCTTTGTCATCCGCTCTAAGGAGTAGGCAAGTTGAGTCCTTAGAGTGTCCTTTTTTTCTCCCTCAGTGCTCGTCCGCGGCCTCACCGCCCTGATAGCGCTGCAGACTTTGGTTTATTGTGCATGCCCTTAGTCTTTTTACTCCACCCACTCCAAAATCATTGTGCCTTGAACTAGTCTGCACAGCAATTGATGAAGTTTTATAATGCTCTGTCTCCGGTCTAGACTGACCGTAGATCAGTTGTCTACTGCGGTCCAGAGCTTTACACTCGCACGAAATGTGCTGGGCTAATTCGTCCCCTCGCCACAGAGTCTGCAAACGAGGTCCCCCTCGAACCGCCCTATTTTATGCAGGTGTTTCTTAATAACCATGTGTGCCTTCAAGAGACCTGTTATGTTCCTGCGCTGTCCTCTGCTAAGATTTAGCAGCTCCACAGCTCTATTTGAACTGAGTTCGTCAATGGTTGACTTTCCATGTTTGACCCCTGGACAGTCTGCCCAGTACACGTTGTGTTGGTTTCTGACCCAGGACTTAATGGCTCCCCTGGCAGTGCTCTTTGTCGCACCTATAGCCGGTTCTGGTCCCATAAATAGTTTTGCTGACCCTCTCTTCGCGAGACTGTCAGTTTCTTCATTGCCTTTAACCCCGGAGTGTCCCGGAACCCAGATGAGGGTGACCTTATTCTGCCCAGCCAGGTCGCTCCTCTCGTCTCTGCACTCACTCACCAGCCAGGAATTTACCCGTGGGCCACTTAGGGCCTTAAGGGCTGCCTGGCTGTCTGTAGCTATGAGGAGCCGCTTGTTGGTGTAGCCCCTTCTCTTGTTCTCCCGCAGACAGTGCAGGATGGCGTACATTTCGGCCTGAAAGACCGTTGCATGAACTCCGAGGAAAATACTATGACTTACCCTCGGTCCGTCCGAATAAACAACTGCCCCCGTCCCACGCGCCATACGTGAACCAGACTAGCGCACCCCGTGGTATGCCCGGAGTCTCCTCCCGCCATGCCTAATGGTCAGGGATCTCCACTGTAAAGTTATTTTCCCTGCAGATTCGCGGGCTCGCGAAGTCTGACCTCATTTCAAGCATGGGCTCCTTCACGATCTCTTGAATTTTGCGGTGGCCCCTGAAGCCTGGGTTGATCTTCAGTCTACCATTGCAAGTAAAGGGGAAGGGGGGAGGCAGATCCAGAGATACCTCCATGGCGGGGTTTAATATATGGCCCCTGTGATGCCTAGGCAAACCATCCTTTGGATCTTGCCTAGTTTTTGTTTGACACTGTATTGTGTCACCTTAGGCCACCAGACCAGGTTAGTTTAGAGTCAAATAGGACCCCAAGATATTTTACCTCCCTGGCCGTTGGAATGTTCCTACCGTATAGAGTGAGAGTTCTGTGGCTATCCAACTTCCCCTCCTCGTAAACGGTATGACGGTTGCTTTTTCGGGGCTCACCCCGAGCCCTTGATCAACCGTCCACCACTTTCAGTGCTGTCTGCATGCGCTTCCACACTGACCGTGTAACCTTTCTTTGGACTATGATGACAATGTCGTCCGCATTTTTCTGTACCTCATACCCCCCTCTCGTTTCTGTTGAGAATCCTGCTCTGTATGCATATTGTCCGCAGTGTAGGGGATATGCTTCCAGTACACCTCCCCAAATATTCCGATCGAGCATTTTTTCCACTGTTTTCAGCAAGAAGGGCATGATACTTATTGGCCTTAGGGACTTCGCCTGGTCTGTTGGACGCCTAGGTTTAAGAATGACTAAAACCCTAGCCATTCTCTATGCCCTCGGAATGTACCCCAGAGCCAGGCTGGACCTCATAATGAGGGTAAGCGCCGGCGCCAGTATATCTACCCACTGTTGGAGCATGATAGGCATTATTCCATCAAATCCAGGGGATTTGTATAGCTTAAAGCAGTTAATGGCCCATCTGACTTTGCGCCAAGTAGTCACCTCTTTAGCGACTGTCCAGTCTACTTTAGATGCCCGCCTATAAGGCGCCTCTATTTATGAGTTTTCCCAGTCCTGAGATGATTGGTCTATTATGTTACAGCCAGGGAAGTGCGTCTGGAGTAAAATTTCCATAGTTACCTCCCCCGAGCTTGTAAAGCCTCCCGTGTATGTTCTAAGCGAGCTTATGTTGGTCTGAGTGCCCTTGGACAGGATCTTGTGTAGTCGAGCACTCCAAGCGTGTTCTCCACTTCCTCGCAGTGCCTCCTCCACGGCTCCTTCTTGGCGTCCCTCAGTCTTTTGTTATAGGTCGTTAGGGCTTGTCTAGATTCATCCCATGCTCCCGACCTTTTGGCCGCGTTAAACAGCTTACGAACCTGCGTCCTCCTTTGCCTGAGGTTCTCGTTCCGCCACGGGACAATCCTGGTGGGCGCCCTCATTTACAGGGGGCAGTTGGCGTTATAGGTAGAGATGATTGCGTCTCGCAATTGGGCTGCCGCAATCTCGAGGTCTATTAAATTGTCTATGGTACTCTTAAGCCCCCGCAGTTCCACTGCTAGGTCTGCCCTCTAGGCTTCCCAGTCCGCCTTGCGGGGGTCTCAGTACCATACCGTTTGTCTTTAGACTTTGGCGATTTCAAACCGGATGTATCTATGGTCTGTGCTACCCACTTCCCCAGACACAGTCCAGTTCTCAACAAAGTCACCCAGGAACTGGGTGGAAACTGTTATATCTAAAACTTCGGTTTAATACTATTCAATATGTCTAAATTAAATTTCACAAGGAATTGTAAAAGTGCCTCACCCCTAGAGTTTGTGTCCGAACGTGCCCAGAACTCATGGCGCGCGTTCGAATCCATGTTGAGGCTAGTCTGCCATCCACCTGCTCTGCTACCTACCATCAGCTGCTCCAATGCCTTTGGTAGAGGAGGGTCCGTGCTGTCCCCTGGCAGATAGGATGACCCGACAGTAACGTCCCTCGGCCCATCCGCTCCTCCACATAGGATTTTGATCGTTGCCAGGTCCTTGGAACAGAAATTCATTAAAGTCAGAAACTCTATCCCTTCTCTGACAAAAATGCAGGGACTCGGGTTCTCGCTGGATCTGCTGAATTTTTTATGTAGGATTTGCTTTATATACTCGTTTCTGCAATGGCTCATTCTCGTGAACAGTACGCGGCCGTAAATGTTTTCTGATTGCTGGCAAAAACTAACACACAAACTATTGAAATGTTAAAAAGGATAATGCTATTGGGAAAACCCAAGTGTTTAAGTGGTTTTACCGTTTCAAAAGAAGTGAAACGTCACTTGATAACAAACTTTGTTCTGATCGTACTTCCAGGATCGAAAATGTTGAAAAAATTCGTGGAATCATCATACAAGATCGACGACAGACCATTGACGAATGTGTTTTCTGGAGTGATTTGGAGTTTAGCTCAGCGAATTTTAAGGAAAGAACTGGTGATGAGAGTGGTAGTTGCCAAATACGTTCCTCGACTGCTGACTGCTGAACAAAAGCAAGGTAGCGTGGAAGCACGCTGTCCTTTGAATGAAAAGTGCTGAAATAATTTTAAAAAATGCAAGATCATCACAGGTGACCAATCATGGTGCTACAGTTACTACTAAAACAAAGCAACAATTAAGTCAATGGAAAATACCAAGTTCGCCTCGCCGCAGAAAAGGTCGTCAAGTGAAACCAAACATCAAAACAATGTTGATTTGTTTTTTCGATGTAGAGAAGTTGTCCATTGAAAGTTTATTCCACAGGCCGAGGCAGTTAACCGGACTTTCCATCTGGAAGTGTTGAAAAGTTTCGGCAACAGTTGACTGCCAAAGAGGCCTGATTTGTGCCAGTCGGGCGACTGGTTTTTCCACCAGAATAACGCCCCTGTTACAGCGCGCTGTGTGGGCCAGTTTTGCACCAAAAATGACATGACTCCTCTGTGCCATCCCCCTATTCATCTAACCTTGCCCCCTGAGACTTTTTTTTGTTTCCCCGAATGAAAAGAGACATGAAAAGACAGCGTTTTACGGACGTTGCGCTACGTGAAGTAAAACGACAGAGGCATTGTCGGGTATTACAGAAGACTACTTTAAAAAAAATCAGCAACGTAATAAAGGATGAGACAAGTGTGTCAATGGAGAGTACTTTGAAAGTGATTCAAGGTTTTTTGTTTAAAAAAATAATGAATAAATTTAAGAAAAAAAATTGTTTGATTGCTTTTGGCTACGCCTCGTATTATTGTGTAGTGGAACGCGTGTTTGGCCGCTTTGCGAAATGTCCGAGTTCGATTCCTGGTGAAAGCAGGCTCTATCTCTGTGTGCTGGGTCTGTGACCGTTTACTTCTTAATGTAACCTTTCACCACACAAGCCTCTCCGAGCTTCTGGATAGGAAGGTTGCACTTATGTTGTGTCGTCTACTAAAATTTAAAAATTTCCTTTTATCAGGCTACAACAGCTTTATTTACTAATCGATAATATAAATTACGTTATGCGTAATACACAACTTGCTTGTATAATTGTTTAAATAAACAAAGTTATTTCAACACGTATGTTAACTTTGATAATGTTATCAAAGAATTTTGAATGGAACCCCCAGACTACAGCTGATGTTTTTGATAACGAGCGCTTTGCTGACAATTTATTAAGTTCCTAAATTTACTGCAAGAGAATCCATGTTTGTAATCACTATATTTATTTCGATCTAACGTTCCAGTATGTTGTCATTATTGATATACTTTCTGTTATTTGTAGCAATATTCGCAGTATTGTTTGCAATTGGTTTTGAGATTTACAAAAAGTTCAACCATGAGTGGAAGTTGTACATGAAGTTCCATGGACCTGAGCCTATGTTTTTCTTTGGAAATGTATTTCAAGTGCCGGCCACTAAAGGTTAGTATAAAGTCAAGTGAATTTTTGCTTTGCTCTCTCTTTTGCTCTCTCTCTCTTTCTCTCTCTTTCTCTCTCTCTCTCTCTCTCTCTTTCTCTTTCTCTCCCTCCCTTTCTCTGGCCTGATGATACATTCTGTTCAAGTGAAAAATAACAAAATACATCATTAAAACTCCACAAGTGGTATTTTATTAAGCTTTGACACAGTGTTTTCAAGACCATGCTCGATAGGTAATAGACAGGTTGTTAAATTTAAGAGTTACCACCCGTGATAACTATGTCTTGGTATCATCATTAGCACAGTCTGTAGGCGATATCGCCCAGTTGCCCCTCTCTGTCTCCCGCAGCTGTCTTCATTTCACCATAACGTTCACGGTTCACGAGTTGTGCCAGGTTCTTCAGATGTGTTCCCCTTACCCTTTTCGCGGTAGGTGTTCTTCAAATAATATTGTTAGAAACTCATTATTTCTGAAAGCATGACCAATGAATTTTGCTTTTCTTCGGTCAATTTATTTCAGCAACTCTTTGGTTTTTATGTGTTCATATATATATATATATATATATATATATATATATATATATATATATATATATATATATATATATATATATATATATATATATATATATATATATATATATATATATATAATGCATTAGGAGTTTATGAAGTTCCCTGATATCCTACATTTTGAAATTTTGGCAGCGGTCACAATTCGTAATTGTCTTTTATTCTAAAATATTTTCAAGGTCACATCACTTCCGGTTAGACCGGAAGTAGTCATCCACTTTGCTAATTTAAATAGAATGCCCTATTTTTTATTGCATATTCGAATTCTATATATAATTTTGTGAACATTTATATTAGGCTTTTCTATCCCTATCTTCAACTGTTCCAAAAATATTGTGATTTCTCTGTATTTTGGTGATTTTGCAACTCTATTTATAATAGTTTGTATTTCACATGTCTTTAAAGATGAAAAGCTCGAATTTAGAATTTTGTAACTTGTGGGAGGGAGCTTTCATATTATGTGCCTTAAGTTTACCTGTGTCATACAGAGTGTTCTGAATTTAGTTACTAACTTAGACATGTTCAACGTGGCAAAAGTTTTTTTTTCAAATAGAACACCCTGTATATTATTGAAAATTCGAGTTCTAAATTTACTTCTACACCGGTTTGATATAAGTTTTTCTATACCTTTCTTCAATATGTTGCTTGTTATTAGCATTATAAGTAACAACCTCCTCTTCTGAAGAGTACACGTTAGACTACACAACAAATGCAGCTGTAATTGTCAGTCAGATAACAAAAGTTATATGATTTCATAAAAATATTTAATGTCATTATTTTCAAAAAATTAAAAACAAACATTAACAGTAAGCAAAGACAAATAAAAAACAAGTTAATTCAAATTTAAATGCTACGATTACTATAAATGTTCTATGTGACCACCATCTTGGTCAAGGCACTGCAAAATTATACGGTTCATCTCCTTCGTAGTAGCTCTTTTAATTTCATTTGGATCCAAATTTCTAAAAGCTCTAATTACACGATTTAAAAGAACCTCTCTACTTTGCACTGTTGTGTCATACACTTGACGTTTTATACGCCCCTATAGATAAAAATCGGCAGGCGTTAAATCAGAAGAGCGGGGTGGCCATCTCCAAGGACCGTTGGGCTCAATCCCTCTGTCTTCAAATAATTGCGTTAAGTGCCAGTAAACTTCACCAGTGAAGTGGGCAGGCGCGTCGTCTACCTCATACCAGCAGCTTTGCCTTATATCTAGTGGTAGTCATGCCAGAAAATTACGGACAGATCCCCTTAATAGTAATAATTTTATTTTGACATAATTATAAAAGACTTATTTCCGAAATACCCCTAAGAGGGAACCTCAATGCTAAAATTTGTATTAATGATATTTAATTTTCTTTAAAAAACAAAATTTCAAAGTAAACTCAAAGCCAGACAGGGCAGATAAAAGTTTAAAACAGGTACAAACAAGTACATTAGCAGACTGGAAGAATGGATGGCGCTCATACGGGAAACATGAAAATAGTCAGTAGGTGAAAAAGGGCAGGGAAATTATAAGCTTTTTACATATTAAATTTTCCATTCTTATCTGTGCAGTTACTTAATATAAATTAATATATAAATCAATATTTTAATAAACATTACAATTTAATAATAATAATTACTAAAAATTTTAAACAACATTTTCTACTTTTTATTCCAATATTTTACATTAATATTCAATAAATAACAATAATCAAAATTATATATATATATATATATATATATATATATATATATATATATATATATATATATATATATATATATATATATATATATATATATATATATATATTTGTGTGTGTGTGTGTGTGTGTGTGTGTGTGTGTGTGTGTGTGTGGGTATGTGTGTGTCACACCGATAACTCAAAAACAGATAGATTTTGGTAAAATTTGGTGAGTACCCTCCTTTCGCAGGTCGCTTGGATAAGTTCGTTAGCCAGGAAAAACGGACTAATTTTTCCCAAAAAAATCTGTGTTTTCATTCAGAAAATTTATATATCTCCAGAAATAACAAAGCTATGGCAACCAAATTTGGTGCGTGTGTTTATGTCATAATGTACCAACCAAAATTAAGATCTCTACGTTAAAAAAAAAGGAATAAGCGTTATAGTTTTTCTTCTTAAAACGTCCAAGTCGCAATTCGAAACGTCAAAATTGACATGTTCTAGATAAAGAACCTGAAGCTAATACGACCAATGTAGAAGAAATGTCGTAAGAAGTGTGTTCTATTACGCTATAGGTTTCAGCTGCAGCCGTCATTGTCCTTCATTTTACTTAAATATTTGCAGGAAATAAATTTCAAATAGATACTTTCTCTGATCCTTCGGCAGTATTTTCAATTATAGGGTAATAATACATGACGAAAAAACTTTGTACCCTTTTATAAGCACATTGCGCGCACAGAGCACAATGAGATTTGGCATAGTTAAAGTTCATATAAGGAAGTAGAGCAGAAACATAAAATGTATGTATAATATATGTCACAAATTGCTTAAACAATGTTTTGTTCTAATTAGACAATCGGATTCCCAAAGCCAGGTTTGAGCTGACGGTTAATATATTAGTCTTCTTCTTTCGGTGCCATATCAGGTCCCCCTAACGTTGGCAATTACATTGGCGAGTTGTTCATGATTTTCGGCTAATCTGAATAGTTGTTCGGCACTGCGTATTCCAGTCCAATCGCGAATGTTCTTTATCCATGACATCTGTTTCCTTCCAATTCCTCGGCTGCTTTCGATTTTACCTTTCATTATAAGCTGGAGCACCTTGTTTCGATCTCCTCTAAGAACATGTCCCAGGTATGATAAATTTCGCACTTTAATAGTGACAGATAATTCACGGACGGCATTTGCTCTATTTAATACTGCTTCGTTGGTCTGCATATCTGTCCAGGGTATTCGAAGCATTCTTCTGTGCAACCACATCTCAAACGCTTCTAGTCGACCGATCGTAGCAGCCTTCAGAGTCCAGGTCTCAGCTCCATACAACAACACGGACGAAATATAACATTTGATCATTCTTTGACGCAATCTTAGGTTTAAGTTGTCGTTAGAGAAAAATGATTTCATTCTCATGAAAGTTAAGCGCGCTGTTCCAATTCTGCACTTTATCTCTTTATCAGGGTCTAGGTGTTCTGTGATATAACAACCAAGGTATTTGAATTGGGTAACTCTCTCAATGTTTTGTTGGTATATCTGTAGGGAAGCATCGGCGTGCGGTTGGCGACTGAATATCATAAATTTTGTCTTATTGATATTTATCTTCAAACGCATTTCCCTTCCTGTCGTGTTTACACTATCCAACAACTGTTGAAGGCCCCGGACATTATCGCACAAGATGACCGTATCGTCGGCATATCGAATGTTATTAATCAGTTCTCCGTTAATCTTCACTCCAAGGTCTTTATCTTGCAAAGCCTTCTTAAAGATTTTATCCGAGTATATGTTGAACAATAGCGGGGAGAGAATGCATCCCTTTGAATGCGACATTCATCGGTTAGTCTTCCATTGATTTGGACCACTGCTTTCTGCTTCCAATATAAGTTCTCTATAATTTTCAGATCTCTCTCATCGATTCCCAAAGTTCTTAGTATGTTTAAAAGTGTTTCATGCTGAACCATATCGAAGGCTTTTTCATAGTCTATGAAACATACATAAATATCCTTGCGTTGGTCACGACACTTTTGAAGAAGTATATTTAGGACAAAAAGTGCTTCCCGGATGCCTAGTGCATTCCTAAAGCCAAACTTCGTCTCATCCAGGTCCTCCTCGCACTGAATTCTTATCCTTCCATGTATTATGCGAAGAAATACCTTTAATGTATGACTCATCAGGCTAATTAATCTATATTCGCCGCACTTCTTTGCTCGCTGTTTTTTCGGAAGTGCTACAAAAACAAACTTCAACCATTCTTCGGGCATTTCACCAGTAGTATATATATTGTTAAAAAACTTAACTACCAAATACTTTTCACCGTTTAAATTTTCTTCGTAAATTTCATAAGAGACCTTATTGTCCATAATAATGCAAAGCACATTAAGACTAAAATTTATTTGAAAACGTCCTTCTTAAATATATTAGGCCTTTCACTTGCCCAAAAATGACTATTTCTAAATGTACAATTCCTTCGATTCTAAGTTTCGATTCGTCGGTCCAGATAATTTTAGAGAGAAAATTCTCATCTTGTTGAATATTCAGAAACATGTGTTCGCAGAATTCCACTCTTTTTAAATGGTCACCAGGTCGAAGTCCTTGTAGTACTATTTCTGAATATGGGTGCATTTTATGAGATTTCAATATTCTATGCACAGATGAACTTGATATTCCCAAAGCTCTGGTAAACTTGAAAATAAGCCAAAACGTTTATCTCATTATCTTCATTTTCAGTTACTGGCTTTGGATCATGTCGTGTAGTTTTGACACTTCCAGTCAATTTAAATCGTTCCTCTATCCTTGCGAATTTTCATCTAGTCATTGCTGATAGAGTGGGATACCTCTCGTTAAACATCCTGCATGTTCTGCTTACAATCCGATTGCATTCCCCATGAATATAAAACAAATTTAAAATATCCATATTAGAGTACTCTTCACTATCCTGCAATTTTATTAGCTTATTATTTCTATAACGCGAGTAATACAAACACACTCAGATTAACTTTAAAATATAAATTACACTTTAGAATTCATGTGTTGTGAAAACTCTGTTTTTTTGACAGCCACAGCTGAAGAAAAGGAATTTGTTGCCTAAAAACTCTAGTAGCAAGTTACTTGTAAGAGATAGGTATAGGAAGACTTATATGAAATCGGTGTAAAATTAAATTTACAACTCGATTTTTTAATAATATACAGGGTGCACTATTTGAAAAAAATGACTTTTGCAACATTGAATATGTGTAAGTTGGTCTTTAAATTTAAAACACTCTGTATGATACAGGTAAACTTTAGGTATATAATATGAAGGCTTCATCCCAGAAATTATAATATTCTAAATTCCAGCCTTTTATCTTTAAAAACATGTGAAATACAAAGTGTTATAAATAAGCATAGAAGTTCCGCAAAATGTAAAAAAATCACAATATCTTTGGAACAGTTGAAGATATGGATAGGAAAGCCTAATATAAATATTCCTAAAATTGTATGAAGAATTCGAATATGCAATAAAAAATAGGGCATTCTATTTAAATTAGCAAAGTTGATGACTACTTCCGGTCTAACCGGAAGTGATGTGACCTTGAAAATATTTTAGAATAAAATACAATTACGAATTGTGACCGCTGTCAAAATTTTGAAATATATCGTGAAAAACCCTATATATATATATATATATATATATATATATATATATATATATATATATATATATATATATATATATATATATATATATATATATATATATATATATATTTGAAACGTCAAAATTGGCAACTTTTAGGCAAAGAACCTAAAGCAAATACGGGCTATGTAGAGAAAATGTTGCAAGGAGTGTATGTTACAAATCCCTAAGTTCTAGCTTCAACGCTCATTGTCGTTCAGTTTACTAAAATATTTTCAGAAAACTCATTTCAAATAGGCCCTTTCTTAGCAGTAGTTTTAGTTATAGGGTTTTGATTTGGTTGTCTATAATTTTTAGCAACGTTTTGTAGAAGAAAATCGCCAATGAGAAGACCGCGACTTTTTAATTTTCAAAAGATTTTTTCAAATGAGCGTGAACTAGGTCCCCTAGTGCCCATATCCGGGGTCAGTTTCAGATTTTATCTGTTTGCATATATTCAGGGTGATGCATTTCTACGGCAAAGCTCAATATTGCTGTTATTATACAAGATACGAATAACATTTGTATATGTTAATTATATGCATCTTGAGCTGCATCTTATAAAACGTATTTCGCCGAAAAGTCGTTGTCGCTACCAATTTTCCTTTTTTGAATCGAACAGCCCTTATATTATTGCATTTTTGCATTTTCCATCGAATTGTAATGCATGCGGCAAGACTATTTTCCCCTCACGCTGAAGTTATGTCGTCAGTGTTCACTACTTTAATCATGTTACATGTTTCTTTCGTTATAGCGTTCCTAACAGTAAATACAGGCCTATCCTAATGTGGCAAGCTTGTTTCAGATTAGGATTCATGTTAGAGAGTACAGTGGGTGCCACCTTTGAAAAAAATCTTTTTGGATAGCGTTCCCATCGATTCCTTTAATCCTTTTGTTAAAATGATAGCGTATTTTTCGGACAGTGTTTCTGTTGGTACCACTACTTGCTTATTGTGGAAATATTGTTTGAGATGGTGTTCCTTTCAAAGAGTATAATACCCGCCTACCGTGGCAAGCTTCTTTTAAGATGGCGTTATTATTAGTGACTCCAGTACTTTGCTACTGTGTCAAAGTTACTTGATGATCGTGTCGCTGCCTGAGAGTACAGCAAGCACGATTCTGCAAGGATGTCGCTTTTTGGTCAGTAAGAGATTATTTCAGAATGCCGTAACTGTCAGTGAGTACAGTACTTGCGTAATGTGAAAATATTCTTAGAGAACGCCCTTACTGTCAGTGAGTACCGTACTCGCATGATGTGGCAAGATTATTATATGCTGACATAACTGCCAGTGAGTACGACTTGTCTAATGTGGCAATATTATTGAAGGCTGCCGTTACTGCCAGTGAGTAAAGTACTGGAAAGATTATTCTATGCTGGCGTATCTGTCAGCGAGTACAGTACTTGCCTACTGTAAGATTATCTGAGGATGGCATTAGTGTCAGTAAGTACAGTCCTTGCCTAATATGGCATACTTCTTTTTGAAGATTGTGTAACTACCAGTGAGTGCAGTAATTGCCTAATGTGGCAATCTTACCTATTATTGGAGGACGGCGTTACTGTCAGTGAGTTCAGTACGTGCCTAATTTGGCACTATTATTTTAGAGTGGCCACAGGGAATCTAAAGCTCTTTTAACGAGCTACCGCATGACCCCCTCTCACGTAGGACGGTAAAATTTGGGCTATATTTTTTACGTCAAAAGTTGTTCTCCTCGCAAGCAAACTTGACGTGTTTCAGGTTTCTTTCGACAAAATCTTATCCTGGCAGTTGTAGCTGCCAGCTCGTTTTCAATAGGCCAGCTTGTATATATATATATATATATATATATATATATATATATATATATATATATATATATATATATATATACATAGGGTGATTTACAACGCAATGGACATATAATGTGTGCGTGTAGAGGAAATCAAAACATGCATTTTTTATATACGATTTTTCTCCGACGCCCCTGGTTGGTAAGATATTGACCTCGGAAGATTCTTTAATAATTACAAGAAACAGCAGTATTGCAGCGGTGCCCTAACATAGCAAGACCAAATTCAGTAGTTGGTTTTGTTTTATCAACATCATTATTTGACAAAAATTTGAAGTAGATATAACCTCAAAAAGGGGTGAATTAGGTGTGGGTCACCCTTTTAATGATTTGGTTTTTTTAAACCCTGTTTAATTACGTTTTGTACTGATGTACCACATTTAATTTGTTTTTGTTTCTTGATAGCTCGAAGGACCTGATTATGTTTTGTTAAATTAAACGCTGATTTTATAACACTTAACGTGTAATTAATGTTTAATAACAAACTGTAAACTTATACAAAATTACTTATATTATGGTATGCTTTAGAGTACATGCGAACTCTACGAAATGATTAATGATTATGCTCACAAGCGTGTTGCTTGAGTCGAGTCTAAAGAAGAACTGCTTTGAATGATATTGAATCTTCCTACCTATCTACCTGAGATAGGGTAGCAGACGTATTACCAATTGTGAACAAGAAATGACCATTGTTGGGTTATTCCTAACCATCTTTAAAATTGCATTGTACAGATGGTAAATATCATAACAAAGACGGCTACTAAGAAGTATGTAAATTTTAGAGGTCTAATCCTCCATACGAGACGCCTTAACAAACCCTAACCCAATTAAAAGTTAAAGTACATCAGTTTTATAGAAAATTAAATTTTGCACCTTTTTCACTTCCCGTCAATTTTTCGACAAACCACACGTTTTTAAGAAAATTGAGATTTTTAGAGTTCAGATCAAAACAAAATTATGTCCCTTGAAGACTTTATTAAATACTAACATATCTGAAATTTAACAAACACTATTAAAAACTAATAAATAACAAATCATAAAAAAAGACGAAAGATATTGTTCAAAATAACTTCCATTTTCTCTCTCACACTTCGTCGAAAATTAAAGTCGACTGTGTTAAGTAATGGTCACTTTTAATAATGGTCCTCTTATTATTGATGCTAGTCCACAAATCTTCGTCAGCTTGAACTGGTGTCAAATACACAGATTCTTTTAAGGCCCCACAGAGAAGAAAGTCACATTTATTCGAGTCTGGTGCTCGTGCTGGCCAATGTTGAGGGCAATTAATTTCACGACCTATCCATCGATTTGGAAACTGTTGGTTTAAAAATCCACGAACATTTGTAGTAGAATGTGGTGGCGCCCCATTATGCATAAACCACATTTCGCTGCGCAGTTGTAAGGGCAGTTCCTTCAGTAGCTCAGGAAGAACATTTGCAAGAAAGGCAAATATATTGCGCTGTTTAAGCGGGTTGGTAAAATAACTGACCCAACCAAATGTCCCCCACAATACCTGCCCACACATTTATCTTAAATTCTCTTTGGAAATGGTGGGTTACTGTAGCATGTGGATTTACATTCGAATATTCGTGGCAGTTGTGCACATTTTTAATCCCTCTCTTGGTTCTAATGTAAGACGAAATTACAAAAAAATAGTATTGCCTGTAAATCCTGCGGTAGCAGTTCTTGCACGTTTTGAAGGTGATGGGGATACAGCAGATTGCGTCGGATAATTTTATGGACCGTCGGTTGTGCTATATTAAACTGCCTGGATAGTCGTCTGGTGCGGGTTTGAAGCTCACTCTCAATACTGTCCAGAAGATGCTCCTTATGAACGCATGCTCCAGCATTTCTTATGAAAAAGTTACTCGTTTCCCGAGCATTACGTTCTTCATTGGAAAACGTTTGACGATGTGGTTTATTACGATTAGAAAATCTTCTTCGATATACCTCTACAGTTCTGCGGTAATTACCCTTGCCAAACCCTAATAGCATAAGCGTGTCAACTTGTTCATTAACCGAGAACAAAAAGAATCGACTTTTCATGAAAACAAATTTGGTAAAATGAAAACTATTCAAATAGTTTTATTCATATCCAAAAACCCCTAAAATACATGGCATTATCAGACATGAAATTTATTTAAGCAAAAATGCAGGCTACGCTTTAATAATTTCACACAGAAAATTTGTTTTGTTAAAATTATTAGCCTAATATTTCCAGTGGAAAGGGTTTTCGTCTTCAAATTAAAACATCAGTGATTCAGTTAATTTACCTCATTTACCTTTTTGTAATATGGTTCACCTAAGTGAACAAGAGCGTATCGAAGTTTTAATGTAGATTAGTCATGATCGTAAAAGAACCTATAATGCCGTTTATCATTTATTCAATGAGGTTCACCCTGACAACCCACCCCTAAACTGGTCTACGGTAAACTTAACCACAAATTTACTGAAACAGGGAGCGCAAAAGATCACCCCAAGTCCGGCCGCCCTGTAACTGCTACTTCGGACGAAAAGACGCTGGAGGTATTGCTTATTGTAGAATAAACTCCCAAAGCTTCTGCATTGGAACTTCGTAGAACGAACGGGATCTTGTTGACGTTCTGTGGAGCAGATTTTGTGTCGGAAAGAGTATTTCCCAATAAGGTTTATAACTTGCAAGAACTTTTTGCAGAGGATTTTGATAGAGGGATCTAATTTTGTGAACAAATAATTCAGATTATTCAACAAAATGAATATTTTTTAAACTAAGTTGTTTTTTAAAGAAGCTGCGTTTTGCCTTAATACTAATCTTTTCTTTTCCTGTCCCCCTCAGAGTTGTGCAGTATGACAGTCGTCAGCTTATCAAGAGCATTATCTACGGGCAGACTAGATAGACTCTCTGGAAATCCGAATTGGTTTTTATAAATTACATTATAAAGTTTGAGAAAACCCATCAGTTTTGCGTTGAATCATTTCTCTAATATTATCGTCAATACACTTATCAAACTTATTGGTTCCTGTTGCCAGGGTCAAGCATATTTTACCAAGTAAATAAATTGGGATTACCAAGCTGTCTTTAAATTGCAAAAGTACTTGTCACATTTCAAATATGTTGTCAACTTTGCAACAGACTGGGAAAGATAGGGGACATGACAACTCTTTAGCAGTACCACAGATAGACCATCCTCGGCCGAACAACTTCCTGAAATTAAGTCGCCAATACGCATTGCTATCTCCTCCACACTGACAGGGTTAAGAAAAAGAGATGCCTCCACGTATCTTGATTTATCAACACACTGATTTCTGTTTCCGTGTTTCATTTTCAACATATTTCCTATTATTGTAAAATAGTCATTAAATACGTTTGCTATCTCAATTTTAACGGATACTATTTTCCCACTACCATTCCTAATGCAACTTACTTCCCTTGATTTGAGTCTTTTTCTATTTATTAGGTATATCCTTTACGACTTTCCACTTTTTCACAATATTACCAGCTTCGTTAAACTTTGATAATAGTTGTTCTTTGTTTCCCTCAATAACTTGGTCAATATGAGCTGATAAGTTCTATACTCCTCCTCAGCATTCCTATTTCCCCTCTCATGGAGCTACTTGCTTTTTAGTTCTAATCTCTTGTTTTAAGCAAAAGTGTTATAGCTTTAGTAACCCAAGCCTTAATTATATCTGTATCAATAATATTAATAAATTGAGAATTGTTTACAATGTGACTTTGTATATTTAAAATTTAAACTCATCGGTCATAAGCTGTGCGCTTTTAGAAGACTAGACCCCCATCCTAACGTTCAGTTTCCAGACACGCAAGGAGATTTCTATAGTTTATTTTCCTAATTGCTGTTTTCGGTTTTTTTAGCGCAATAACTAATATGTAGTGCTATCATAAAACGATC